>OZ025286.1:9608187-9703187 GCA_964019165.1 Mastigias papua
GATTGACAGGCATCTGACTTGAAAGAAGCTCGTGGATATAATATCGAGGTTCCCTATGTCATAGGAACACTGAAGCATGCAAAACAGTTTCTACCACGATATATATTGAAGAATTTGTATATTAGTATAACAGAACCACATTTTCGATATTGCCCCTCTGTCTGAGGGTGTTGTAGCACATCTGACATGAATAGATTCTGAAAGCTACAGAATGGAGCAGTTAGAATAATAAGTAACAGTGCGTTTGACGCCCCTGCTAGTCCATTATTAACAAACCTTGCTTTAGGATCTGTAACTTTTTGAACGCGAGACAAAACTTATAACCTTTAAATCTCTGAATGACCTTACTCCAAATTACCTTAGAAAACTTCTGATTCGAAACTCTCAGCATTCGCGTAGAACCCTAAGAATACGGAAAATGACTTGAGATTGCCATTGAAAAAAGACTAATAATATGCAAAAAGGATATTCATTCAGAGGAGAAGAATCATGGAATAGTCTTCATGCGGATATCAGGTGTGCGCTATCCCTGGCAGCATTCAAATCTTATTTGTAATTAGACTTTTAAGATATAAAAATGAACAACAAGATTTGTATTTAGACTTTAACGATGTGTAACTTTTTCTCCTTTTTTGTAATTTCTTTCAGCTTTTTTGTTTTAAATAGACGGCCTCCTGGAAGTCAGCTTCGCTGAATGGGCAACCGTCTATAAATAACTGAAATGTATGATGTGTATATGAAGCATATGGCCTGCCATTCTGAGCCTCCTTTCTGTTACCGTATTTTGTAGTTGTTGCGATTGTCCACGCCGAAGAACCTCCCTGTTTGTAATGGGATATGCTATACGGACATACATTGACCGCGCTCAAAGTCCATTGAGCGAGTTGCTTTTTCGTACGAGCCAAGCATGAATACGAACAAGGTACGAACATTTACGTCGTCGCTGTGAAAGCTCCTATTCTCTAAGATATAAACAGAGCAGTCTGAGTTTAAGCAGTATTCTTTATCAAAATCATCATCTGGTGTGGGGACTTATTCGGGGGAGGCTTATAAACTATTTGAAGCTCTTGCATGGGGGCTTAATCGAGGGGGGGGGGCAATTCGAGGGTTTACGTTATACACGTTTATTTATAAGAAACAAACTTTCGGCTTTCAGCTTGGATATTTCGCCAATTCCAGCCTCAAATGTTTCTTGTATGTTTCTTAAAATTCTTGAAGCTTTTAATAACAACGAAAACCGATGACAATCTGGTGCAGCCAGAGGGTCTTCCAAATTACAAAGTCCATCCAGTCTCCACTCTAGATCCAACATCAAACACTTCAGATAACCATAAGTCTGATGATGGACTTCTACCCAATAAAAAATTTCTTGCCACAACTGATTTTTGAAGTTTACTTTCCAAGCTCAGCCTGTCCATATTTTTTAAATATTTCTTAAAAGACATGTTTCTTAATAAAAATACGTGTATTATTACTTTAGTTTGTCGGAAGTGATATGTTAGTTCCGTTTTCCCATCTACTAGCGAACAGAAACAGATCTTCGGTATTTAGTTAAAGCTAAGGACAGTCTTTTAGACAAATGTGCTTCAAACACTTCTGAATAAACCCTACCCTGGACAAGTTTTATTACGTTCCACGTACGTTCGCACACAATACGTATTGTAAATACTACCGCGTAATCATTTTCCCTGCCTCTATAAGGCCCCATTTCCACTGACCCTGATAGATGCGAAAACGGATAAAAAATTAATCTTTCTGGCAGCGAATTAATGGAAGCGCTTGACAGACTTGTTGCTCGTTTTCGCTTGTTTCTATTAACACATATATGCAAATTGAAGCAAGGGACAACTTTTTAGTGAAGTAAGACAGGAAGCTGCAATACAGCTGCAGCGTTTTTGAAAATATCCTGGTCAGAGTGTTTCCACAAAAACGACGCGGTTTTGAATTTATCCGTTTTTTAAAACATAACGCTCTAAGCACCGTTTTTACAAATACCCGTTTGTTATCGTTTCAGTGGAAGCTGGGTCTTAGCTTCTCGGTTTTCGCTGCGCCGGTAAACGATGAAAGATCGGAAGTTCCGATAATTCAGTGGACTTTGAGCGCGGTCAATGTATGTCCGTATAGCATATCCCGTTTGTAATATGGTCGTGGTAAGAAATCCCAAGAATCTGCCGCAAACATCTTTGATGGAAAACGTCTTGTTTCTTGGAGATTGCTGTTGCTACTTTCGAAGTTTCACTATCACACAGCACCGTCGGCAGTACGATAGTGTTGTACAAGTGAAGCTTAATTTTCGTGACGGTTTTTGAGCTCTTCCAAATTTTCTCCATCTTCAGCAGTTGCTTTACTGACTCTTACTCTGACACGGATTTCCGCTTCTCCATCATATGCCAGGACAGTACCCAAGTACAGAAAACTGCCAATGTCAGCAGCAAGATGACCTCCAACCGTTATTGGGGTCCATCTTTCACAGAGGCACCGACTTTCATTACCTTAGTTTTTTCATTACTTATTCACATTCCAATCTTGCCGGCCACTTCCTCTAGACAATCTATTGGTCGCTGTAGTCCCTCCTTGGTCTCCACCAACAATGCTATATCGCCTGCAAAATGATAATAATCTTATTTAAAGTTGGTCTTATTACAATAGTAATATAGTAACTAATTTATACCTACTATTTGCTAAAATAACTTTAACAGAAAATAAAGCAAATTTACAATTTTGTTTATTTCCAAATCCGACAATTACACTTATTACCAAGCAAGTGCTTGATTTTATGTGGTCACTAAGGGTGTTCCAAGGGAGGCTTCCTCTAAATGACAATGACTCTATTCCCAATTTTGTTATTCGTGTTCTTGGCGGTCGACATAAATTGTTTGTTCGTAGGTTGTATTTCATAACCTTTTCTTCGCGAAATTCCTAAATATATAATGGATTCAAGTTGTTCAATATTTTGTAAATTTCGATCATCAGTTTCTGGAGATTTTGAACATGTATTTTCATGCTTTCAATTTTCTCCAGTATCTCGTCAAAGAGTCATAGACGTTGATGAGGCTCTTTAGTGCACGTTTGTGTGTTCGGTTTATTTCGTTATTAGAAAACTTTTTCGTAGAAAAAGTGAGATCAACGGGCAATAGTTAAAAATTGGACAGTATTAAGGCATTACATATCAACATGGCCTGTAGTGTTGAGATATAAGTATTTAGCTTTGAGAAGGCATTTATCTTTCTATTTACCTTGAGCTCAAGTTTTGTATAAGGTCAGTGAAAGTCAACGTGATGTCAGTCTCTATATCCAACACTTTAACCACACTCGTAATTAGTTTCTTGTTATCATTGATGTTAAGACGCAAGGTTGTCCAAGAAACATCATTTGAAATTTGCCAGGGTTTGTTACCAATCCGTTTTCAAAAAACCATTCCATAAGTGCGCTAAATAAGATCATTTTCCAGCCTTGGGGCAATTTCGTCCAGACCACGGCCACACGCATAGAGTGTGGTATCATCTGCAAAAATTGCACACGTCTGAGTCTAATTTTAAAAGATGTCATTGCTGAATATATTACACAATATTGGTCCTAAAACAGAACCCTCTTGGAATCTCGCTCTAACGATTTGTTGTGAGCTCTTTACCGATCCAATTTTAACCCTTTGCATCCTATTTTTTAGATAGCTATTGATCAAGCACAGGCTATTTACACTGAATCCAGCTGTGCATAGTCAAAGGCTCACAGGCCTCCAGCTTAGCAATTAGAAGATCATGAGGCAAACAGTCAAACGCTTTTCACAAATCCTCCCAGAAATTTTGAGGCAACTTAAACTTCACAAACATAAGCATTCGTAAACTACACATCTT
This sequence comes from Mastigias papua, assembly GCA_964019165.1. Classification (NCBI taxonomy): domain Eukaryota; kingdom Metazoa; phylum Cnidaria; class Scyphozoa; order Rhizostomeae; family Mastigiidae; genus Mastigias; species Mastigias papua. Next base: position 9,612,042 of record OZ025286.1, read on the forward strand.
TTTTGAGTGGTAGGAACGCTATCCTTTTTAGCAGATGGTAGCATGACCTTAGTATTGTAGACCACACGAGGCTTCGCAGCATAGAAGCAGGATGTAATGACTTTGTTGATTTGTTTCTCAAATTTTGATGAAACATTACCAATTCAGGACAATTTTAGGTAAACTGGGCACTTTTCAGGACCAAACCATTTTTCTGATGAAATGTTGGCTAGTTTTTCCTTAATGCAAGAAACAAGGACATCAAGTTTACGAATTTTCGTGCCAATGTGAAGCTCGGTACGTAGGGAACACCAGGCAGAGACTAGCTTACAGAATGAAACAACATTTACCCACGAGCATCAGGACAAAAAACACTTGTAACAAGAGAAAATCCACCTGGTATGTGTAAAACTAACTCTAAACTGAAAGTGATTCGGCCATAGGACAACATCTCATCAAAAATCCAGAATGCGCCAGGACATATTCAGGCGATAATTTTCGGATCATAGGGCAAGCAAGATCGTCCTTTCATTTTACTGGTTTGGAATCAGTTTACATAAAGACTCAAAATCCCATCTTGGATCATATATATATAAACAAACTGATTCTAAGCCGCATCCACAACGTATATAAATTGTATAACAAGAATAAACCACAAATATACTTTTTTGTAAGTAGACGTTTCAATTAAAATTTTCATCAGTGCTTCGCCCTTGAATAGAAGCCGCCCTTGAAAAGAAGCTGCCATTTGTCTACATGAAACTGTGGTGTGCGACCGCGGGGATCTATTGCAATACACATAACGCTATTTCCATTCCAACTGAAGTCCATTCCATTCCGTATTCACAACTGAAATCACAATTCATACAAATGTTTGCCTTATGCTCTGAAACCTCTTTTTCGAATACGTTTCCTTGCATTGCAATTACTTCATATGAAAACAAATGAGTGAAAAATTCTGTCACTCGAATTTAATAGAAGCCCCCCTTGAATAGAAGCTGCCCTTGAATAGAAGCCGCAATTTGTTTCTTCGAAAAAAAATAGAAGCCACGGCGTCTATTCGAGAAAATACGGTATATATATATATATATATATATATATATATATATATATATATATATAAAAATATATATATATATATATATATATATTTATATATATATATATATATATATATATATATATATATATATATATATATATATATATATATATATATATATATATATATATATATATATATATATATATATATATATATATATATATATATATATATATATATATATATATATATATATATATATATATATATATATATATGTATGTAAAACATAGAGAAATTGATGCAGACACTGATGAAGATTTTAATCGAATCGTTTACTTTAAGAAAAGTATAGTTTTTGTTGATTCCGATGTATATATATATATATATATATATATATATATATATATATATATATATATATATATATATATATATATATATATATATATATATATATATTTATGTGTAATAAGTATAGATGTATATAGACGTGCATATATATGTATGTACTAATTTGAAGTGGTAGCTAAGCTTTCTAAAGGATACGATGTTTGTTTTATGCTAGTAAGTAGATGGATGCTCAAATTCACACGCCCTCCAGAATAAACAAATTGTCTGCATTACATCTACAGTTTGTTTTGTAATATAGCATGGTAGCATCGAATTTGCGCTGTGCAATTATGAATGAGTCTTATGTTTGCTATGTTGGTGTTATTTGTTGCTTCTACGTTTTCATCACTGTGGAAGTATTCATCCAGCAATTTGCTAATGACTAACTGACTAGAATGTGAAATGGTGGTTGTATCGAAGTATTGGATCATGGATGTTTGACTTTTCTTTTGCAGTGTTTGGCCGTATTAAACTACTTTCGTTCTATAGAGAGAACGTTGACTATTGATGATGGTGGATTGGTTCCAGGTGAAGATGGGTTCAAGTTAAAAAGGTCAAGTTTGTGTGTGACTTAGACTTTTTCTCTACTGGTCGGATACTCTTTTTTCCCACGCAAGCATTGCATTTTGTCCAAGCGCATTTATAGCAAGAGGAGTAATATATGTGCAATCTCGATTTAAGTAAAATTTTTAACAGTTTACTGTTTTTATATTACATACGAGTATTGCACGCAGTTTCGATACTTTTGTGATGAGCAATACTACTACTTTTGGTAAGGAGCCTTGTTGTTTAGCAGTCGTGTTTCATAGACGTATTCTTCATGAAATCTTGAGTGATGCTCAAATTTTATTTTGATGTTTAGAAGTATCCTCTCATTTTTATAACCATATGGAAAAAAGATTTTTCATAAATGATGATAGTGAGTGTAAATTTCATATTTACAGTTCCCTAATAGTTGCAGTGGTGTGTGGCAAGCGACGACCGAAGTGGACTTAGCTAGTTGATGATGTTGAATTGTTGTAGTCACTGAAGCATCTTCTTTACTTTGGTTTCACATTTTTGTAGCTCTTTACTAATAGAAATGAATACATTTCAAACTTCTTGATTGTCTTATTTTCGTCAATCCCTTTAGGCATTCAAATGAGCGTCGCAGTCCTCTGGGAATTGGCTCTCAGCAGTACATGCACAACACACCTGCTGAATTCAGGTGGGGATTTTTTTCATAGACTATTTCTGCTGAATTTTACATACTTGCAAGCGTATAAACACGTATGCATATAGACCAGTTTATTATACAAAAATTAAAACAGACTATGAAGTAGGGAACTTGAGGCAGATATATTTTAGATAAGTAGTAACTTTGAAAGATGGTTTTAATAAAATTTTCAGAACTTTCAATGCTCACTGGTTATGAATTGTTTTGGCTCATGGACATGATGCAGTTTGTCTCAAAGATTTGCATTTTAACATTTGCACTTTGTACATAAAGTATTAGAACATGGTAGTCTTCGTTGGTAGTACATTAAATGTCTCGTGGCTTATATATATATCCCGAAGTAGCGGCAAATTTATCTATAGTCATTAGTGCTATTTGTTTTGACTTTAATAACGTGTGACAGCTACTGCTTTTATGGCAGTGATTTGACCTATAAATAATTGAAGACAGCAATTTAGATACAATTGAAATGGGATATTGTAGGTATTTATAAAGCGATTTTGTGTTTTGTTGCTGCTGGCCATTGCATTTGATTCATGTTTGTTCCAAAACTATTGTTAAAAGCATGGAAAATTTTTTTGAGATGGCTAAGGTAGTGGTATTGTCACAGAACTACACTGAGAGGGCGATTCAGCTGAGGTGACTGTGTTGTACCATGAAGTAGAATAGGTATTTGTACGGATTATGGTGATCATAACAGAGAGAAGGTCATGATAGGCAGAGCGATGACATTGACATCTATTGAAAGAGGACATTTCAGTCATATATAGCTAGAGATGATCCATATGTGTTATAGCGAGCTTTCCTCTCTTTGCATTATCACACATGCGAAGTTCATTAGACAAAGTTCCCAAATGATGATAGATATCATGTATTATATTTTTTATTGTTTATTCATCTCAGGAAATATCGATCTCTATCTACAATATCTGTGTTAAATCATCTCTAGCAACAATATCTCAATTAACTTATTTGCTGTGTTTTAGGGCTGATGAACAAGAATTTCTGCAATCCCTTGAGGTAAGCTCAAGTTTCACACACATTATTATTTATATTATCATTATTACTATTAGTACTATGAAGTTATTCATGTGAATTCTTTTTGTCGGTCTTTACGCAAAATCAAACTCGCAAAGTTCCAAAATACAGCATTCGCATTTAATAGATTCTGTGTGCTTGTAGAGTGAAAACATACCTTGCTTTGCAGTGTTGAGTGTATGCCTAACAGATATGCATTGTATGTCGACTGAGCTGTCAGCTCGGACACTAGGGGAATGCAAATCTATTTATTGAGATGGTGTACCTTAGACTGACATGATAATTCGTGTAGATAAAAGTTTTCATAATATGGAATTAGGAAGTCTGCAACTTCATCTGTACAGTTCCTACTCAGGATGAATAAAGATCTTGCTGCAACTGTTAAACTTGGTGAACTTGGTCATTTAGATATCTTGATCGAAGTTTCGCTTTCTGTATGCATAATATTGAACATAGAACTATTATATTTGAAACTATTAATAGCAATTCAAAGCCATCACCACCATCCATAACAAATGACGTAATATCAAAGGAATTAGTTATTTCCTCTACTCTTAAATGTGTCTCTCAATCTGGTCTGCTGTTCAACAGAAATTTCCTAAGAACATATTTACGTAGCACTCTAGCTACTCGCAAAAACCCATGCAAATGATCCACTACTCAATCATCAGCATGTTTGTTTATTCCTCAATCCGAAACCTTGCAATATATTGTACTTATTTGCAAGGTATACATTTAACTCGGCAGGTATACTTAGAGGCACGATTCTGTTCTTAATTTTATTGCCAAGTCCTTGTCTGCACTACCTGATTGTTTACTGTGCGGTGATCTTGCTACTTCTCTGTCCCCGTCTTTTATCACAGGTAATTCCTTCTGACCTAACCTTACCCTACCTACCAATGACAACATCTGATATTTTCTTGAGCTAACTATTTGATTTGAAACAATTATCAAGATCAATAATGATCGTAAGGCTTCTAAGTATCATCCTCTAACTAACACATTTGTCTGAAAATAAATATAATCAAATCGCATTTATTAGCCTTTCACTAGGAGCCGTGGGCACTATTGATTCTTCCCCTGAATCTTTGGTTAAACTCCTGAAATCTTTGGGTTTTAATGACAATTTACAAAAACTCGTTTTATCCCAACTTTTGAATACTACTAGTAGATATACTCATTATGAAGTCTCCTGAGATTCTTTGATTTTAAACCGGTTTTGTTGAACGAGGAGTAGTAAAATTGGGATCCTGTCCTTCTGACTGGTTATTAAGGAAGAGGACTCCTCATTTGGGGGATCGCGCTAATAGCCAATCAATGTTTGAGCCCTATGCTCTTGATATATATTCTGCTGTCGCAATAAACCATGGGCAAGCCAAGACTTTAATGAATATGAGACTCATTATTATTTGCTTTTTCATATTATTGTTATGTTATCTACTTTACATATAAATATAGAATTATAGATATGCATATTAGTTTATACACTGTAGAAAATTTTATATACATATAAATATGCATACATATATATAGATAATTCAAAGATGTACTTTCTTAGCAAAAGAATTTTCCATGCAAACTTGAAATAACAATACATCGGACCAATGAGAGGGCTTGTGGTTCAATGATAATTGAACTTTGTCGAATATCGAGAGTGATTTAATATGCAGTGACAAATTATGTGGAAGTCGATGCGCTACAGAGCTTGGTCATCTAATAAGTCTTCAAGGTAGGGCTCAAACATAAAGTTGAAAGTGCTAAATTTGATGACTGATGGCTTTTAGTTTCGAACCTGAAAAGATATGATAGGAACATAATAGCGTAGAAAATTGATGTAGGAATGGTCTTTGCCCTGAATGTCTCATAGGAAGATCTGTCAGTTTGTCCGAGATATCTTGTTATTTAACCAGGTTGACATTGATATCTCAATGCAACATTTGTAAGTATGTAGAGGAAATTTCTTCTACTCTTGTGTCCAACATGGAATGAGATTCCATGTAACATGCGAATGAGATTCCATGTAACATGAGAATGTTCCCCGAAACCTCCATATTCTGAAGAAACTTGACAGAATTCCTGCAAAGTAGAAAGCATCCCCTCCCCCTTCAAACAATGTTGTCTGAAGCAAATATGAATAACCCAACTGGTACAATTGATGCATGTATACAGTGCTACAGGTCTCCCCATATCGATACAATATTGTCATCATGCATGAGCAGTTGAACAGCAACGTCTGTGTTTCATTTTTTATTAAAAAGATAATTTTTTTGTTTTGGTTGTTTTTGTGTGCTGATAGGGTGTCCATTTATGAGATTTATAGATGAGGATTAATTTTTGTGTTGTAAAAAGTTGGAATTCATATCGTATCTACTTGTAACTAAATTTTCATTTTAAATCGTTGTAATGTAGTTTGTAGCAACCAAATGAAGATCCCCTCTTTATAGATACTGTTCTTGATTTCATTTTTAAAGTCCGGAGACTCTGCCTTTGAACTGTCAACTCGTAGCAAATGACTCAGGTAGAGAGAACTTTCCAAATAATATATGTTGTTCCTTGGAGGACAGATTTTTAGGTCTCTCTGACTCCTTTAGGAGCTATGCTAACTTTTTGGGATCGATACTATTGCTCAAGAACAGCCGGTGTAACTTTAACTTTTGCTGCTCGGTATACCCACGTTTTTGATATCTTTACTTTTAATTCGGGACGTTTTGTATTATTTTCAATTGCTTTATCCTCAGGATTGTTGTCTACAGGTATTGCAACATCTGTTACTTTGCACTGCCCTTTTTCAATATCACGTAAAATCATGTTTGCTTTGATTTTTCTGTCCACCTGGATTAAGTATAATTCCATAGAGTACTTTCTTTCTTCTTTGGCTCCCGGATATAGCAGACGTAGTATCTGCTATATCAAAACTTTCTGTAAAAGTACAAGTGCCGATAGAGAGACATCCTTGTCATGGCGCAGCTTGTGTTCTCTTTGTGACAGCATTATACAATCTATAACGATATAATCAGCGTTTTCCAATTTCTCATCTCAATTATCTCTCGCTGTTGTGTTATAGATGTCTTTCATTCTCTCGTTCTCATTTTGAATCTCCTTTACCACGATGATTCATTGACTCTGCGCATCTTTATGGTACTTACTTTGCATTAGCAAGTTTCCAACCATTTCCTCGGCCAATTGTACTTTGGTTTGGGCTCTTTTCCTTATGCTCAACTTCAGTCAACCATAACTTGGCTGTAGCGTCCTTAAGAAACTGTTCTTCTTATAAGCCCACTTCCTCTGTCCTTCTTTTCATTCGTAAACGAGTTAATTATGCCTTCGGATGAATTGTTCTATGCATGGCTAGGGTTTTCTCATTTTTCTTTCTAACATGTCCACTTTATCTATCATCCAATTCACTATTTCATTTGCTTCTACTTGTAACCCATTCATCAATTCACAGTCCTATGAAACTATCCCATCTACAGTAAAAGTGTCCATGCCTCTCTTTATGACTTATAAGACACATTATGAGTGCAAACTCCATTTAAATCTCTTTGGAATATACCTTAACAGTTTGAAAAAGTGAATCGATCTGTTTTCAGAGTTAACTTAGATCATTCGGTCGTCCATAGAACGTACAGCATATGACTATAGCCCTATTCATACTGCACTAACTACCCCGCATTCGACCTGGATTAAACCACCCTAGGTTCTCCTTAGGTCAATTTTGATCTTTTTCACACTGCGGATATTTGAAATGCTTTGTGAACAAGAAGCCAGTACGAACGCAAGTTCGTTGCTTGATTTTCTCTCGTATCTGACAATAAGAATAGGTGCAGCCACCCTATTCCAACTGCTTTGTTATTTTCTCGAAGTTAGATCTCTTCCTAGTACAAGTGTCTAATGCCTGCTGTAGTTTTTCATCTGCCCAAATATTCATCAATAGAGAAATTTTCTTCTGATTCTAAGTAAATTCCTCATCAGTTTTTCCCTTGCCCATTTGTGCTTCTTCAAATCTTGTATGCCTTTCTTCTACCTTCCAACTCTATTATTTGGGTTGAATTTGTTAGGCGTTATCCAGAATGGAATCTGATGAGCTGATAGGGTTTTTGCGACTCATTGTACTAAAACTGAACTGAAGCAACGAAGAAATTGTTGTTCTGATCTTTTTTGCTATTGAAAATAAAGCAAGAGTGATGAAATTTCTCGAGAAGTGCAGTTTCCAATTGTTATCAATTATCAAACTAAACTATAGTTAACTAGTGAGCAAAGACAAGAGAATCACTTATCCACTGTTAGCGTCCAATGTTTGGAGTAATGTAGGAAATAGAGTAGAATATTGACAACTAACTTTTCGACGGGAAATCAACATCTCTTTTGCTTTCTATTCATCTAGCAAGGAGTGCGGTTTACCATGCAAATGCTGCCGTCGTTGCTCTTCCGTTATATTACTTGTAACAGGAAATGTTGCGTTATTGGGCGTACTTGCAAATCTCATCAAGGAGTAAAGGGCATTTTCCATAACTCATGGTCGTCATACCTTTTGACAGAAGCTAGAAATATGTCATAGGTAAATTGAACAGAGACCACGCTTCCATTTTTCAGCTTAGAACATTGCTGCTTTTACATTCACAATTTTGATTTTGCGACTTTGGTTATGCCAGGTTTCTTTAAGTCACTAAAAACATACTACAGATGTAACGGTCTCAGAAGCTGACTGAGCCGTACTAGAAATTAGAAATTGTAAAAGCTGTCCCACTGATGGTAGACGGCGACGAAAGTTATAAATCCAATAAATCGACAAAGCCTTCATATCATTTATTGAAAATCAAAATTCGGCACAAGGTAACAACTAAGTAATATGCTCGTTGTTCCTTTCACCCAATACTAGTTCCTGGCCTTTCGCGGAATCTAGATGCATGTTTCATTGAAAAAGTAAGCTTTTAAGGCCAATAGGTCACCAATGCGTACAATTGTCGCCAAAAGTCCTTGGGACACCTGCGGAAAAAGTAAAAAAGAAGCCATATTCCTCTGAACTTCCTTAATTTTACACCTTACAGGCAACCCCTTCCCCCCAGGAGCAATGTTGGCTGACGGAGGAGACACTTAACGCTATTGCACACGTGACCTTTTTCCGCTATCGTATGCACTCCGTCCAAAAATCAACATTGTTTAAGGGGAGGAGGGGAGGAGGGGAGGAGGGGAGGAGGGGAGGAGGGGTGAGAGATGAGCGCAGAGTAAAAAATTGCTAAGTGTTCCAGGACTTTTGGCGACTATTGTAGCTTGTGAGGAGGATTTGTGGTGTACAACACCCCCATCTGTAGATCATGATTGGTAAATTTACATCCATTGGCGCTCATTGTTACGGACTACCATACGGAGTGTAGTGTAGAAAAGAATTTATCGTGTTGGCAAACAAAGAGTTTATTTCGGAAATTTCAGCAAACAGGTAATCTATAAATTTAAGTATTCTCAATATTTCAAATTAATAAATCAATAAGAGTATAGTGAATACTTTGTTTATTACATGAAGTAGACCAGTTCTACTAGGGCTGACTCCACTGTGTTTGTGCATGTGGCAAATTGCTTTGCTTTACGAGGTATTGAGAGCTACTATTTGCTTTTTCTGACCAAACTTTCAAAATTTGACCAAAAGAACATCCATTCTATAGCCGAATATTCGCGATAATTTGTAAAGAATAACCGCGTAGTAGAATTTTACTGGATGTACAGCACTGGTCTGTTTTCGGTTTTAGTTCTTCATTAGCATTTTCATCAGTGATTATCTGGTTCTTTGTGACTTTTGATTTCTTTCTGTAACCCTTCTGCTCGACAGGTAGCAGCTCAGTTTATGTCAAATATTTGTATGCTTTCACAGCTAGTATTCACTCTTGCAACATCCACTGCAAATTATTAAAGTAGGCAATGTGTGATGATTCTCTATCGCAATTACAGTTTTTGAATCATTCGTTCCCAGAGTTGTACTTCCATCAGCTATCCACTCCTGTACACTTAACTTTTTGTCGCATATTCAATCTGTGTAGCAAAGGCTTCAGATTTTCTATTCAATAACTGCGGATCTCACCAGAATCCTTGGGCTTTCCAATTGGATATTGCTTCTACTTTCTGCATAACACTTTCTTTAGATTTGAAGGCTGAATCTTAGTTTTTGGCGTTACCTAAGCTAGTTCTAACCATTTTGTCAACCCTACATCCCCATTATAAGCAGCTGTGCATCCTCATTAAATACACCAGAGTATATCCAAATTCTTGACTAGAATTCTATAATTCTATTAGTATACAATAAGACTACAGTAGAAAAAAGCAATAATACTATTAAAATTGTACAACGTTCATTGAACATCATTGATGCTAAATCATTGATATGGAAATATCTTAATCAGGACGAACATTTACAACTACGAATGGGAATAAAGATCGCTATCTTCGGCACATTGCACATGCTTTATTTTCTGTTGTCACAACAAAACTGGTATAACTTAACTCCCGATTCAATGGACTTTTGATGAAAGCTTTACATGTTATTTTATTTTTGTGTGTCTTTCTTCTCGTTTTAATTCCGAACTAGCTATTCATATACTGTTCTTACATAGAGGAAAATACAGTTATGTCGTAGGGTTGTTTTCGGTAAAGGAAGTTTAGAACTGATAGTTATTGGTATTAATTAAGTTACATTTCAAGTGCTTCTTAAATAAAGAGAGCAGTAAGCTGTTACAGGAAGTCACAAGGGATTGTCTCAAATTAACATATTTTGCATTGCCATTGTGTAGGAGTATTTGCTAATGCAATGATGGGCTTCATTTAATGCTTAATGTTCTCAGCAGAAGCTTTTATGTTGAGCCTTAACAACCTACTCTAATGTTTCTAATAGAAGGAGGGATAATAGAAGGTGGCGTGTTCATGTCGGCCAATTTTCAATAAACAGGGGTGCTAGTAGAAGGGATACGCATGTCGGGAAATTTTCAATAGAAAAGGGGCGCTAACAGAAGGGGGTTCATGTTGCTAAATTGGTTTATTAACAGGTAATAGAATTAGTATGGTGGTGATCCTGGTTACTTGATAGTAGATAGGTGTTTGGAGATAATGATAAAGTCAGAGCATTAGCTCTAGCATTAAGATTCCCCTCAATGTGGGCGTTTTGTTCTTACAGACAGGATCGTACTGTTTTTTTTATAAATCTCGTCGCTTTTTCATTCGATTTTCTGCGTGTTCTGGTCATGATCGATGTGTAAAATTTAGTAGAAAGGGTATCAATAAGCAAGGGGAGAGGGCAAATCCTCCTGAGATTTTTAGACGGGGGTCCGTCTATTAGAGACACTATAGTAGCTCTAGAGATTCACGTGTTAGTTGAGTACAAATGCAGATAGTTGATAACTTCTATCGAGAATGGTCTTTTTGCCTGTGAATTCACATTGGTAATGGATAAAGAGCAATATATAGGGTATGATCTCGGAATACATGTGTATTCCCAAATTCCATTACAGTAGTTTGTGTAATTATAATCGTTCTCATTACGTTTGCTAGTTAGAGAACCAAGATGACTTCTATTCAATGGTTGATGGCCGTATCCATGTACAGGATTCTAAAGGCTGCTACATCATGTATGATGTTGCATTACAGGATCTGAAGTAAGCAGACTGATTTATGTTTGAATTTGATCTTGTTCTGTTTTATTGCTAATACTTATTTATCTATGGAAAGAAAACGGAGAACGTATGTAAGAGGCACTCTCCTTATTACAAATCAAGAATGTGGCATTAGAATTTGATATCATGGCCTTAGTAATGAAGCATAGGTATTACATTTTGAAAATGCTATTGGTACGTGTAGAGCATGATAGCTTTTCAATTCAAATGACATTTCTGTGCGAAGTAGACGCTGAGACGTAAACAAGACTAGATAAGGTTACAATAGAAGAAAAATCCTCGCTCCATCTTTTGGTAACTGGTCTAGGAGTTATCAGATTTCTGCAGTAATTGTAATTTAGGCCTCTTTTTTTGGTAGAAGTGATCGTGGGTGTATGAGCATCTTATAGGGTTACAATAGCAAAGCATCGCAAGTCTTTGACGACCAACTGATAGCTTCTCGATGGCAAAGTCATTATAGGGAATATCTTTGGGGATTCTGCCATCATGCATTCTTCAGATCTGATACAGTTAGCAAAACTATCTGCTACTTGAGAATGGGATACATGCTGCATATTTTTGCTTGGGACAACACTTCTGCATTAGAATCTTATTCTTCTAAGACTTACTAAAGAATTAGTGATAGATCGTATATGAAAGATGTCTAGCCTGCTCCCATGTCTTGCATAATTGACCCATGTTACCATAAAGGAGTTTGCTAAACACACAGGTATTGATATATTCGCTCGTATTGCAAATTAGGGATTTTCCCTTACTTTAGTCTCAAGTCAACCAAATGGTGTTGAAATTTGGGCTTAGCTTCTAGTTTTTAATTATCGATGTGGGTTGCAGGTGGTACGTGAGTATCTTGTACGTATATGGTTGTAATTTCAAGCTTAGTGTCAATCTGAATTGTGTATGAGTTGCAATACTTTCACCGTCAGCAAAAGCTTACCTCATAGGAGGATGCTCATTATTAGTTTTTCTGCATCTTGGTAAGCCTGAATCGCTTGCAGCTGGATCCTCTGTTGAGACAGATGATATATATTGAGCTTCGAAAGGAATGCTTGAAGAAAGCAGAAAGACGATGACTAATATTGTAGCGCCGAGAGAAGAGCTTTGCTTTACTCAAATGCTGATGGGAAATGGCTCAGAGGAGAATCCATCTTATTGCACTTTATCTTTCATTTTTTAATGAAATATTTCAATTAGACCATCCTTTATAACGTCTTGAAGAAGTCTTTCCTTTTGTTGATAAGGTCAAATGCCTGAGCAAGGCCATTCAATGCCATGATAAAGGGATATTTCTTCTCCTTTGATTTCTTCAGCAATTGGAATTATCGAAGATCAGATAGCCTGCGTATGGTTGATCTTCCGATGCAAAAACTACAGTGACATTGTTATGATGACTGGAGTGTTATTTCGGCTTTTCTTTTCTTGTATGGACTTAAAGGTCTCTTGATGTCGTGGTACATCATCCTATAGGAAGAAAGATTTTCCTATCAGTAGATCGTTGACTGAAGGGAATATTTCGATAGCGAATTGAAAGTGAAGAGAACACGGAGTCGGAGTGGAGGCATTGTTGTAGGTAGTGCTAACTTAACTCATACTGTAACTCTATACAGCTCTAAATTGCAGATTTCATGCTTATATGTATGAACGGAGAATAACCAGAATGAACAAGAAATTTGATAGTACAGGGCTTGACTGTTGTTAGTGACTGACTAAATAGATTTGTCCGAATGCAACATGTCGAAGGAAGATTTTGAATCACTTAACCGGACAACTTTGCCTTCCAGTTACAGAATAGATAAATCTTTGTCCCAGTTCTGCACCAAGCTTATCAATTCATATTGAATACACTTTCTGGGACACAATTACATTAAGAGTGATTTTCTTTAAATATATGAGAGAAGCTATTGCTTTGCAAACACATTCGTATAGTTTGAAAAATATATATCACAAGCGGTAACTGATGTGTCCCTTTTTTTCCGCTGGTGTAAGATGCTAGCAGTGACTGGGATTCTTGCTTGTCTCTCTTTTTCATTTCATGACATTTTTTCTATGCACTTTTGTTACTAAAATATCAGTAAAAATTGCAGAAGATCTACAACAGGTTGAAAATGATACCACTGGACGCATTATCTATGTCATCTCCACATTCGTAAAACAACAATGGCGGCTGCACTGAATTTGGCACTGCTGATATTCGTTCTGACCAGTGTTAAGAAGCAGTCCTTCGCTGGTTCTAACTCGATATGCTACTCCTTTAATGGAGAAGAATCAAGAGATGTGGTGAACTCACGGATAGTTACATCGTTATGGGTATACAAGAAGGAAAGAGGAATTTACTTAGGCCGTAACCGCCATAGTGGCCTAACTCTGTTGTTGCTTCTCGCTGGGGATGTCGAACTATGCCCCGGGCCTAGCCTTAAATGCTACACCTGCAGTAAGACCATACGGAAAAATCAAAGTTCAACCAGTTGCTTTCATTGTGGAAATAAGTCTCATATAAAGTGCCTCATCGACAAAATTGAATTTGGTCATGAAAGACTTTTTTGCCATGGTTGTTTACCCAGTGACGAGGATAGCGTGACTATGAACGAAGAGGGAAATATTGAACTTGCATCAACAAAAGGCTCATTTACTGATATCAACGAATTCCTACGTGCAAGGGGCTTAAAGATATTCCATCAAAATATAAACGGACTAGCAGGTAAAAAGGATTTTGTGGAAGCACTGCTCAAAGAAACAGATCAGAATATTGATATGTTGGGATTATCGGAAACACACTTGAATGGAAAAATCAAAGATCCAGTTGTTGCAATAGACGGTTATACTTTCGTTCGCGAGGACAGAGTAACTGGCCTTGGTGGTGGTGTAGGATGCTATATTCGCAATGATATAGCATGGCAAAGAAGAAAGGATTTAGAAACAGAAAATGTCGAGGCAATTTGGATCGAAATTTTTATCAAGAATTCAAGTCCCCTTCTAGTTTGCATTATTTATAGACCCCCTGATACATCACGCTATCTTCACAGTGACTTCGAAGATATTTTCAGTGATATGCTAGATGACAGTGTTTATGAAAACAAGGAAACTATCCTCTTAGGGGACGTGAATGTCAACTATCAAGATAAATCGAACAACAAAGAGATGAAGCGCATCATCAGTCAACACGGTTTCAAGCAGGTTATAAGTAAAGCAACAAGAGTTACCAAGGAGACCAGCACTTTAATAGATATCGCAGCTACAACTCACGAACAAAACATCTCAAAACAAGGAACGTGGGGCATTTCCCTGAGTGACCATGATCTGATAGGAGTTATTGTAAAGAAGAACAATCGAAAGTTCACACACAGAACAATACTCAAAAGAAACTTTTCCAAGTATAATGAGGAAAGTTTTCAAGAAGATTTAAATGGTCTCCCATGGCAAAACGTTACAAAAGAGATTAACGTTAACAAAGCATGGAATATATTCAAACACCTCCTGACAGAAGTGATCAATAAACATGCCCCAATGGTAAAGAAAAAGGTCCGTGGGCGCGATTGTCCTTGGTTGAATAATGATATCAGATCTAAAATGAATGAACGAGACTACCATCTGCGGAAAGCCCGAAGGACTGGGAACGAAAATGACTGGTCTACTTATCGAAGGTTGCGAAACACGGTTACGCGTCTAATAAGACACAGTAAAGCAACGTACACAAGAGCAATCTTAAGAGAAAACATAAGTAGGCCCAAAGATTTTTGGAGTCAAATTAAACGATGCTATCCTACAAAGGGCTCGAAAGGGAATAACTGCAAATTGCTTAATATTAACGGGAAGAGGGAAACAGACAAGAAAGTCATTTCTAATGCTTTCTGCACATTTTTCACATTGATTGGAAAAACGTTGCGCGATTCAGTTCCATCGCTAGTCAGCCCTACCTGGAAAAACCATGATCATGGAGACTTATTTCGAACACTGAACCCAAGAGAATGCGTCTTTAAATTCAAGCAAACTAGCTGTAAAGAAATTTATGAAATCTTGAGGAAATTGAAACGAAAAAAATCTCCAGGGTATGATGACATTCCTGTCTCTCTGATCATTGATGGCGCTGCGCAGATCTCTGGCCCATTATCGAAATTGATAAACCGATGCTTGAGACAATCAGTATTTCCATCTACTGAAAAATGGGCTAAAATAACTCCAATTTATAAATCAGGTGAAAGATCAAGTATGGATAATTACAGGCCAATTTCTGTTCTCCCTGTTTTGTCCAAGGTGTTGGAACGCGTAGTTTATAAGCAAGTCTACAGTTATTTGGAAGAAAATGAGCTCCTCTCTCAAAAACAGTTTGGTTTTAGGAACAAATCATCAACACAACATGCAGTGACCCTTTTTTCTGATTTTATACGACAAGGAATGGACAAAGGAAAATTAACTGGAGCAGTTTTTTTAGACCTTAGGAAAGCGTATGATACAGTAGACCACTCGAGGGTATTGTCAAAGTTACCCCTATATGGAATCAGTCACGAGGAACTGCAATGGTTTGAAAATTATTTGTTTGACAGAAAACAGTTCGTTCAATTTGATGGAATAAAATCGGAAACTCAATCTGTGTCCTGCGGAGTCCCCCAAGGATCTATATTAGGACCGTTATTGTTCACTCTATTAATCAATGACATTAGCCTTAAACTAAGTCATTGTGAAATCATCTTGTATGCTGATGATGCAGTCATCTACTGTGCGGACAAAAACTGTGAAAGTATCGAAAGACAATTGAATATTGACATTGGACAAATTGCTGAGTGGCTCACCACAAATAACTTGGTGGCAAATTTGAAAAGAACAAAAACGGAATGTCTTCTTTTTGGCACGCATCAGAGAACATCAAAATCTAGGGCACTAAAAATCAAAATGAACGAACAAAGTATTTCTGAGTCAAAAAGCTATGAGTACTTAGGTGTAACGCTGGATAAAAATCTTAATCTCAATGAACATTTGGAAAAGGTATTTAAAAAGGTTTCATCCAGAATTAAACTGCTATCACGAGTGCGACAAAACATCAGTCCGCATACAGCAGAAATCATCTATAAGGTGATGATTCTTCCTGTCATGCTCTACTGCGCTAATGTCTTTGTCGGCATGACACATTCGAAAAAACAAAAATTTGAAAGCTTTCAAGATCGAGCCATACGAATCATCAATGGGAGTAGAAAAAACTATGTCAAGCTCCCACAGGTCAATCATACCAGGAACAGATTATGTGCCCAGGAAGTTTTTAAATGCTTAAACGGTATAGCACCAAAAGCATTTGAAAACTTCTTCACAAGAAAAAGTCACAATGTCAACACTCGGGGAAATAACAAGAACTTGGTCGTTCCTAAAGTCAGAACAGAAACTGGACGTAAAACCTTCTCGTTCCAAGGCGCAAAGGTTTTTAATAACTTACCAGATTATTTAAAAACAGAAACATCAATCTTAAGATTCAAAGCACACATCAAGAACATAAACTTGAATTTTTAGCTATTTTTAGTTTATATCTTAATCTTGTAATTTTCTTTTACTTTTTATCGTATAGGCCTATGTTAAACTTTTCTTTGTAGGGTACAGGTCCTTGATTGATAACAGTAATTCTTTTTACTGAACAAGTTAACCTGTAAAAATATGAAAGTTATTATTATTATTATTATTCATACCCAGTGGTCATTACATATAAGGAACTAGGCGATAAAGTTGTCGCTGAAAGTCGCTGCTGCTTCACGTTATGTCTCTAATTCAGTCTCCTCGTTACTTCACTGATTGGTCCAATGGAAGAGCTAGGAAGCCATTGTCCTATTAGCACTTGGTAGAACAGAACCAAGTTGTGTCCAGCAAAGATCTAAGAAAAAGACCTTGATTGTCTCAGGGTCTACCCTCACAGCCTCTCCTATGAACGGAGTAGTGCTGCAAAGCAGCGTACAGTTTTGAAAAAGAATTGAGTTGCCTCTCTAGGCGAATGGGTCTCATTTGCTGTAAGCAAATGAGTTCTAGGCGCTAGATACTCGACTTTGCCCCCTCTCCTGTTAGTAGGAATAGGTTCATCCTGCCTAGGATTAAGAACACAAGGGAAGACCTGGAACTGGATTTGGTTTGCGAAGATTTTACATACTCTAGCAATTAGAAGCATTGTTTATGTTGGGGCAGCTTGAATGTGATAGCTTTTGAGTTTGTTGTTGTTCAGTACCTAATGCAATTACGGATGTAGAATGACTGAAGTTAGTATGATGTTTTTTATATTTGTATAGACGTATTGAGCAACAGCTTCTGCTAGTAGGATCGCATTTCATCTCAAAGTATCAAACAGAGCAGAAAGGACTTATAAAAAATGCGGTAAGTTATTCAACGAGCACACGTGACAATTAATTAAAATATCATATATATTGTAATCAAACAATCCTTCAATATGGTGTTCTTATTTGGGAGCTTACTTATGATACTCACATCAGACCTATATTTATCCTTCAAAAGAGAGTTGTACGCGCTATTGCCTTTGTACATTCTTGTACATCTTCTGGTTCTATTTTTCTCAAACGCCGGCTTCTGAAGCTGCAGGAATTTTGTTTTTGAATCTGTTGATATGCAGTCCTCATCGTGTTTTCATAAATTTTTGTATATACTTTCGCAAGTTCATCAATATGATACCAGACAAGCTCGTAAAGGTGGCGTTCTTCTGACGTAAAGAAACAATTTGCAATGCAAATTGGATTCTATAGGATATAAAGGTACATGTTAGAACAGCATTTTGCATGTTGTAAAGAAAGCTTCGACAATATTGAGTTTCCGGCATCAGCTTAAACTCTATTTTTTCTACATTGATTACCAGTTCTAGAACTTCAAACAGCCACCATATATTGGCAGTCATGTTTATAATATGAGATTGTCGAATCACATAAATCTTTTTGTCAATCGAATTCCAGAATTCTGCTTGTAGCCAACGAGGGGGGAAGGGCTTTCTCCTCGATTAGTTTACCTATTGAAAGAGCCCCTCAATTAAGAAATTTCCTGCATAATATTTCTCTTATAAATCTGCTATTTTGTTACTTTGTATATTTTTTGTTGTGATTTGTTATTGTTGATTTAGTAGTGCTTATTTTGTACTTTGTTCTTGAACTGTAACTTATTGATAATGTAAAGGTCTTTTCAGTGGCTGAGTTCTCTGCTCTTAACCTTCACCATATTGAAAGCTGCATACATTCACGCGTGCTATATCATATAGGTGTGTGTTTCCTAAATGTGTCAAGTGAAGACGTAGCGTGATGGTAATGTGAAGATCACAGAACGATTGACTTAATAATGCATGATTCAAGAATAATGGTGAAGATTTGAAAACAGATTGGAGAAATAGTTACAGATGCAATTGGTCAAGATCAATTAGGCTGTATAAAAGTTTGTGGGAAAAAATAAACAATAGAAGTAATGGGAATTCTGGGATATACTCATGCTATTGTATAAAAATGGTTCGTATGAATTAGCCTCGATCCATAGGCTACGCCAACCTTGAGTAAATATAATGTAGTTATTATTAGTATTATTGTTACTGAGCATTGAGCGCGAGCAGTAGTTGTATATATCATTTATGGGCTTTGAAATCTTTCGACTGAGTGAATTTGGAGAATATTATGGGAATTCTCAAAACTGTTGGATAGCAGACAACTAATAGTATATACCGAAAAGAACAACAGTAAAGAAAAAATATGGAGAGTCGGGACCAGCAGTGATTGTGCATCAGGGTTGTCTACCTTCACCTTGGTTTTTTACTGTATTTGCAAAGGTAATGATCATGTGAGGGACAGTTGGTACAAGTAGTTCAGTGACGGGTTTGGAAGAGATAGTGGACCTTATAATTACATGTATTGAGGATTTTGGAGTGAAAGTGAATGTGCGGGAAACTAAGGTCATCAACAAGAAAATGTAGGGCGGTTTCATGATCAGATTGAGCAAAATGAATCAGGAACAAGTTACACGCTTCAAATACTTAAGGTGCGTGTTGACAAGAGATAGTTCGTAAAGTACAGAAGTGAGATTACGGATTCTGCTCACACATGTTGCCTCGAGATCTCGAGAAAAGAACTGCTAGCAACGAAGCACAACATCATTTTGAAATATAAAATCACTAAGACCTTGGTGTGGGACGGGAGATACACAGATTTGGTTCTGGAAGAGAATAGAGAGAATTAGTTTAATAGAAAGAGTGACAAATGAGGAAGTTTGCTAAAGATTGGAGAAGGTGGCATTGATCTTGACCATATACATATGGCAAAAGGAATGAATTGGTCACGCCATGAGACATCAGGGATTGCTACGGAATGCATATATGGGAGGCTACAAGGCCAAAGTAGCAGGGGTAGGAGACGAATGACGTTATTGGATCATTGTAGTAAGAAAAAACAGCAGATCAGACAAACATATTGCGAAATGAGACACAGAGCTGAATATCAGTATAGAATGGCTTGTTTATGGCTGAGCCTATCACGTGACAGACAGTGCTGATATAAGTGACATGTTCTAGTCTCTTTGGCTATTGGTTGATAATATGACAAAATATATAGTGTAAGAGTTTTCACGGTAAATCACTGAGCACACTAAACAAAATGGCTAAATTCACGTCGTGCTAATAGTCTACTATTATGATATGTTTTTAATATTGTTGCCATGTATCATATTATAGTTTACAAGACAATTTATTTGTATTTCTTTGGCATCTACAATAACCAAAGGGCTTCATGCCAATTCTCCCAGATCTAGAAGATTCATTCACACTTTCTCTCAGCAGCTATGAAAAATCAACATTAGCAGTTTTTGCAGCAAATGATTTCAAACAGTCGTGATCAAACAACTACTGTTTCTGTTTTGGAATAAGTTATTTGTTTTGTGTATTTTGTCTTTTCAATAACTACACTAGGATGCAGAAAGTGCTTCGTCAAGTCTCATCCGTTCTTTGCCTGAGATGAAATATAATAATAACTAGAAGTATACAATCCTATGAGGAGGAGGTACAATTCTTGAAATTAAACTTTTGAGTAGGTACAAGCGCAAGAGATGTATTGTAGAACAGAAAAAAGTATGCAATGTCACTCTTTTTAGCTAGCTCTTGATTTGATTTCTTTACATTCCACGCTTTTATGCAGATCAAGTACCTTTGTGCAATGTGACTTTTTATTCCAGAATCTGCAAGGAAACGACTTTGATATTTCCACATATAGCTTAATGGAAGTGGACAGATTTGGAGTCTTATTAGATCTATGGACGAATGAAACAGCATATCTTGAAAACAAAAGAAAGGTATTTACTATTTTCAATCGTTCACTGCACTGAAATGGATGTTTTCATTTTATTGGCTGTGACTTACTTTTACAGCTTCGATACATACTGAGCTCTTCTATTTTGTTGGATGTAACAAAGTCTCATTCATTTTAATGTAGCCACTGATATAAATGTTACAACAATCCAGTTCAGGTAGAGTGCACAAAACTACTCATGATTTTGTGCACAAGTGTATCGCATGCTTTGTTCTTTGATGGTGTCAAGATTATGGCAGCATGGTCAGCAGGGTGAGATGGGACTCTGTTCTTTGATAGGGCGAAGATTATGGTCAGCAGGGTGGGATGGGACATGGAGGTGTTAAGTCAGTGGATTCCAGTCAAGTGGATACCAGTCATGTGCAGTCTGTAATCCGTATGCTCTTTACGCAGTGCACTATTTTTTGTGCTTTGGGTGGAAAGGAAGTCAGGGTTTAATTTGAAATCAACTGCAAAATATTGCAAAGAAATGCAAATAAAACTTTTGTTTAAAAAATTTAATAGTAGCTTTATATTTCTCTCATTTGAAGCTCGTTGCTTGCCATTTTGAATTATACCAACATGTCTTCGATCCTGAAGAGAAGCGTGCTATTGCCCAGGTATGTCTTTTCTTTATCTAGCAGATTTTATCTACCTTAGCATCCATATAGAATGAGTTAGCAGTCAATATATAATTGCTATTCAGATTATTATTGGAAATTGTCTCTTAACACCTTTGAATCATACATCGTCAACCATATCCGGCCTGTTTTGAAATTTTATTGGGAGAGGTTCTCTGGATGTTCCAGTAGTCTCCATTCCAGTATTTATCTTTTGGAGTTTTTCAAAGTACATATATTTCGTTAATTTGCAATTTTGTTCAAGTTTTCTTCTTTCTGCTTATATCATGGGCCTTCAGTTTGTTTTGTTTTTGCCATTGGAATTATTGCTCACTGTTTTGTGAAAAATGTAGATGACACTTCTTTGTCCAACATTAACCATCCCACATATCACATAAACATATACGTTGCTGAGAAAGGCATCCTCTTTTCTATCTTGGCATTTGTTTACATATCTGAAGGCTCATAAAAATTTTTCATATCTTTATTGATGCTGCTTATTTGTATAGATTTTCCATCATTTGACGTTCTC
This sequence comes from Mastigias papua, assembly GCA_964019165.1. NCBI lineage: Eukaryota > Metazoa > Cnidaria > Scyphozoa > Rhizostomeae > Mastigiidae > Mastigias > Mastigias papua. The sequence continues at coordinate 9,633,807 of OZ025286.1, forward strand.
CTGTATGGCTTTAAGTCAATAAATTGATTTTGCAATATGCAGTGCATGTATTAATTTCTATTTTCTTTTTCCTATGATGAAGATTATCACTGATGTTGTCAGCGAGAGGCCTAGGTTTGATTACTCTGGCTCTTACTTTGTTCAAACGTATCGCAGCGAATGTTATTGTCTACGACTTCGATTGAATATCGTTGAAACCATTGCCAATAAACAAGTGAGTTATGTTTCTTCATCATTGTTAAATTTAATTGTACATGGAAAGTGATTTTTAGTTCTCTTCGTCATTATTACACTACACATTAAACGCTATACACTACACATCATACACACGCGCACGAACACGCACACGCATACAGGAAATGTCTACTTTAGGGCGCAAATTATCTTCTATTCAGATAAAGCTGCTCAACAAGTTTGTTTCTAAGTTTATCGGAACATGAAGACTTGGCTGTTTATTGTATATGTAAATATACATATATTTTTCGTTAAGTCGACCGGATCTCAGTTATTATTTTTGACTATATGTAACCTCACTCTATTGTTTAATACTTAGGTTGACCTTCAACGTGAATACTTGCAGAAGATAATCCGAGAACCTGATCCCAGTATGTAGAGAATTCAAAACATTATTAATGCCATTTTTCCCTGTTTGTTGTCGCTCATTGTTGTTTGACTGTTTCTGTCCTAATTTCAATTGTAGTTAATTGACTAGTTTCTGCTCAAAATTACCTAGTAATGTGCAACTAGTCACTGATGTGTTTTGAATTTTGCACCCTCGTATGCTAGGCTGAGTTGGCTGTTTCGTTGGAAAGTTTGAAATTGCAGTATTGAGTATTTGTTTTAATCATATACATAATATCAAATGTGTGGCAATGTGTTCTAACATATTGAGCATATACTGTAGTATGGTCATTAGACAGAAATATATTTCTAGGGAATAATTATCTGTGTATATTTTTAGCATTTGGAATGCCTCATAGAATAATCCCTGTTCAAAACATTTCTTTGATTGAAAGCAGGTTTGTTCTTAAAATGCATGCTTCATTTGAAAACGCATATCAGTTCATATAATTTCATGAGTTTCAAATCCTTTTTTAGAATACATATGAATAGTTTGAATTTTTTATTTATGTTGTTGAATTTTATATATATATATATATATATATATATATATATATATATATATATATATATATATATATATATATATATATATATATATATATATATATATATATATATATATATATATATATATATATATATATATATATATATATATATATATATATATATATATATATATATATATATAGGTATATGGAAGAAATTTTCCTACAGAGAAGCTTCACCTATGATTTACTTTCAATACACTTACTATCAATACCTTCTTACTTTGATGGTCCGTACACTTAATAATGGAGCTAAAACAAGTAGTGCACCGCAATTGGCAATCCCCTCCACAGGAAATCAAGAACTCAACTTCAGCCCATCGATTCAAAACAAGAATGGCAACTGCGATTGCTGAGTTTGCAAGCCTTATATCCATCATATTGGCTTTCTATGATTCTACACTCGCCAATATAGTCGTCCACGATTTTGGTCTGCTTTTATTTTCTTTTTTCCGATTTTTCTTTTCATTCTCTTTATTCGTGTATTATCGTGTATTATTGTGCTGGTGTGAATTAGCTTAGTAGCTATTTAACCAGCCAGATGTAAATAAAATTGGAAATGAAATGAAGTGTATTGCAAATGACATAATTTACTTTGATTGACTCAATGACTAGGTTAGATCATCTAGTGACATTATTTCGTATCAATGCTGTGTCGTGTCCATCATTTGGCTTATTGTCAATATTTCTCATTCACAGACCAGCTCTAAAACACGTGTACCTTCTTGAGTTCCATCCTTCGCTTTCTCTTTTACATAAAGTTACAACAGCAATAGATGCTGTAAAACAGGTGAGTAGTGATTTGATATATTGCAATACAATTGACCTACCCTTGAGCAACGATTTGGAAGCGTGGCCCGATGGCTCAGTTGGTAGAGCACTGACGTACAATGTCAGGGGTCGCGAGTTCGAATCCCGCTAGGGTCGGTTATTTTCTGCGTTATTTTTTCACTTTTCATTTCTTCTAAGTCCCGTTGCCTTCACAAAAACGTATATGTACATCACTTTATATACACAATATATATATATATATATATATATATATATATATATATATATATATATATATATATATATATATATATATATATATATATATATATCTCTATCTCTAGTGTTCTGTCTGCCGACAGGTCCTTCTTGGCATCCAGCTTCGCCGGATCTCTCTGTTTTCAGCCTTTCTTTTCATGTTAGCATATCCATCCTCTTTTAGTTCACTTATCATTCCAATCCGTTTTCTTCCTTTAGGTCTTCTTCCATCTATTCTACCCTCTATTACTTCCTTCAACAAGCCATTACCACGGACAATGTGCCCAATCCAACTCTTTTTAGTTTTAGTTATTCTATCCAATAGCTCTCTTTTTTCAGCTACCATTATCAACACATCTTCATTTGTTTTCCGTTCTACCCAGCTTACTTTTTCCATCCTTCTCCAGACCCACATTTCGAATGCCTCTATCCTTCTAATATCTTCCGTTTTTAATGACCATGTTTCCGATCCATACAATAGAGCACTCCAAACAACAGTTTTAATAATCCTCTTTTTCACTTCCCGCCTAATACCTCTGGTGAGCAGTTCTTTCCGTCTGTTGAAAGCTGTTTTTGCCATGGCTATTCTTGCTCTGATTTCTTTACTACAGCTACCATTATCTGTTATCAACGACCCCAAATAACAAAACTGTGCTACCTGCTTAATTCTTTCTCCATTTAATACTATATTTACATTGCCACCACCTTGTTTGGAAACTCTCATAACTTTGGTTTTCTTTATATTAATCTTCATACCATATTCTTTTGACACATTATTTAATCTATTCATTATATTCTGAAGTCCTTGTTCTGTCTCTGCTACCATGCCCTGGTCATCTGCAAATCTTATATCTTTCAGCAAACTCCCTCCCACTTTTACACCCTCATCAACACCATCTAATGCTTCTACCATCATCTTTTCTGCATAAATCGAGAATAGCAAGGGGGATAAGCTACAACCTTGTCTCACACCTCTGCCAATGCTACATGTATTTGTGTACTCATCTGCAACCCTGACTACTGCCTGCTGCTTAGTATATAGCTCCCAAATCAATCTCCTGTCTCGCCAGTCAACTCCTAGCTGTTTCAATGTATCCATCATCTTTACCCAATTCACTCTGTCAAATGCCTTCTCATAGTCAACAAAACAAATAAACACCTCTTTTCCATGATCTAAAACCTTCTCACATAACATTCGCATAACCCCAATTGCTTCTCTGGTTCCACATCCTTTCTTGAAACCAAACTGTGTCTTACTGATAAAATCTCTAACTTTTCCTTCCAGTCTTTTTGTTAGTATTCTTAGCATAATCTTTGATGCGTGTGGTATAAGGCTGATGGTTCGATGGTCCTCACATGCCATTGCATTCATTTTCTTTGGCAAGGGTATCAAAACTGCCTTTGTGAAATCTTCTGGCCATATTCCTTCTTTATAAATTCTTTCACATAATTTTATTAATCCTGTTGTCGCTTCCTTACCTAAACTCTTCCAAAATTCTGCGGGTATTTCATCTATGCCTACAGCCTTTCTGTCCTTCAACTCTTTTATTGCTGCTCTGATCTCACTGACTAACAAATCTGGTCCTTTACAGTCCTTGTCTACTTCATCTTCCAGTTCTAAATCAAGACTATCTTTCCCTGGTTTTCTTTCAGCATCATAAAGTGTCTCAATATATTCTCTCCACCTCTCTTTGATATCACTTTTATCCGTTAAGAGCCTACCGTCCATGTCCTTAATTGCTTTGCTGCTCTTTCTCATTACGTTCTGTCCTGTAAGCTGACGTACCTTTCGATAAAATACATCTGACCTACCCCTGCTATCTAGCTCGTCAAGAGTCTGACATTGGTCCATCCACCAATCCTCTCTTGCCTTGTCTGTTTCCCTTCTTAGCTCATTATTTAGTTGCTTATATTTCTTTACTCCATCGTCTGTTGACACATTTTTCCACTTCCTTCTTTCATCCATTTTCCTTATCATCTCATCAGTGACCCATGGCTTCCTTGCTTCCATGCCCATGTTATAACCAACTTCAGTCTTTGCAGCCTCTAAAACAGCATTCTTCAACATTATCCATCTACCTTCAATGCTTACATCATCTTGCTTAGTGTCTCTTATCTTTTCATTCACTTTGTTTTGAAAACTCTCAACTTTCGCCTCTAATTTCTGCAGGTCCCATTGTAACTTCTTCCTTCTCCTTTTCAGTTTCTTCAATTTGACGGACTGTTTCATGACAACTAAGTTGTGGTCAGAATCAGCGTCTGCACCTGGATAACTACATGCATTTTTTACACTATTTCGGAACCTCTGTCTCACCAGAATATAATCCAATTGATGCCTTCGGGTGTCTCCCGGTTGCCTCCATGTATACCTGCGCCTTTTTTCATGCTCAAAGCAGGTGTTGGTAACAACCAGCTTCCTTTGCCGGCAGAACTCTACAAGTCTTTCTCCTCTTTCATTTCTGGTTCCAAGCCCAAAAGCTCCTACTTCTTTCTCATCTTGCCCCTCTCCTATGATACAATTCCAGTCTCCCATAACTATAAGATTAGTATTGCCCTTCTCTGCCTTAATGAGATAATCCAATTGTTCATACATTTCTTCCAGTTCATTATCTTCATGTGTTGATGTTGGCATATACGCTTGAATAATGACTAAATCCGCAGGCTCTGCCTGTATCTTCACCAACAATAGGCGATCACTCTGTAATACTATTTTCGTCACTCTCATTGATGTTTCCCTATCTAATAAAATTGCAACACCGCCTTGACCCTGTTTTGCTGCAGTGCAAATCATCCTTAGTCCATCGCTTGTAAGATCTCTACTTTCTTTCCACCGCACTTCACTAAGTCCAAGAATGTTTAACCTATTTCGACTCATTTCTCTTTTGATGTTTTCAAGTTTTCCCCTCTTTTGCATTGTCCTCACATTCCAAGTACCAATTCTCATATGCCCTTTTCCATATCTTCCACTTAGTCCTAAGGTCTGTGCAGAGCCAATACTGTTTCCCACAAAGTATATATATATATATATATATATATATATATATATATATATATATATATATATATATATATATATATATATATATATATATATATATATATATATATATATACAAAACATAACACATCACTTAACTGATGAAGGCTTGTGCCGAAACGTTTTAAAAGTTGGAATTTTTTCTTGAGGGTCTATATAAATATATATATATATATATATATATGTATATATATATATATATATATATATATATATATATATATATATATATATATATATATATATATATATATATATATATATATATATATATATAAATATATATATATATATATATATAAATGAATATATATATATATATATATTTATATTTATAATTATATAATTATATATTTATATATAATGTATGTATGTAGGTATGTACATTTATCCCAAGTTGTTCCTTAAACAGTGACTAATGATAAAAGGTTCATTCCTTGTCATATAGTCTTCTGAAGTCAATAATTGTCATCCACCCTCTCAGAATTCCATTATTTTCGTAACAGTTGTTGGAAATGATGTGGTAAAACGTAATCAAAAATTTCAATTCAATAATTTAATTGCTTCTGGAGATAGTGACCTTTATAATATGACCCGTCCATATTTTACCAGACTAAACATCCATCAATAACAATGTACTATAGCTATTTCCTTATCACTTTTCGATAATGTTTGCCTGTTATGCATTTAAATAATGTAGATTTTATATATGCATTGCAAATCACTGTATGAATGCAGAAAATTTTCAAATAGCTCATTAGAGATTTCCAGTTGCAAAAGAGCATGTTATGGGTTGTCTTTATGAGGGGCAAGTTGTGAAAAAGTAAAAAATTTATCAACTATGAAATTTATACTAGCCGAGAGCTTTTGAATTGGGCTATAATAAAAATACTTGTATTGACCATTTGTATATGAAGGACCTGTGAAATAATTTCATTTGAAAAGGCACAAAAATATCCAAGTGTTGTTATTCGCCAAATTTCGTTATCAATAACAGTCACGTCTATAAGTCAGATAATGTCTATAAGTCCATAGTATTCATTTTTATTAGACCTAGAGTATAAATTATCAGTACTCTAGAGTGTGAATTACCGCTAATTACCTATAAGATGATAGCTGCTTGAAAAATTCTTACAAGGTATGTTGAAAAACTGTAAGACTTATTATGTAGAATGACTGAATTCAAAATAGAAGCCACATTGCTGGGCTACTATCAGCTGTTTGCATGACAGCAAATTGCACACAGTCAAGTTTATTCTTTGGCTCTAGTGGAAAAAGGGCAAACAATTAGTATCGACGCTTAATTAAGCTATATTTCCTGATGATGTAGCAAGCTAGAAATAAGTAGGAAAGAACAGTATGCCACAGGTTACCAAGGTAGGATACTTTTCGTATGTTTGTGCTGCTCAATACAAAACTATAAAAACTCTTTGAATTTAACATTTCATCATCAAGACTCTGGTTTTGTATGCTAACTGGCCCTTTTTTGCTTTGAGCCATGGAAAGTCGCCATGTGCTGGTACTGGAGGAGCATTCAAGAGACTGGTGGCAAGAGTAAGCTTGCAGAAATGATACTCAAACCAGTGCTTATCAGCTATCAGCCAGATCTATGCTTCCGCTTTGTAATCAAAGCATTAGTAATCTCTCTTTTCTGTTTATTTTAAAAGATGAAATTGTTTCAGTCAGAGACAAACTTGAAGATCGATATACCAAAGCTTCAACCGCCCATGGGATACGGAGCTTTCATTTCATTTTGAGCCAATTTGACCGTATAAAATTGCATCATATAAGCGTACACCAGATGATGAAAATATTACTGGAAAATATTGCTTAATAAAGAACAAAACGTTTGGTCTATGCCTATCGAATGCCTAAGTGAATGATTTTGCAGTATGGAGGTTTAATGAGAGATGATAGATTGGTTTTGTTGAGAAGATTAATGAAGACGAGAGAGATGCTGCAGTAAACTTTTTGCATCCATCAGGTCCAGCAGACAGTTTTGTATGGCTTGCCAGGGATAGGAGAACGTCAGAATGAAATGGCATATAATACCTTAGAGAGAAACCGAAAAGGCGAGAACAGCTCAGATAGTGATATTGTGGGATAGTTAGCAGATCAACCACGGGATTTCAGCTCTATAAAAATTGAAAGAGTGGCTGGATCATAGATTCTAATGCGACGTGTCACGTGCCAAAGAGTTTAAGTTCTATTATGGATTACGAAGAATTATATTGTCCGTAAGAGATTGCACGTGGAGATATGCATATTGTGGGGCTACAGCAAAAGGTGCAAATTTGCAAACATGCATGCTTAATGATGTGTTGTATTTGCCAGAGCTTTCATGTTATCTACTTAGTGTATCAGTGATTATCAATGAAGGAAAAAATGCTAAAGTCTTCATCAGTTGGCAGTGAAATCTTGGATAAGACAGAGAATATTGTCGTAACAGCTACAAAGGTTGGAAGCTTGCATTATCTTAACTGTGATCAAACAAATGAATGTTCTTATGCAGTGGCTGAATATCAAAAAGCTGAGATTTGGCCATCTTGGCTTAAAAGGCCTAGAAAAACTTGCGACGAGTAAATTAGGGAATGGTTGTAAATGTCAATTGTTATTCGCAAAGACATGTGACACTAAAACACTCGTACCAGACTCCTGGTGCCAGACTCCGTCATGTATTTAAGCTTAACTTCCGATATTTTATTCAGTTCATATTAATCGCTCGTAGACGTCAGACATAGCCTGCTATTAGCACAATTCGTTATTATTACCTGTACAGTTTATTTTACTCGTTATGTATATATGTCGAGATGCAGCTGTCATCTCTCTTCGACGTTCTTCACAGTAAAGTTAAACAACCAAACTAGTCAGAATTCTGTGAACCTTGCAGAGAAGAAATGCACCATCAAAACAAGTTCCTATCAGTAGGTGGAAAAAGATCTAATGGAATTCTTGAACCAGTACACACAGCAGTGTATGTGGAAAGTTGGAGGTCAAATCACTTACTGAGTACCAATACTTTGTGACATCTATTAATGGCAAATCAAGATGCATATTGATAAATATGTGTTGAAGCAAATGAGCATAGTTTTAGAACATTCCTGGAATGGAAGGCAATAGTCGAAGAGGCTGGTGACAATGTTGTAAAAGCATTATGCTCAGGTAATGGCGGTGATTATATCTACAATGATTTTGAAGGTTTTCTGAAAAGTCAGTAAATACAACATGAATGCTCAATCCTGTAAACACCTAAGCAAAATTTCGTGACTGAAGGAATGAATAGAATAGTAGAAATGGTACGATCAATGCTGTCAGATTCCAGATTGCTGAAAAAGTTTTGGGCAGAGGCAGTATCAACTCCTGGATACGTACGAAATCGAAGCCCGATAGCATCCGTAGAAGAAACAGCAGCAATTGAATCTTGAATATGGAAAGAAAAAACGTTTAGTACTTCAAAGTGTTTAACTGTTATGCATATGTACAGGCTCCAAAGGATGAGCAAAGCAAACTTAAGGCACAGAACTACATATTTCTTGGCTGTGGCAGAAGAGAAAAAGAATATTGCTTGTTTGATGACAAAAACTGAAAATTGCTGCACAACAGAGATGCACCATTCAATGAAGTAAAGCATGCAGAAGAGTAAAAGGAAGGTGTTACTGCTGATAGCAAGTAGGGTGAGCAAGTGATAATGAAATTTAAATGCATGGACGAAGAGGAAGCAATCGAGAATCAGATTGACGAATCAGCTAGAAGACAACTGCAAAGGTTGAAAAGAATACAAAATCCCCCTAGCTACTTTCGAATAAGAATCCACATGGCAGGTAATGAGCCATCTGAACCAAGAATGTGAAATGGCATTGTTGAGACAGAGGAATGTTTGGGATTCAGTAGAACTACCACAAGGTATGAATGCAACAGGCAGCAAATGGGTGTTCAAACAGAAGTTAAATGCTGATGGTGAATTACTGATATAAAGTCCGCCTTGTTGCAAAAGGTACTACTCATAAGTAGGGACTTGATTATGACGAAAAATTTAGTCCAGTTGTAATATTGGAGTCAGTTCGTAGAATCATTGCCTTAGTGGCTGAGCATGGATTGCAGCTATACCAGATGGATGCATTTCCCCAACAGTGAACTAGAAGACGACATATATGTTAAGCAAACAAAAGAATTTGCTGATATGTGAAAGGAAAATCCTGCGGGTAAACTAAAACCTGGTTTATATAGCTTTGAGCATTCACCTTGATACTGGAACGAGTGGTTGGACAAACAGGTGAAGAGTATGGGGTTTAATTCAAGCTACAAGTAATCCATGTATTTATACTGCTGCAAATGTAAAAATATGTTTGATTCCCGTTTACGTTGATGATATAATCTTAGCTGGAAAAATAGAGGAACATATGACAGAGGTCCATTGGAGTAAAGAAGTCCATTGGAGAAAAGTTCAGAGTCATAAGCATGGGTGAGCTGCACCACTTCTTAGGTGTGAAAATGGTTTAGAAGACAACGTTTGGTTGAGATTTGTGTCGGGCAAGAAATATACACTAAGGAACCAGTAAAGAAGTTTCAGATGGATCAATCACAGCCTGTGGCAACACCTTTTGAACCTGGATCAAAGCTGATAAAAGAAAATGGTGAATCTGAGCTGTTTGATCAAAAGAGTTACCAGTCTGCAGTTGGTAGCTTGCTATATCTTGCAACAAGAACCCGGTCAGACATTGAGTCTGCAGTCAGTACCGTAGCAGGATTTTGCGAAAAGCCGACAAGGCAGCACTTGGTAGCTGTAGAGCGAATTCTAATATACCCAAATGGTAGCCAAAGCTTAGAACAACTATACAGCAAGTAATAGGTAATGTAAATGCATAGGATATAGTGATGCGGATTGGGCTGAAGATTTGGAGGATAGGAAATCAGTATTATGATATGTTTCTGTGATCTGTGCAGCAGCAAGTTGATCTAAAAGTAAGAAACAGACCTGCTATTAAATTTCATTCGTGAGCATATCACTACTGGAGAGATAAATTTGGAGTTTTTCAAATGAGAAGAGATGGTTGCTGATGTATTTACCAATGGACTAGGTAGTTTTCAATTCTTCAAACTAAGAGACATGCTTGGATTCAAAGATATTTAGAACATTCTGGAAGTGAGTGAGGAGGAGTGTTCAGAATACACTCTAACCAGACCGTACTAGAACATTCTTTTAGCTCTTGAACATTCCAAGCGAAATGTAAGGCCTAATTACAATGGCGTCCTCAGATACTTTTCTTTGTGATTGAACATAGCCAGAATCTTTTAGACTAGAATATTTAAAGTATATAAATGATCATAATTTCATTTGACTCAATTGTTATATTATTATATTGTTGTTTGTGAACTGCTACTTGTTAACTCATATTCACTTGAAATAATCAGCTTATCGGCACAGACTTCTTTGTGTATACTTTCATCACAAAGCACTAAGATTATTTTGCCATTACTGCCTATGTAAACTGAGACTAAAATGTTTTCTATATTAATACTATGCACATTGGAATAAACTCTCGTGTTATAGCTGTTTGGCAATTGTATTTTTAGACTTCTGTTCTAAGCAAATTTTTTTTGCAAACAGCTTGGGAGATAACAACGTTTCTTGCATTTCACTTGATTATATTGTTTCTGCAATGTTACTTGCTAGATAGAAGAGTCACTTGTGTGACAACTATAACCTTCAATGCTCAGCCATTGAGTTTATTTCCGTCGTGCATAACTAGAAAAACATTTAATTTAATATTGTTCCATTTATAATTATCAAATTCCAATTGTTAATGCTAGCTATACCGTTATATTACTTTAGCATATATTTTTCAGGAATTTGAAAGAATTCATTCACCTAAAGAGCCAGACCAATTTATATCTTTGGAGAGACGACTCTATGAGGTGATATTGGAAGAATACCAAAAACTGAAGCCGTTGGGAAATGACTACAGTGAACAACTACAACGTGATGTATGGTTGCAATTTTTTATTTCTAAACTCATTTGATTACTCAAATAGCTCACTATAGTTTATTCTCTTTAATTTATGATTGTAGGCACATTTTCTCAGACTAACATCAATAGAACTAGATACCGTAATTGTTGAAAATAGACAGCTGGAGCCTCTCTTTATTCGAGTGTTGGATTAGATGTTGCTTTAGTGTCAATAGTTATTTCACACAAAGACCCTCAATACCACCTGCTTCTTAGCTTTTCAAATTTGGCCTTACTGTCACAATTTTATACCAAGAAAAAGCTGTTTTCAGTAATCTATAGAAGTTGTTTCGGCCTATTTGCAGATCATAGATTATTTTAACTCCATTAACATGATAATATTAGCGGCATACATATATCAGGTCACGAGTATTAGCTCCTTTCGTTACTAAGCCATGCATTAAACCGTTCCAGTATTTTACAGAATACCACGTGCTTATAGTATAAAGACTTCAGGAAGGCTTCAGGTCTATGTTGAATATACATGCACTTCTTGAAGTAAAAGAGTTACCCAATGAATTTACCCCTGGCTTACGTCCTCAGTCAGAGACCTCCTGAACAATATGGACAAATTAAAGGGCAGCTGCTAAGATCCTCTTTTATGGCCTATTTATAGAAAGTTACACAATCAGTGCGCCTGTGCGGTACAAAAGATGTTCCTTTGAAAATTTGGAATGCCATTAATAGAGCACTGGAAAGTAGCTGGGCCAGCAAATTGATTACTCGTCTGAATGTAGGTGGAAAAGTAATAAACCGGTATGGTGAAGTGACTGAGGCTTTGAATCAGACAAAATGCAAATTCAAAGCACAAAGTTGTGAGTAGTGATTTGTCCAGAGCCCTTTCAATTATTGAGCGTACTGAATTTAGTTACCCATTGGAGAAAATCTGGCTAAGTATAGAAAGTCTTATTCGCTTTGATAGCTGTGTTATAGTTTATAGGATTGTAACAGTCTTTACCTTGAGTTCCTATGGAATACGTTCTAACACTGAGCTTCTTTGTCTAATGATAAGATAGGAAATGATAGAGATCTCTATATTCCAAGACAAAGAATTACAAAGAAAGAGTTTATGAAATCCGTATTTACATAGGAGAGTTGTCATCACTGCTGCTATTCAAGCCACATCTAGCAGCCTCTATACAAACTGCATATGAGTTGTAATCGAGGCTTATGAATAGTATAACACTTCAAAAATCAAAATGTTACAAAACAATTCTTCTATATGGAAGCAAATATTTGCCCTCGGAAGCTAACAAGTTAGTATTTAATTTAACCTTTACGTACATTTCCGAAACAAAACGCTTTAGTTAATAGGATATCGGTTTCCGTAAGTAGTAGTACACCCAGCTCCCTTCAATATTTGTTTATTTGTTTCTTTCCGGTAGTATTTATTTTTTTTTCTTTCTGTTTCTTTTATTTCGTCTTTTGTTCACTGTAGTGGTATTACTCTTATTCATGAGCTGGGGTATCTTGGAACGAAATAATAGCCATGGCTTTAATATCCATTCATTTTTCAATGTAAATGAGAGTCATGTTGCCACTCTTTGTATACCTGTGATTTCAATTACCATTGACAATTGTTTGGTTGAGGATAACTTAGTATACTTTATATATTATTTTATTTATTATATCTATCCTATGACCCCTGGGTAGACATGATATTTGCTCCTGGAAGTATCGTTTCTATAATAGCGTAGTGTCAGGTGTATGTATAGTCAATTACAGGGCTCGTGCAGGTCCTTGAACTCCTTGAAAAGTGCTTGATTTTGAAATTTCATTTCAAGGGCACTTGAAACTCCTTGAAAATGGGAATTTTTCCTTGAAAATTGATCACACTCCTTGAAATTTATGAATGTTTAGTGTTTACATTGTTCAGAGCAATAAAGAATGCAGATAGTTTACAGAAGATCGTACAAGTAAACTCGTGATATGCCAATGAATGTTCTATTTTCGTTATTTTAGGCTTCCTGGGTATTCACGCATGCGCTATAATATCCTAATATAACTATGGGACATCTGCATGCAGTCCGCTTTACTTATGGTTACTCAACTAAACATTGAAAAGCAACAGAAGTCATTGGTGACCTCTTTCTCAAAATATAACTTTTTGCTTTTCTATTGTTTCAAACATGCAGAAAACGTTTCATCTCAACATATGGCTTCAGTTCGAATGCTTTTGTTATGGAAGTGTACAGAATGTACTTAACCTAGATTCTTGGCAAAGTGATGCTACAAGACAAAATACCGAGTGGAATGTTATGTTTTGTTGTTCCAAAGTTATGTTATGCCAGAAAATTGCAGCATGTAGCTTTGTAGACAGCATATTTCTTCTGCAGGAAACTCGAAGAGGAGTCTATAATTTCTATTTTGAGCAATAACAGACTGAACCTAATCTATCAAGGTATATTCCCATGGCTTATAGGATCGAGTCATGTCGTCAAAATTAGGCAACTTAGACCTAAGAGTTTCCCACAGAAAGCAAATTACCCAGAAATACGTAAAGGCTCCAATTCCTTAGTCTCTAGCATAATTTTTCAAACTTTAGCAACCATTTTCGTGCTCTATGAAATGTTGAATGTCATTACTATACGTATCTTTTTCATCTGCTTTACATTTTGATACCTTTGGAAAAATCACGTTTTCTGTTTAGGTAAAACATACCAAACAGCCATATAGCAGTGCGCAATAAAATGTCTTTGGCAAGTTCATAATAGAAGAATTTCAGTCTTGTTTCATTTGCAAGGATCAGAGTTTGAAGCATTGTTAACTTTAAAATCGTTCTCGTACTTTCGATAAATCTCAGAGTCCAAATCCAATGCAAACATTAAATTATTGCTTTTGTGGCTCTATGTATATACACTAGGACTGTGTATTAATTCGCAATATTTATTTGAAATTTTTCAGAAGATGTGAAATACCCACAAAGGTCTATTGGTTTAAAGATCCTTGAAAATTTTTATTTTAGTCCTTGAATAGTCCTTGAAAACTCCTTGAATTTGCTTACCAAAATCCTGCTCGAGCCCTGCAATTAGTAATTATATATTGTAAATTTTTAATGGAATAGAAAATAAAACTACATCTGAAAAGGCAGTTGATAAGCCTGAAAAATTGATTAAATCCCACCAAATGAAACTAATTCCCGATAGATCAATGCCTTATTTATTGTCTTGGTTTTTGGGTCTCATAATTGTATTATAGTAGATTTCTATGTCTATACTTAAGGAATATGATTTGGAATGAATGATCTGACAAAATAACTTTAACTATCTACTTTTCAACTCAATCCTGATAATCATTCTTTGAAAACATACTAATTTCCATTTATTTTACATCAGTATGTATATATCTCTGCCGCCATAGTTGTTTATGGACGTAGCGCCTTTTCAGCTCTTTTCAGAAACTTTCATGGAAGACCCATTGTTTGTCTGTACGTTTGGCCAATCACAGATGTCAGCGATTAACCCAATCGAAAAGAAAAGAACAGTAAATGCTGAAAAGGAATCAACTATTCAATCTTGGTGCAAATTGCTGCAGGTTGAAATTTACTATTATGTATAATGTATATTCATTTAATTTGTGTTTTAAAAATTAGAGCATTCCTCATACAATTAAGTTTGGGTGCCTGATTGACCTAGTTATTCAAATGTTTTAAATTATGCTATTTCTGTGAACCACACCCTCTGAAATTTCTTTGTTGTTACTGGATGTTCAATTGGATTCAACCATGTTCATAAGATACAAATACTTATTCGTGTTTCCTTCTGTGTAAGATATCTGTTATGTGAATTCATCAAGTAACACTTTCAGATGCTTGCTCTTTAACGCTTGTCACCATGCTTATTATAGATTTGCTTACTTTGACTTCTTTTGCTCAATTTTTGATAGCTCTCTCGCTTACTTATTTACTGCTGAACAATTCGTAGCTCAAGTAAACTAATAGTCATATGAAGGTCATTTCCACATCCCTTATTTATAAGTTTCATATTACCAGAGAGATTTTTGATTGCATATGTCTCCTTGTGCTTTCGAGTACTGATATAATTATAGGATATGCCTGCAGATACAAAAATAGGGCTGTAAGGTATGGTCAAATAGGTTGAAAATATCGGGAACTTATCTTTTATTGAGCTCCCAGTTGGTCTATGGGCTAGGTTATATGGCGAATCTTTTGTCTCGCTACTCTTAATTCCTATTTGTGTGTGGCAAAAAACTTTTGACTTGGACTTTTCAACTAAGCTCGAGCTTTTTAAAGCTTACGGCAAGATTTGCCAAACGAATAATTGGAAGTCCTGCGTCAGCTTATACGCTGCTGTTTTGCTTTCCTAAACTAAATGATTTCCTTAACTTTAACATAAATCAAATACGACACTCCTTCAAGGTAACAATACATTTACCAGGCATCAACAAGCATTTTTGTTTGATACAATAGCACTGCGACATATAATCCGTGTCTGCACTCATCGCAGGATTTTTACCACAGTAGCTAATTTCAGTTTAGTGCACAGTGCCACAAAAGTTCTGCCTTATAGCCTTAGCCGAAGTGCTAACACATTAACATTCAGCTAAAAGGCAAATGCAATAGTAATGTAATCATAGGTACAATTTCTGCGTACTCATGAGATGGAAGTGATTCAAGTCACCTTGCAGGAGATTTGGGTTGTGGAATGTTTTCGGAGTATTTTGTACTCTGTTGCTATTATTTTTTTCATTCAATTGGAAGAGCTCCCATAAACAACTCTTTTAGAAAGTAATTAGATTAAACTTATTAGTTACTTGCCTATGGAACTTTTATAACTTGACACCATTCAATATTTGAATTTACAATATCTGTTTGTGACATGGGTTGAATTTGCTTTTTACTTTTTCGCAAGTGTTGCAAGGACATAAACACATGATTGAGTTTTCTTTATCAAAGTTATATGTATGGATTTCGAAAATAACGATTCTATCATCAATGAACTCTTTAGTGGCAGATGTAAACTCTATATCATTCTCCGGTCTTTGGCTTTGAGTCAATCTGCATTATTTTCCTATATCGTTTTGTTCATCATGCCCGTACGTTAGTTGCTACATATCTAGAGAGTACTCTTTAGTGCCTAATAGACGTCCCCCCCCCGCTAATTAACTTTTTCAAAATTTCCCAGCCAGGACATTCTTATTCCAACCCTCCCGGCTATTAAATTTTGGGAAAATTTCATAAAAGAACTTTTATGAATGACGTGAATAATCATTTTTCTTTGTCTTCGTTTTTTCTTATTTGCTATTATTGGTTTCAGAAAAAGTTGCACTGCTTAGAAGCTTTTTCAATACCCCCTGTCTATTAAATTTAAGGCAATTTTCCAACCCCCCGTTTATTCCAACCCCCCCCCGCTAATTAGGTTTTGGGGATTTTTCCAACCCCCCGACTATTCCAACCCCCCCTTCTATTAGGCACCAAAGAGTATATGATAACCATATCATGAATATGTTTGTCAGACTTTCACGTTATTAATTACATCGATGTTTTTTCTGCATATCATAAAATGGAGCCATTTATGAAATTTATCACGTGAAATTCGGTTATGTTTGGTATGATTACCATCTTGAATACTGCGTTGTGAAAATGATACTAGCCATGAACTATATTTACTAGAACCTATGTGCTTCAGTGAATGTTTCTAAATCTATGATATGTATGATGGTAATTTTGCCACTTTTGGAATACTTTGCTTTTTAGATAATAACACTGCGTCACCGACTGATTGAATGCTGTGATGAATCTAGCCTCTTGTCTCCAGTATGTATTTACCATCAAAGTGTTCTCATATTTTGATTGGTGCATGAAAATATGCAGATGTATAACTAGTTATTTCTTGAAATAGCTAATTCTTACACACCTCTATTAATATAGAGTATAATTTTTGCTCCTACTATTACCAACCATAGTCCTGAGCAATTTTCTCCTTGTTATTCAGAATTGTACAAAATCGCAGCTTCAACTTTCTTATAGCTATCCTGTAAACTTATGAGTAGATCTATGGAATGATGAAACTTATTAGAGAATATCCACAAATTGCTCTTGATTACGTTACTTTGTTCTTAACTATGAGGTTATGTCTTAGAACTGCATGTGATATTGCTTCATTTAGAACTAGAACCCGTTTATCTTGTGTCAGTATTCTCCGGTTGTATGTATCATGGATCTAAATCTGTTTCCTTACATTTTCCTCCAATACTTCATCTCTTCTACGGGTTGCTGTTGTTTTACACACTTTAATCTCTAACTACACTACTACCTTGGCACTATTAATCTCCAACACTTGTTCTCTTTCCATTTTGTCCGTATAGTATTTTACCTCTTTGTTTCCTTGCCCTTATTCATTTTTCTCATGAAGTGAATTTAAGTATTTAACTAATGTTTTGGAATACTTTATAGCAAATTAGCTGAAAATATATGAGCAATAATTTATTGCTTTTATGATGTTAGCCTTTCTGCTCATAATTTGATTTTCTTACTTCTATTATCATTAGAGTTTATTTCTAATGTCAACTTAATTCATATAGGTGTACAAACAGAGAGCAAAAGAACTTGGGTTTGACGAATGTCATCTCTATATGCGAGCAGTATCATTTGAATTTGCTCAAAAGAAACCAGAAATTGAAACCAAACAAGTTTCGACGATTCAGCTAATTGAAAACGATAGCTGGGTGGACAGGTAAGTTTTAGAACTTTCTTTGAAGTCAGAATTTCTATATTTAGATTTCTTAAAGTCTCCTACGTACCCTTAAGTACTTTAAGAAAATAGGACAAAAGTACTGCTGAAAATGGCTAATATCTCTATCTTCTTTAGATACACACCCAACACTTTGTCGCTTGCAGTTCACGAACTTGATGAAAAGCATATTGGAGCCTTCAGTCTTAGAACTCATGAAGGACTTTTTCAGGTATGGCATTGCTATTATGGATATTGTTGTTATTTCGAAAACTTGAAATTACGGTTATGTTATGTTTTTCCCTTTTACGGTATTGAAGTAGTAGTTTATCTGACCTGTTGTCGTAACAATGCTGTCGTAACAATGCTGTCGTAACAATGCTGTCGTAACAATGCTGTCGTAACAATGCTGTCGTACAATAGTCGCCAAAGATCCTTGGGACACTTTGAGAAAATTGACACAAAATCACTTTTCTCTACATATTCTCATAGTTGCTACAAACACGCACACCCCTCCCCCCTAGAGCAGTGTTGGTTTGTTTGCGGGACACCTGAAGTTGGCGTGCACACGAAATTTTCCTATCATCGCACAAAAAAGTCAACATTGTTTCAGGGGGAGAGGGGGGTGAAAGTGCATTGCTGAATTCCAAAAATGCAAAGTGCCCCAGGACTTTTGAAAAGAGGTGCCAAGCAATCATGCAAGCATGCTGTTTTTAAAGCATAATGGCTCCAGATCTATCCAAGGTTTGCTACACCTGCAGAAAACGTAATAGATTCATCTCATGGCAATAATCCGTGCTGTCATGATGATGTGCTTTTATTGAGTATTATCATAGTGCAAATCATTAAGCATAGATTGAGATCAATCTGAGAAGCAAGATAGTCATCATGAAATTACTGTAAATTCGTTGTAGCTTTGTCAAGATGCTAATTTAGAGAAACTTCGAACAACCTTAGTTTGCCAGGTAATATTATATTGCTTTCGTTTTGTAATGGTTTTCATAACGTCTGATTTTATAGTCATTAGTGATAATTTATTTATAAGCATATATACATAACTGGATGGATACACATACAGTACGTACACATATGATGGATGTCATCTCGCGCTCATTACGAGACCATTACTTGCATCCTATTAATTTCTCTATTTCTTCACCGCATGTAGATGACTCTTTAGTAATTCTTCATTTAAACTTTTTTAGAATTACTGTTGTAGATTTACCGCCACATTCTTTTTTCGTTTCTTTCATTCATCTTTTCGATTAATATATTCGATTGATAGTGTATAGTTCTTATTTGTTGTAACGTTAACTTAGTCATTTCAACTGATGATGGGTTGAGTACCAAGCGGAAACATGTCTTGGAAATTTAAAAACATAGTTGATTTTCTTCGTGTATTATCTGATTATATATATATTTATATATATATATATATATATATATATGATTGAAGGCTTGATCTCACCCACTGTTGCCTTGGTTTTACTATCGTTTGTAGAATTGAAACAAGGAACATTCGTAGATGCGTTTGTATGGTGTGTTTTCATCGCCAGTAAATGTCAAATAACTATTTTACAATTTTAATGTGCTAAGTACATTTCTTCCCCGGAATTACGCAAAGCGACGAAATAAACAAAATCTGTGTGGGAAAGGTAGTACTAGGTTAGGCATGACAAAGTGTTGAAGGAATGCTGGAATGAAAATAGACCTAAGCAAGGTGTTATGACGCAAGAGAATGTTAGTGTGATGTTAGGTCAGTGTTGGCTTAGAGGAAGTGATGACAGTGAGTTGTAGAAAAATACGCAATGAATGAATTGCGCTATATGAGCTCCATTTGTTTCTTATTGTCTGTAGGTTGTCCATAAGAATATGCTTGCTGCTTCATTGCTTCAAATTGATAGTTGCTTGATATTTGAAAGAAAGATCGGAATGAAGACGCCAGCAAGGTATTTGCAAACTCTGAACTTGTTCTCTCTTCTTGTGTTTTGACACAATATTAGCGTAATTTGATATAGCAAAATGAATTTTGCGCTGCTTATTTTCGACTTTGTATATAGGTTCTCTTATCTAGAGGGACTTCTATACCTTTGTGCATGTTCCTCTCTTGTTATTATGTTTTGGCACTTTGTACATTAAAAGCAAAATCGAAATAAAAGCACCAATTCATAAATATAATGTAGTATCTAGCTTTATGAAGAGATAGCATATTATTTTTGTCTTACAGCAGTGTTCATAGAACAAGTTCGTTTTCCTTAGAAGATTATGCTTGATCTTGAAATTTTCAGAGCTATTGAAGAGTCCACTAAGAAAGAAGATGGAGAACGGCCTAATGATCCATTTGCATCGGCAAAAATGCTAGATGCATGGAGGAGAAAGCTACAAGAATCATTTGTCTCCATACAAATTGAGAAGGTAGTGTTTTGTTGTGTTATGTTGATACAAGCATCTGTTCTGTCTTTACAAGTATCTCTTGTCGTGTTTCTGTGAGTGCTACATCGATAGAATGCTGTATAGGTGTCAATTACTGTCATATTACCTGGATGGCCTCTTTGCGATCCTAATAGAAAACTTGGCTGTAACAAGTCAGACATGACCGAATGTTCCTGATTATTTCTGGACTGACTCTCATCAGAGAATCGTTATATTATGTTATCATTGAATGTGTTAGTTGCAGAGGTACCCGTTTCACCTTACATCCTTACATTTCCTGTTCATGAAAGTGTAGAGCCGTTTCTTTCCATATAGTTTGTTCTTCGGAATCGAATGCTGAACAAATTTCTGGATGAAAAAGCTGCGAAAGGAATTATTATGAACAACTCTGATGAAATAATCAGAGTTAAAAGGTATGTAATAACTTACTCACATGTTTCCTACCAATTATATTTCCTATTGTGAATGCCATCCTTGGAATGCATAATCACAGCTTCATCTTAGAAACAGATGCTCATGTTTACTTTAGTGTAAAGGCAATAAGCATGTGGAAGCTCAGACTTAAAAGCATGTGCTCCAAATTATGCATGTTTTTCATATTCTAAGCCTAATCAAACCTTTGAAGCTCAGACACGCTGCTGAGTAAGCATGAGTAAATTGGAGCTAGAGGGAAATATTGAACTCTATAGACAGAAGAATGTGTTTGTCTTATTTATACTAATGTTTGGTAATCTTTTAAAAATCAGCTTCCCTTTTTTCTATCATCAATATAACTGAGAGAGAACAGTGTAAGACATCTGAACGCACGAATGAATTCATGCAAAATTACATTTCGGGCTAGACTAAGCCGTAGTACGACTGTTGTAGTTTCTTAAATCCGAGCTTTCTGAAGCTAGTAACAACAATCCGATCATTAGCATATTGTAAGGTTCAAATTCTGAAAATGATGCGTATAATTAAGGTGGAAGCCAAAAAACCTGAGGCTTATTAAAGCATGGTGTTGTTCTCACGTGACAGTCTATAAAAGTGCACGTTGTAGATGAATCATCTATAGATTTTATCGTTTTACCCTGATCTTTTTCCCGATGTTTTTGCTACATGTCTTTCGATTTCCTCCTTGAGTTTATATGAATTGTCATATTTTAGCCATTTATTTTGTCATTATAATATGTAGCTCACAATTAGTACCAGCTACCTCTTTACTACTTGATAAGAAGTGAACAGATAGTCAGCTCTATATCTTCTATATTCTCTATATGTATATGTATATGTGTATGTATATGTATATGTATATGTATATGTATATGTATATGTATATGTGTATGCGTATGTATATGTATATGTATATGTATATGTATATGTATATGTATATGTATATGTATATGTATATGTGTATGTGTATGTATATGTATATGTATATGTATATGTATATGTATATGTATATGTATATATATATATATATATATGTATGTATGTATGTATGTATGTATGTATGTATGTATGTATGTATGTATGTATGTATGTATGTATGTATGTATGTATGTATGTATGTATGTATGTATATATATATGTATGTATGTATGTATGTATGTATGTATGTATGTATGTATGTATGTATGTATGTATGTATGTATGTATGTATGTATGTATGTATGTATGTATGTATGTATGTATGTATGTATGTATGTATGTATGTATGTATATATAAATATACCTCTTTACTACTTGATGGAAAATGAACAGATAGTCAGCTATATCTATAGACATACCAAGAGCCATCAACCTTTCGCATGCAAACGGACATTATTCACTCGTTTACGTATGCTTTATAGCAATCTTTAATGAAATCTCTTTCAGACATATGATTGGGATGTTTTCTGAACAGTTGAATGAACGATTGTCTCTGCACTCACTGCGCTCTCAGGTTTGCCGTTTTATTATGTTGCTCTCTGTCTTTTAACACTTCAAGGGTAGTATGCTTTGCAGATAGTTGATAAAAGCTATCATCGCATTTTCTCTTTCTATTTGTTCGTCTTTGCAGTTTTGCCTTTGCATATTTTCTGTTCTATATACAATGCAGAGCTTGATTTCAAAGTACTTTAATTGCAGATCATCTCCTGCATTTTTGATCTGAGGAATCTATTATCTGGTTTTCCGAAGACACGGTAATTTTCATATTTTTATGCATTTGCTTAGAGATGATTGTTGCATTTTATAAGTAAAGACGTGGTGTAGAGCTATTGTGACACTAAAAGTTGTTTGCTAGCTGCTGCTTTATTGATCAAGATTGAACAAGAACGGAGAGCCCTGTTTTCTATTACGTTCCTATACTTATCTAGAGGCAAAGAAATTCAGAGTTTTGACATGTTTTCATACACTGCGCCTTTAAAATGCCATTGTTTTTTACTCTTAGGTGTACTGAATGCTACTCGAGGCATTTAAAGTACAAAAATATGTTGATAACATAACCATAAGACCGCAGTAGCTCTTTCGTCGGTTCTTAGTTTTATGTTGTCTGCAAGTTATGCTTATTAAAACTTATAGACATAACACCTCCAATCACACTATGTTAATGTCATTTACTTTGCAATTTTATTCCTACGTGTTTGCTTTTTAACGAGTTTTTTTTCTGTAATTTCTGCTGAAATAATTTTCCACAACTTTACACTTTCTTTGAGTAATATTTGGATCGACAATTTTTCATTCTATAGTCGTTGGTCATAGGAATATTTTTATATTTCCGAATAGGGATTCTCATTTTATGATTGGAACAGAAGAAGATGCAAAAGTTGAGAAGGACACTGAGATAATAGAGGATCCTGCGTATGAAATACTTTCTGAGAAATAATGCCATGTGTTTCGTTTCTTTTCACCAACAATTTTTGCTATATGCACATTGAAGATGAACAATCGAATGACGGCTAGCTTTGACCTTTATGGCCTTGGTTCCAGACAAATCTAGATGCTGATGCATCCTTAGTAGCTATAATTAACTGGATGATAGTTGGTTTGTCTTATTTTTATATAGCTAGCAACTTACTGTGGGAATTTCTAGATAATCAATTTACTTCTCTTTTATTGTCTCACATTAAAGAACTCAGAGATCTCCGCATAGGTTTTACAATGAGTGATATCGTTGTTGTTTGTAGTTCTGTGATATTTCTTACGTAAACATGTGATCATGCATCTTTCTTTATTTGCAGCAATCTGTCAGTTCTTATGTCATATGATCTTTATGTTATTGTCTTATCTTTATGTCTTTTTTAGAAAATTTAATAGAAGACCAAGGCGTATGATTTCAGCCGATGGAAAATCACTGGCAAATTTATGGTATTTGCCTCACTATAAAGAAGTGAGCTTTGTTTTGAGTTTACAGTTCTGTAACATTTAATTTCTGGCATAGATTGAACTATGTTCAGATGCCAGTATTTTTATATTACCACCTAGTCAGAGTTTTTCTATTACATTGTTGCTTTGCCAAAGTGTTTATCAAGTGATGATTTTGCCATTTTGAAAGTTTTCACAAAATATCAGATAATCATATGCTGAAATACAACATTTCTGCGGAAACTGTGATTAAATAATAATAAATAAATAAATAATGATAATATTGAATAATAAGTCATGTGTGTATAGGGATTATACGGATTGTATTTTGCTGACGAGCAACGAAATGCCTGAGTCTTGGCTCTTTAACCTTATGCTTCTGTTGTATAGGATTCATGTATAAATTAAATGACTTTTGTGACATTCGTTGGTGTCAGTACCTTTTACATCTGTTGTAGGTTTTGCGAATGTTCAGCACATTGAATGACGATATTCTGAAAAATACTCTTTCTGTTATGCTGGTAGCTATTTGTATTCACTACTTGATACATACGATTGTTTTATTGTGTATTGCGATTGTTTTATATGGAAACTATTGACACATTAGTAATTCATTGCCTTGAAAATTCCTTTCGTTGTTTTCGTCTTTGGACGTTAAATTCACCATGCAGCAATGCAATTTTGTTTTTTCCTACAGACTATTTTTGTATACTGTCATAAGTCTTGCAACATATTGCCAGTGATTTCTCATTGCTTTACAGCGTATTCTATCGTATATATTCGAAATATGCCAATACCTGTGCGCTCACGCTAAGCTTGGCAGTTCGCAAGCTCGCCTTGGTTCAAAGAAACTGCAGTTTTCTGGAGGTAATGCTGACTGGGGAGGATCTGAAGGAATAGGTACTATTTTTAAGCAATTGTATTTCTCGGATAAATGTTTGATAAGCCACATTCCCTATGCTATTATCTGTGCTTTTGGTTGAGCTGTAAATTCAGGGAAAGGAAATGTGTTGTTTACAGGGCTTTTAATATTCTAACTTAATTTGCAATTATTTATCTATTTCAATTAAGGGATCAGTTGTATATAGATTTTTCTCCGCACTTAGCATCAGTTGATGCTAACTTTAGACCCCTCCACCTCCCTCCCTTATCTTCGGTTCATGCAAAACTGAAAATTTGCCTACAAGCTCATACTTGTATGAGGTAGGCTTAGTGCTCATTTGTTAGGCTATAGGACTCATCCTCTAACTTTGTAGGGCATAAAGTTGAATACAAGGCAGATGTTGCGAATGATATTACTTGTAGTATTATGGTAATCATTACAATATAATTAATAGATAGAAGTTGCCCTTTAGTGAACCAGATTTGTTGATTGATTTCACTGGGACTTGTACCAGAATTGTAATGTTTCTAGATCAGAAGTGTTTCTCTGTTTGGTTCGAGCTATCTAGAAATTAACGATAAGAGTTGTGCTAGGAGAGATAAGTTATGCAAGAGTAAACGTTGTTCAACAATGCTAGTAATTCTTGACATGCCAGGTAAAGAGATACGTTAATTGATAAATTTTTGTGAAAGCTATCTGCTCAGACATAATCCTTCCGTTATTACTATGAATTTGATGAAGACAACAACAAATTTCATTAAGAAACCTGTGTGTTTTTGTCATTCAAAGTTACAGGAGTGACCAAAGTTCTGGGACACTTAGCTCTTTGTGTATTCTGCAATGAACTTTCAACCCCGCTCCCCTTTGAACAATGTTGGATTTTTGGAGAATTATTTGTGATAATGGGAAAATTTCACGTGCACATCAACTTCTAGTGTCACACAGTCGAAAAAAATATTTTTCTAGGGGGGGGGGGGGGGCGTGCTTGTATATACGTAGTAACTAAGTGATCTTTTGTCAGTCTTTTCTAAGTGTCCCAAAGACTTTTAGCGAGTATTGTAGAGCTGACACTGGAAAAAGGACCTTCAGTCAGGCAATTTCTTCACAGGAAATTACCCTCACGATATGAAAATCGTTGTAAGAGATTCTTTTTAGCATAGGGGCTGCTGACAGCCCGCATCCATTATCGTTGGAATGACGCAAAGTGAGGAAGATATTGCTATATGATTAACCCCTAAGTGAAGTGACATAAAATCGCTTTAGCAAACAAATTCTAAGACAAGGTGTATAGTGTAGGTTGGGTTAAGCTATTGAGAAATTGGCAACACTGTACCCAGTAATATCTAGCTAAGAATGTGTTTCCTTTTTTACTGATAGTTGATTGAATATGAGTATCTTGTTGGTCACAGGAGCAGAACTAAGAGAAATCCAGCAGCAGATAAACAATTTATCGTCACCAAAAGACCCATATTTGGTAAGATTTCCTTTTGGGCTCAAAATTACATGTTTTCTCCGTACCGCATTCTTCTTTCGCCGGATTTAGCGCAATGTTGACATTGATATGTATTGAGTAAAATTTAGTATCTCTTCTACTTTTATGTAGATTGGCTCTCACTTAATACATGTTTGAATGCAGATGGAATTGTGGCGCAGAATATAGAATCATTGAAATATTTGTAGAATATGCCTGCATGTGGGTTTGCTTTTGTGTTGCAGAGAGGCCCTGCCCTATAATCATATCGCTTTTCAGTTTGAGGTCACATTCGAAATCTGCTTGATTGATTTTTCATTTCTTCGCATGTTAGAAATTGATGCTTGTTGTCTTCATGATTTGATAAATATCAAATTACAATATATTTTTTCCTTTACATCATTGGACTCAGGTTCAGAGGCAATTAGTTAGATGTTGCTTTGTGACATTCCTTAGTCACTAACTTGCTGTTTTCTTATTAAGGAAAATGGCCCTAGCCAGCTTTTTCGTTTATTGCTTTTCTATCGTGTTCTTTTCCAAATTCATTTCCCTACTATAAAGTTAAATGTTTATCAATAGTCGTGTTTTAATTTGATGGAACAGAATTTTATTTCATATTGCATTATCTTTTCAGCCATTTATTTGATTTGTTGACCAATAATCGCTGTTCATAATTCTTTGATTATGCAATTACAATGTGAATTTTCTTGAACATTACTGCTGCGTGTAGGTTGCAACCTTTCTTGAAAAGAAAAGAGATGTCATGTTCTTTGAGTTTGATGTTGCTGTTAGCCGGTCAGTCAGAGGCACATTCTTATCTGCTGGAAATGAGCAAGCCTTTAAAGTAAATTTCCTTTGCAATTTCACTTGAATATTCAATAATCAATTTTCTCTCACGCAAATATGAATGATTATGGTGAATTGCTTTGCACTAGTTTTATAGTCCTCTGACTCTTCCCTGTGTTGTAACTGATAATTCTTTACGATAGTATGACAGTAGTAGCAAGCAGCTGTGCCAGTTTGTAGTCAGTTTTATGCTTATTTTTGCACATACCGTATTTTCTCGAATAGAAGCCGCCCTCCAATAGAAGTCGCCCTCCAATAGAAGCCGCCCTCGAATAAAAGCCGCAGTTTTGACGAAAAACAATTTTAAAAGCCGCCCTCAAATAGAAGCGGCGTTCAGGAACAATAATGGAGTAGCCGCCCTAAAACAGAAGCCGCCCTAAAATAGAAGCCGCCCTAAAATAGAAGCCGTCCATATGGGGGTGTCGTCCATATTGGCTATATGAGCTAATGAGAAGTTAAATTTGTTTCTCTGCTTCTCACAGAACTTTACAAAGCTTGCTATTTTTGACAGAGCATCGTTTGGCATTGTGTGACCTGTTGTGGTGCGTCTTCTGATGGATAAATTTCCTCGTGTCAAAAACCTGAACAACCAACCTCGACCTGCTTGAAAGTCCATGATGTTATGCTTTCCAGCAATATCTAAAGCCCAAACAGTTATCAGCTTGCAAGGAACATGCAAATGTCTATCTCGATCACCGATTATTCTTTGCAGCAACTCCTCTTCAAGATCTGTCAATAAGGGTTTTTTGCATCCTCCAAAATTTCATTTTCGTTTCGATAGTTTTGCCGGACTTTGCTGCAAATCACTCGTATCTATCACTTTTCTCCACCTCCGTACCATACATTCATCAACTGAAAATTTTCTTACTGTTTCACGATTGATATTTTTTCAGCATACTTTACCGCTGCTTCTTTGAACCAAAAATCAGAGCACTTTCTTTTGCCAGTTTCTGCCATTGTGACAACTCCAAACAGTTTCAAAAACTAATAAATTTCAATTATCGCAGCTTTAAGCAAATTCGAATGCAATGTAATTAGTGAAAAAGTGAATAAAAGCGGCCCTCGAATACAAGCCGCGCTCAAATAGAAGCCGCAATTTAAACAAAAAAATTAATAGAAGCCGCGGGTTCTATTCGAGAAAATACGGTAAAGAGTTATTGACAGCGATAAGACACTGAACAGTAGACATTTGAAATGAGCGTGACACTGTTTACTTCTCCCTGTAAAGTTGTCAAAATATGGCGATGGAAGTCTTAAAAACTATCACAAACACATGAATCCTTTGTTTGCTTAGTTGAAAAAGCAGGCTATATTTACCTTCATATTTTCTTAGTTGAAGGAAATTCTAATGTTTTTAGAGTATTACACAGTGTGCATATTCATCATTACGCCAGCTAAGTGACATTGCCAGGTATTCTCTTATCGTTTGTTCATTTAATAATTGTAAACGTGACTGAATTCTCTGAAAGAACTTCACCTTTTTGAACATATCGGCTTTGGTCTTCTTCGGTACTGTGTATGTTTATGATATTGTAATATAGATATAGGTATTGCTGTGTCGAATTTAACTAAAAGTTTTCAGTGCAATTGTGGAATACAATATAATGAGGTCCAAGCATGTAAATGCCTTACACTCATTTTGACCACAGCTGATTTTATCTGTTCTGAATATCTGTAGAAGTAACAAGTATATATATATATATATATATATACTTGTTATAGCCTTAACCCAATGAAGATATATATAGATATATAGATATATATATATATATATATATATATATATATATATATATATATATATATATAGAATAAACCACAAATATACTATCCTTTAAGTAAACGTTTCGATCAGAATCTTCATCAGTACTATATATATATATATATATATATATATATATATATATATATATATATATATATATATATATATATATATATATATATATATATATATATATATATATATATATATATATATATATATATATATATATATATATATATATATATATATATATATATATATATATATATATATATACTTGTTATAGCCTTAGCCGAATGAAGATATATATAGATATATATATATATATATATATATATATATATATATATATATATATATATATATATATATATATATATATATATATATATATATATATATATATATATATATATATATATATATATATATATATATATATATATATATATATATATATTTATATATATATATAATATATGTATAGCTATATATGTATTCACCCATTTATTTTTTATCAGGCCATCTGTGTATAGCTCCGGGCTTTCTCTTCCGGAGCCTTTATTTCCTGAAGATTCCAAGGCATTTGAACTCTGTCCGTGGAGGTCATTCTTGAGAAGGTATGCTGATTATCTATCAAGCCAGAAAATACCTAACATAGCCACATTTCTATGGTTTGTGCTTTGTTGTAATAGCATTGCATATTAATTGCATGTTTTACTAATATATGTTCATATTATGTAGAAGCAATGAGTAGCAATGAATACAGAAAAATAAAATCGGGTGCTATGACTGGACTTGATCTCTTCGTTTTATTTTCCCCATTCACATTGATTCCATGGATAACAACTCTCTGTGTAAGTCCTTCTCTTTATCTTCTTTACCAGATCTATTGTATGCTTTTTATTTACACTCTGTCCTCACGAGTAGCGGCCCAATTACTCTTTCTACTTTTATTTTCTGTTTGCTCGTTTTTTCTAATAGTGCTTTCTACTCATCATGCCAGGTTCGACGAACTGCATTAGTTCTTTTAAGATTTTTTTCATCTTTACCATGTATACGAAACATACATACACATATACATGGCGCCTGAATGGCACCCCTCCTGCTTATTAGTTTTTAGAAAAGTTTTCCAAACTCCGGTCTCCCAGCCTTATTGACACCCCTTGGCAATTGATTTTAACAGATTTTGCAAGAGTTATTGCTTAAGGCTGCTGAACCAATAATTTCTGTTGGCAATAACAGCTTTTTTATATATTTTATGTATTTTCTGACTGTTCCAAATCGTGATTAAACAGACGGCCTTAAAGTTCTGTTTTCATTACAATAGAATTGTTTTGTTGAAATTCTTCAAATTGACTTTTCATTGTTACTCATTGCATCGAAATATTCAACACATAATTGCATAAGTATTTAAGTATATATATATATGTATATGCTGAACAACCAACCTGTGCTGATATCCTTTGATTTGTTCCATTGCTCTCCTTGCTCTCCTGTACTTCATCTTTGTTGCTCTTCTGTTCAGTGTAACCTGATCCTGATTGGCTGTTAATATGACTCTATAGTGTTTATGGTGTGTTTGTTTATGTCACCTAAGTCGTTTATTTCCGGTTTTGCATTAAGATGAGAGAAATGGGTTGTTGTATGGTGTAACAATAGACCATCTTATTGTGATGCAGTTTTTCAAATCTTTTCCAACTAGATATGGACCATGCCCATTGCTGAACAGTCCAGCGCATAAGATCGAGCAGATTATGTTGCAGTGTCTTGCAGATCTGAAAACTATTGATAGGTGAGTGATTTGACCAAACGTAGAATATTTGGCCACATAAGGATTAGAAAGAAGCTTGACTGTTTCCTTGATCTAGTTTACAGATGAGCAGTCTACATCCTTTATTGATTAAGGTTAATGTTCAAAAGTATTGAAGCTCTTACGACAGACCTAGTGTGCAAGCCGACTGATACTCATCAGTAAGTGGATAAGAGGTCTTTTACCCTTGGCTTTCAAAAACGGTAATGGCCGATAGTTAAAAAAGTAGCTTATAACTGATATTTGCTTAGAAGATCGCGAGATAGATGCTAGGATAACCCTTTATTTGGCAGTGGCATCATATGATCATCATATGATTGAACCGAGTCTAAGTTGGTCTGGTTCCATGGGATAACCTTCCCAAGTGTCGTTTTACATGAAGTATGTAATATTCAGCAATGCCCTACAATAACAGTTCTTGTGAGATTCAATTTAACTGGAAAAAGTAGTTTTTGAAACCATTTATAGAAGGCCCAGCCAGAGTGCAATAGAGTTAGTTGAATTTATGGATAATTTTGAGCTGTTGTTGTCCAGGATGTCAGCTGAGAATCCTTACTGTTTTGTTATCACTGGAGACTTTCATGCTCGCTCCCTTTTATTGCGGGAAAATGATTTAGAAAACGATGCAGGAAAATTATCTAAGCCTTTCGCGACGGGTCTTGGACTCCAACAGCTAATTACTCACCCAACGCATTTCATGGGGTATTCCAGATCGTGCATTGATCTAATATTAAAGGATCAGCCTAATCTCTTTATTGGTTTTGGAGTTCACACCTTCGCTTCACTACAAATGCCATCATCAAATCATATGGGGCAAATTAATAAAAGACAATTTATCTATTCCGCCATTCAAGCGAAAAGTCTGTTCTTACAACAAAGGTGATATAGAGTCAATAAGAAAAAGCATAGACATTTTTCGTTGGAGTGAAACCCTAGATGGGATTGATTTCCCAAAAGTGAAGGTGATGAAGCTAAGCAAGATTCTGTGCATATTTTTGCTAACTTCATACCAGATAAAATCATCACAATTGAGCCCAAGCAGTCCCCTTGGATAACCCAGCGGATCAAAATTTCATACGCAGAAAGAATCTAGCATATAAAAGTTTTGTGGAAAATTGTCTAGAAGAAGATAAGGTATAGGGTATAAATAAGATGACCTCTTGATGATCCAAACTTAGTGAGGATGCTAAGCAAAAGTACTTCATGATCATAGGGCGTACACTATCAAATCATCATACTGGAGGGTAAACTTCCTGGTCACTGGTTTATAAATATCTGAATAAAACTAAGATACCAATAATTCCCCTCTTCTTGAAAATAGCGTATTTGTTTTAGATTTCTCTGCAAAGGCACAATTTTCAGTGAGCTTTTTGTACTTCAATGCTCAACCTTAGATTCAGGGAGCGAAATTCCGCTGATGTTAAATTCCGCTTATATGAAATTCCACTGATGTGAAATTCCGCTGATGTGAAATTCCACTGATGTGAAATTCCGCTGATGTGAAATTCCGCTGATGTGAAATTCCGCTGACGTGAAATTCCGCTGATATGAAATTCCACTGATGTGAAATTCCGCTGATGTGAAATTCCACTGATGTGAAATTCCGCTGATGTGAAATTCCGCTGATATGAAATTCCACTGATGTGAAATTCCGCTGATGTGAAATTCCACTGATGTGAAATTCCGCTGATGTGAAATTCCGCTGACGTGAAATTCCGCTGATATGAAATTCCACTGATGTGAAATTCCGCTGATGTGAAATTCCACTGATGTGAAATTCCGCTGATGTGAAATTCCGCTGATGTTAAATTCCGCTGATATGAAATTCCGCTGATGTGAAATTCCGCTGATGTGAAATTCCACTGATGTGAAATTCCGCTGATGTGAAATTCCGCTGACGTGAAATTCCGCTGATGTGAAATTCCACTGATGTGTGTCAGTACAAAGTACCATCATTTTCTGGTCTCGATGTTTCCGATGAGAAAATATTAAAGATAATTCGATCACTACATCCAAGCAAGGCTCATGACTGGGACGAAATATAAGGTTGCATGATTAAAATATGTGATTGGGCGCTGCACAGTGTGCCCAGAGGAAGGAAAAAGTGAAAATCACATATCCCTGTATCTGCAAATGCTCATAGCTGCCAAATGCACAATAAACTGAGCTACAATACACTTTTTTAATTAATAAATTATCTTTTATCGATTTCGTATAAGGCTGATTTGAATGCGTCCATTTTTGTTTGTCTTGCGAACTTGAGGTGTTCGAAAACCCCGCAGAATTGCCGATATAGAGAATTACTGCATAGTGCAGGTATGCATTCCAGTTAAGCTGTTGAAGTTAACTAAAAAATTCATTTTGCTATTGTTAGTTGGTGACACCACCTATATGAAGCAGTTTTGCTGCATCAGGATATCTATTTCATTTAGCGCTAGCGGAAGTCTAGCTAGTAATTGGCTACATGTGACTTTTTTGTCAAATGGCACTTAAAGGTTAGCACACTTCCATCATATCTGCAATTTTTTCGCAAGCTCGGGGCTGATGAATTCTTATCTATAGGTAATGCCGTACATGTTAACTGATGAAAACAGGCTAGTTTATGGGGCCCCGGCAATGCGGATTGGCGCAGCTTCATCTTTTCTTTCACTGACTGGGTAGAAGGTAGACGTGAAATTGAGATCAATCCTTAAGAGACTATTACTACAAACGTTAATATTGATGACATGCTCCATTTTGCAATGAATAAGCTGTTTACAAATTTTGAAGTCGAAAAACGTTGTACCTTGACATAACTCTCAATAAACTTAAAATTAAGAATATTTTACTTTTGGCAGTACGTTGAACAATATTGGGAAGTCGCCAAGCAGAACTGTAGTTATGAAAGGATGAAATAGGATACAAGTCAATTGTATCAAACTTATGCTGAGATGTTCATCAAATATATGGAGAGTTATCGGGAAAAGCAATAGAGAGCCATGATTAGAGAATCATCTCCACTAAGGTTACCGGCAACACCATGGTGAAGTTTAGACCGAGCAGTGTGGCCCAGACAACCACAGGCACTACACTGGATTTTTCGACGCCTGTTCACGACTAGAGGATTTGTCATCCATAGCATGCTAGCGAGAATGTCATGCATGTTTTCTTTAATACAATGTTGCCTAGCACGTGTGCCACAGCCCCTTTTAAACCTTGCTAGGTGCTTGTTCCAGTGTTCCTGAGCCTGCTCACTGAAAACGACAATTGGCTCTGGGGACATCTCGAAAAGCTCCCAACTGTGGGCACACATTGAGTGCAATGAAAGATTGATTTGGATCCACGGTTTTCCTTGTTCATCTATAAAAGCAGTGCGGATAT
The DNA here is from genome assembly GCA_964019165.1 of Mastigias papua. Lineage (NCBI taxonomy): Eukaryota > Metazoa > Cnidaria > Scyphozoa > Rhizostomeae > Mastigiidae > Mastigias > Mastigias papua. Next base: position 9,667,646 of record OZ025286.1, read on the forward strand.
TATACATGGTATCAATATCCAGTTGCCTAAGACCATATGTATTAACCCCTGGCCGCTCACTCAAACATATACTCAGCATAACATTGATGTTGCACAACAATAATTTGTAGTTCTCACGATCTGCTTCACGAGGTATCATATCGCATATGGCATCTCTTGACTTGGGATCAAAAAACTGTTGAGCAATATACCCATTGTTCATATTTCCACTCCCAGGTACAGGTACGTCGACAGGGAACCCCATTTTCCTTCGAATGTGTTCCTGAGCTCTCAACTTCGCTATCGCAATGCAATGTGTCTCCGTATCAGACGCCACCCGTCCCCATTTGTAGACAACGCTTATTAATCTATAGAGGATACGTAAACAGAAATCAAGAGATCGAAGCTTCCAGTGCAGTATACAGAAATTTGTGATGGATACTAGGGGCTTGTCACACTGACCTTGCCTTTGTAGATCATTATAGTTGATTTCTCTACTCTCAAGATGTTGCCATGCTTCCATATATGATTCGTATGATTTTGTGATGGAAAAGCCACGGAGGATTTGAAGTGGATCATTTCTGTCAACCTCTGATGAATCACAATAATGGCATTTCCTGGAACCGAAATCCCCTTGTAGTATTCCGGCCATTTTGCCATCAATCATAGAGACCGTGTTCTTAACATTCAAAGTAATAGGGGTTTGGAGTCCTGGAAGAGGAAGGGAAAATTTTTCATTGTTATTAACACAGCTGAAGAGCTGATTGAACTCTTTTTCTATAACATCCCTTGACTCTACTGCACGAATGATTGAAAGTGGCCTCGTGTATGATATGGCATTTGGCGAAGGATTCTTCCAAAGTTGGACAGTCCCACCATCTTTTATGACATCAATCGACAGAGGCGTAATGCAGCAAAGAAGGTAGTTGGTGGTTAAGGTGGGATCAAGATGGGGATTCTCTTCCACTGACAACTCAATGTTTACTATTTGATTGCGACTACGGTGACCCCTCGATCCATCAATTCCAGTTTTAACATTTAGAATGAGAGTACTGCCCTGAGGAACTTCATCTATACATTGTTCTGCCTCAACAAGACTCAAAGCAGTATTTTTCATGAGTTCAGGATAGTCAACACTGCATTTTATTTCATTTGCGATTATTGCTGGATGCAAAGTTTTCTCAATATCAATTTCATTTCTTGTTGGAAGCTCAACTCCAAATTTCAGCAGAAAGAGACGCAACTCTGTCCATCCTCTCGAAGAGAACCCAGCATTGAAAAAGAAGGCCAACGCTTCTTCTTTGGGAACTGAGCACTTAATTTTGGGCCGTTTCGATTCCTCGGGAATGAGAAGACTAATAGCACACTCATAAGATACTCCTTGCTGCTCAGCAAAAGCTTTTAAACGCTCTACTTCAGGTGTCATTATCTTCCTTACTGTGTCAGCACAAGGACTTTCACTTAGCCTTTTTCCTGGTCTTCCCACCGACTTTGAAGTTTCAGGAGAAGTAGAGAAGACATCGCCACCGCCTATACCAACAGAAGATTCACCAAAGAGATAAAAGGAGACTGCAACCAATCCTGATACTCTTTAGATAATCTGGCTTTCTTTGGTTTTGACTTCTTCAAGCGCTCAAGTCTTCTACGTACAGATTCTTTGGTGCCAATGCTTGGAAACTTTTCTACAATTGTTTGAGCTGCTTTTTCTTCATCTCCCGCAGAATGCTCAATAATGCCAAATGCTTCAATAGTTCTAATTATCATTTTGAACTGAACTATAGCCTCTTAGCTGTAAATTCTAATTTTCATAACAAAATAGTAAACCAGAAATGAAACTTCACTCAATATTAGCAGCATTACAAGAGTATATCTTAAAACTGCAAATTTAGTAAAAGAAGACATTACAATGTAGGACGACATTCTTTCAAAATGTCAATTTTAACTACACATAAATAATTCTCAGTTCTATCTCATGCAAGTACATTTTCATCAAGAAAAATGACAGTGTCCAGTTATTTTATACTTTCATGAGATCCATCTTACAATTATGCACTAAATAAGTTCAGAATAACTTATTGCAAGCGATTTTGAGCAAAATATGTTAGAAATGTGTTTTTGGCCGAAATGACCATATATAGTAATATCACCCTAAAACCCCCAAAACTGATATTTTTGCATAATTTCTATTTCCATCAGATACATCTTACAGTTATGCACTAAACTAGTTCATAAAAATATTATACAAATGATTTTGATCAAAAATATGCTACATAATGTGTTTTAGGCTGAAATGACCGTATACAGCAATATCACACTAGAAACCCCAAAGCTCATATTTTTAGATAATTTATACTTTCACCAGATCCATCTTACAATTATGCACTAAATAAGTTCAGAATAACTTATTGCAAACGATTTTGAGCAAAAATATGTTAGAAAATGTGTTTTTGGCCAAAATGACCATATTTGGTTGTAAGTCCCCAGGAACCCCTAAATTTAAAAGTTTCGATTATGATTACTTTCAATAGATTCTTTACAAATTTCGAATCAAATGAACCCTCAACCGTTATCCTGGGATTATCTTCAGTCTTGTAATTAATTTTTCCTCAAATTTCTGCTTTCTGGGCACACTGTGCGCTGGTTCTAAGTCTGAAGCTAATCTTTAAAGATTGCTTAGCTCATGGCATCTTCCCAGAAACCTGGAAAAGAGCAAATGTTGCAAATGTTGCACGTGTGCATAAAAGAATGGCAAAAATTTGAAGGACAATTTCCGCCCAATATCTTTGCTTCCATTATTTGGGAAAATCTTTGAAAAGTTAATATATAACACCGTCTATGAACATCTGGATTCAAATGGATTGCTAAATCCTAATCAATCAGGCTTTCACCCGGATGATTCGACAATTAATCAATTAGTATCAATAGTACATACTATATCTGAAGCTTTTGACTATAATCCAACACTTGAAGTAAGATTCATATATATATATTGTAATGTTTTCGGTATATGTGTTTGGGAGGGCTCCGACACAATGACTTACTACATGCTTGTGTAGTACTGAACTGATGATAAATCATGAGACATGCTTATTTACATAAATACAATCATTCAATTACATTAATACAGGGAGTCCAAAGATAGGATACTACATCTCTCCTTTTCTTCCAAAATGAAAACAAAAGAAAAGTAAATAACGAAAATCCAAATCAATTTTAGTGAACGTCGATTCGGATAGCTATGAATTTCGACAAGTCCGTGTTTCTTCTGAATCTGTTTCTTTCTTGACAATAGTGGTTGGCAATAGTAGTCAGGAGTCCAGTTTCTTGCATGCATTGTTCTGTTAAATGTGACCCTCCCATCTCTTCCTCCGTAGTTGAATTCTGATTTTGATACATGATACATGAATACGCAGAGTTCATGATCTACACTACTGCGATTTGGTTTTGTCCGTTTATGAACACAGTCTAATTAACAACTTTGAGATTTACTTCATATGTCTGTTATCACAAATGTACCTCAACGCTAACTGCCTCGTGCAGTGGTTTCATTTCCGGCTGGCTTCCGCAGCGTGTTTTCGTCTCAGGAATGATTTTCCAAGTGTCTTCCTTGGGGGCTCCGCTGTCGAGAGCGAGATAAATACTATTTTGCAATTTATTGGTTACGTGCTTCCCTGTTTTATTTCCAAAAGTGACGTCTTGTATCAGCACTTCGTGAACAAACTCACTTTGACTACGTCTTATTCTGCTGCGATGATGCGAGCAAGGTACTTCTGACGGCCTCCGCGTGAAGCTGTTCTTCCCCATCATCCGCTGATAAGGTGATTGATTTTTATACGAGAAGTCAGGCTTTACTGCTGCTCCATCGTTGACTGGTATGGTTCTGTGCGATGTGGATGGATTCTTACGCATTTCTTTGCTGCCATGTTTCCTGATTTTATGTGCATAGATTTTGACTATAGCTCTTTGTGACAATTCGTTGACATGTTCTGTTCTGCCTGTTCCGCTTTGGGCTTGAACTCTAGATGGATTAACTACTAACTTAACATAATACAGTTCTCTCCCTTTCTGATTTGGATGTATTACTGACCACATTGATAGTTTATGATTTCTTGTTGCCATTCTTTATCCTCGTCGCCATTGTAATGTTTTCGGTATATGTGTTTGGGAGGGCTCCGACACAATGACTTACTACATGCTTGTGTAGTACTGAACTGATGATAAATCATGAGACATGCTTATTTACATAAATACAATCATTCAATTACATTAATACAGGGAGTCCAAAGATAGGATACTACATATATATATATATATATATATATATATATATATATATATATATATATATATATATATATATATATATATATATATATATATATATATATATATATATATATATATATATATATATATATATATATATATATATATATATATATATATATATATATATATATATATATATATATATATATATATAAAGGGTTTGATAGAGTGCGGGATGAAGGTACCATATTGAAACTGTGTCGTTCTGGTGTTACTGGTCAATTATTGTCATTAATTTGTAATTTCCTCGCAGACAGGAAACAACTTACATTGTTAGATGGCAAAGCCTCTGAATAGGGTAAACTTTCTCTTGGTTTTCCCGAAGCCTCCATGTTAGGTCATCTTTTCTTTTTAGTATGTATTAACGATAGCTGACGATCTAATTTGCAACGTAAAACTGTTTGCAGATGATACATCTCTTTTTACTTTAGGTCCGGACCTGTGTCCGCAGCAATGGATTTGAATCATGATTTGAATTTAATTAGACAATAGGCAAATAAATGGCAGATGTTGTTTAGCCCAGACCCAACCAAGCAAGCAGTCGAACTAACATCGCCAAGAAAGAAGAAACCTCGTGACCATCCACCAATCCTATTCAATGACACCCCAATTTCAAAGATTGAAGTGCATATGCATCTAGGTCTAATACTTGAATCAAAATTTTCGTTCAACAGCCATGCCAAGACAGTCGTCTCTAAATGTAGAAGAGGAATAGGAATGATTAAATATGTTTCAAATTATTTACCCCGACATACCCTTAATGACCTTTATACACTATACGTAAGACCACGCTTAGACTACGGTGACGCTCATCTATTGCATACCAGCCGCGAAGTGCGAATATTGGGAAAGTTTAAATTTGATCATCTTATGGAAAAACTTGAATTCGTTCAGTACTCTGCTGCACTTGCTATAACTGTTGCGTGTAAAGGTACCTCTTTGGAGAAACTGTACAATGGCTTGGATGGGAATCACTTAACATAAGATGTTGGGGTTGGTGTCTCGTTTTATTCTTTGAATTTGTGAACAACCTAATACCGGGGTAAACAAAGCAACCTATTCCACCTCTTCCACTATCGACATTTTGCTTTCGTTGGTCGGGCATGTGTCTTTAAAATTGTGCTTAAATTTATGTATATTCTAAACTGGATGGAGTGAGGGGCAAATGAGTGAAATAATTTGCTTTTTGAAACAGCCTAGAGTTTGGGATTGCCTTACTTCCGAATCAAGTTTTTTTCATTGATGAATTTGAACATTTTCAAGAACAGTATTGCCTCTAAAACAATTTTGGTGGCCTAAATGGAAATCGGCCTAAGTGGGTTTTTAGGTTTTAGTGTCGTTTAGAGATTCTTTTTCAGGAAAGTAAGTACTGTCTAAACAGTATTTTCATTCCTCTTTCTATCGGTCCTAATGGGAAATGAATCAAGGTGCTGAGCCGTAAGGAGGTAATCCAATAAACATTCTCCCATGCCCCACAAGTTCACTTAAATGCATAATTGAGCTTCTCCATCGTTTTTGATGATATAAACTTTGTGCAACCAGTGTTTCATAATTTGCCAAGTAAAGGGTTGGGTGGATAGCTTTGGAGTAGCGCGCCGAGAGTCACATTGGTCGTTTTATGCCATCTGTTCTGTAATAGTATCGGTTAGGATAGTTCCAGGAGGATTCCTTTCTAAGCTAGTTGTCTCATAGGAAACCATGACATCGGATTTACTCCATGTGTTCTAGTGATGCTGTGTGTATGCGTGCGTGCGTGCGTGCGTGTGTGTGTGTGTGTGTGTGTGTGTGTGTGTGTGTGTGTGTGTGTGTGTGTGTGTGTGTGTGTGTGTGTGTGTGTGTGTGTGTGTGTGTGTGTGTGTGTGTGTGTGTTTCAGTATCGTTGCTAACAACTCGTTAATAGTATTCTGTAATCTTCGCTGTCATGATACATCTTGGTATTCGCTTACTGCTTGTTAATATAGATAAAACGTAACTTGTATCTCTTTCAAATCCTATAGGCATGTGGTGAATGGAGAGATATTAAGTCTTTCTCTTTTGCTGGAAGATGTCCTCGCGTTTGGCCCTATCGACGTTACCTTGTTGCTCAATAGTGACAGAGGAGATCATGTTGAACCTCCAGAGTCCTCGTCATCTAGTGCTACCAGGTAAGGTGTAAAAATAATATACTTGGCACATTGAAAGTGTTTGAAAAAACTGTGAAAATTCGCGTTTCCTCTGTTTCTCTTCCTATTGCATTATCCACACTTGATTGTATAGAAATCACAATGGCTGCTATAGTCTATTATTTTATTTTTCTCCAATATCTAGGATTTATGGCCAATAATCAGAATGCTTTGAATGCATTTCAAAACTTCATTTTAAATATATACTTACTGCCTTGTTATATCAAATGGGGATTTTAAAATCGTTGCTGTACGTAGTAGGGAAGTTTTTATATGGTGTTTTTAGCCATAGGTGAAGATTAATTTCATATAAAGTAGATAAAGTATTTTTCTGCATGCTTCTCATTTCGAATTGGGAACATGAATTCTCATTTGTAATATAAGGGCTGCATTTAGGGGTCAGTCATTTATAACTCTGGGTACTGGGGCGAGCTAGAATTGGGTAGGGTATGAAAACTTTCCAAGGACACTTGGGGGTATGAAACTTCGGGAAGAATTTTTGATGAATATGAAATCCTTTAAAGACAAAGTCTAAAGAAAATTAGCTCTATGATTTGCAGAATTCTATTGATCATAGCATTTAACGTATCTAGTTGTCTGAGTTTCTCCAATAGCAATTTTTCTCTTATTCAAGTTTTGTGTTATATACTGTGTTACTGTAGTTTTCTATGCTATACTGCACCATGCTAGTTTATTACTGGTGTTAGCTTTGTTTTCTTTCTGTTTCTGTTACAGCTGTTTGTTATCCTACTGATTCCCCGTCAAGTATTTATAGGGCAACATTGATTTAATGATGAGCAAGCACGGCGTGTGTGCCAACCTGTATCCTGCTCTAATGCATATGTTTGCCACCCGGTATTAGCAGCAGAGTTAACAGGGTTAAAGAGGGAACTTTGAGTTAGATTTTAAGAGGAATTGTCAGAGTTTATTCGTAAAGAGTGCATACACGTGGTGCTTGCGATTGACCTTGTATGGTGGTTTCACGTAAAGAAATATCAACTGAATAGAAATGATGCGGCGTTTAGTAGAGAGAGGTGTTCATATCACTTTCTCATTTTTTCATGCGGCGCTTATTGGGGGGCGGCGTTAAATAGAGGATATATGGTTGATATACTAAACTGTACTGATCCAGATAGTAATTGATAGCTCTGGCCTGCGTCGTAAAACTTTTTTCAAAAGTCGAATGTTTTTCAACTGATTTGTGTATTTTTTGTGAGCTGGGCCCAAAAATACCTTTGGTCAGGTCAAGCTTTTGAGATATAATTGGTGACCATTTAGGCACTGGAATAATACTCAGTTCAAGGAAAACAGGGCTTTACCTGTTTTGTTTTTATATAGACATCATAACTGGAGCAGTCTCACACTGAAATAGGAACAACATCTCTGTCATCTTTTCGAAACTGAAAGTGGAACTTTTTCCGTTTACATCCGCATAGTCATGTAATAGGAGACCAGAGCTAAACTCCACACGATAAGACTTGAAATCGCATGGAGCACGTCTAGTGTTTCTAATTTGTGCCTTACGTCAAGATAGAATTGATTGCAAATGTACAAGCCATCCTGACACGCTCTGTTATATATGTGGTAATGTGATTCTTCCCTCTCGCCTTGCAAAAGTAGCTGATGTTGTGAAGAACACATATCATGCTTACTTTAGATTAAAGCTAGGAGGCCAGGACAAGTGCACCCCATGTTAGCTACAAAGCATGTCTTGAAAACTTGCTTGATTGGATAAGTGAAAAGAAGCCAACGTGTGCCATTCGCTGTTCCTATAGTGTGGAGAGAGGGTAGAGATTATATGACAGACTGGTATTTTTGCATGACTTATCTTCAAGGAATCAATCGGAAGAACAAGCATTATATTCATTACCCTGATATTCCGTCTGCCAAAAAACCAGTCCCTACTTGTCCAATCCTACCTGTTCTCAAGCCAGAAATTGTACCGTAATCTAGCTCTGAAGCTGAGTTTGTTAACACATCTAGAAGAACAGAGGATGAAGACTACATACTAGAAGTAAATGACGGACCAGTGTCTCTAACACAAGGAGATCCCATTACCATGACACGAGACCTAAACCTCTCAAAGTGATCGGCACAGCTTCTGGGTTCTTGTCTTCGTGAGAACAATTTGCTGGTGCCTGGAACCAAATTCTAGTGAACTGATATCGAGAGCGTGTAAGAAAATTTAAATAGTTCTTCACAAACCAGAGAGACTCGTCATTGGTTTACTAGCAACATTGCGAAGTTGAAAGACTATGTTGATACGGAATGGAGACTTTTATAGAGTCGTCCAGGAGAAGCCTCAAAGCAGTTTTACTCTGCAATGGGAATAAATGCTCTTCCATTCTAATTGGCAATTCCTTGCAAATAAAAGAAACCCACTGCAACATAGATCAGTTACTGGCCTACCTAAACTGCTATGATCATGGTTGGTTGATCTGTGGAGATCTTAAGGTTGTTGGATTATTTCATGGATTACAGTGTGGGTACACAAAGTATCCATGCTTTCTGTGTTTGTGGAATAGTCGGACTGATAATGGACTAATTATTATTATTATTATTATTATTATAAAATTGTTTACAGTTGGTATAATACATAGTTATAAAAAAACTAATTCAAACCAACTATTTACAATACTTAAAATCTAAGAAATATCAAATATTAAAGAAAAGAAAAATTTTTTGTAATAGTGTTATTAGATCTTTTTAATTTCTTTGGACTAATGTTCAGACAATATAGTTATCAGACAAGAATGGCAGCCAAGACAAGGGCTGGAACCTGGTTCGCAAAATTTTCAGTCTCGCCCTCTTGTTGGACCGAGAAAGACATTTCTCCCACCTTTGCACGTCAAGCCAGGAATTGTGAAGGACTGTGTAGAAGGTTTACTTTCCTTCAGCACAAGTTTCCTCGGATGAGCTTGGAAAAGCTAAAGGCTGGCGCTTTTGATGGTCCTCAGATACGGGAACTCATGAATGATTCAGTGTTTGATGATTCGATGAGTGGAACTGAGTTGTCTACTTGGTGGGCGCTTTGGTCAGTAATTGCGAGCTTTCGTGAAAAAACCGGAATGCAGAATACTTGAAGAAAGTCGGTGAACTCCTGAAGAACTTTCAAAAATTAAGGACTCGCATCTCGTCAATATACATTTTCTACATTCCCACTTAGACTATTTCCCTCAGAACTGTGGAGACTTGAATGAGGAACAGGAAGAGCGTTTCTATCGGGGCATTCGTACAATGAAGAAACACTGCCAAGGCCGGTAAGATGTGAACTTTCTTGCGGACTACTGTTGATATTTGAAACGAGACGTGGCTACTCAAAATAGGAGAAAGCACTGAACGGGCCTTTCACCTATGATTCGCTTTTATGTAATGTATTTATCTTTCTTTTCTGATTGTTTTTAAATAAAATGCTTATTTTTTATAATAATAATAATTATACTTATAATAATTATTATTATAATAATAATTCCAGTTTTTTGAGGACAGTAACCCATTCAGCAAGCTGATTTTCAAGGGGCCTTCCATTTACAAAGTGAATATAAGTATACAAAATTAATTTACAAAGTCTGGAATAAAATAAAAAGCTACACTTTATCATTATGTATATACAATCGTTAAAAAAATTGTAATAAATAGTAAGGGATATCAAAGTATGAAAAAGTAAGAACTTAGTATTAGTAAAAATTTCTACATTAGGAGCAGAGTTTTTTAAATAGCATCAGAGACGATGTCTGCTTGGCCTTAGCAAGCAGATTATTCCAAGCTTTTACATCCCTGTTATAAAAACCCCTTTTGCCCATTTGATGTTTTTTTCATAGGAATTCTAAGATTTGTAGATGTATCTGTAAGAATTCGAGAGGTGCTATGGGAATTTTAAACAAAGAAACTAGAGAGGTAACCTGGAGCGAGACTATAAATCGACTTAAATTTCATAGAGTTTGTATTGAAATCGATGATCTCATGGACGGACTTAAGTCCACGACTAAGAAGAAGGGGTAATAATGAGAATAATAAATGATAATATTTAACCAGGTAACATCGCATCAGTTGGTTTAACTGTTTTCCATGCGAGACCTGCATAAAGCAATAATGAAAATTTATGTTTTAAGTAAAGGATACAAATACCTAATGCTAATATCTAAAATAAGATACTAAAAATTGAACATATTTAAACAAAAATCTGTGTTCCTCAACATATTTGTTAACCTAGGAGAAGGTTCAATTTCTTACAAAATATGCCATAGTTAGTTTCAGTTCTTAACTCCAATGGGAGAGTGTTATAGGCCACGACGCCATTATAAAAGAAAGCTCTTTTGGTGCTCTCAAGTTTAATTTTAGGAACTCTCAACAGTATGTAGTTGTTGCGAGTTTCTGCGTTGTGAGAAATCCGTTCAAAATAGTTTTCCAATTTTGGCATGTTTCCCTTTAGGCATTTAAACACTGTTGTGTAGATCTTCTTCTGCAAAATTTTGTCATTTGATGGTATGTCTTTGTCTGTTAGTTTGCCAACACGAGATTCAAATAACAATATTGTAGCTTTCCTGTAGGGTTGATGATAGAAGTTTCTTAGGGAACAGTATGTGATGCTTGGGACTATTAGCGCTTGGCAGATTCTCAACGTCGCTTACATGGAGTATCAAACTTGCTATTGATTATTATCCGAACTGCTCTGTTCTGCAATTTTTGAAGCCTATTAACTTCAGTCTTACCACAGCACACCATACCGAGGAGCAGTAATGAAAATGGGGTTCAGCAATACTGGTGTGTTACTTACATGTCGAAGCATTGCAGTAGCACGTGATACCTTCTTCGAAATTAAGTCAATATGTTTTTTCAATGTAAGATGTTCATCTATTTGAACACCAATCTACTTATTATCTTGAGTCATCTGGAGGCTTTTATCTGTTATTTTTAGATCTTGGCCACCTTCGACATTATGGAAATTTTTCCTATGGGAGGCTACTGTCATGGCCGTAGTTTTCTTAGTATTATGTGACAGTTTATTTCCCATCTTCCAATTGTCATGGGAAGCTAGATCTAAATTCAGAACATCATTCAACTAATGTAAGTTTTTACCTCAAAAAAGGGAGACTAGCATTATCAGCAAACATGGCAGCCGAGCTTTGGTTTACAGCTAGTGAAGAATCATTTATGTAAACGAGAAATAAAGGAGGGTCTGGAGAAAAACCATGTGGCACTCCTATATTTATTGGGCTCAGTTTCGAATCTACACCATTTGCTCTACAAAACTACTTCCTGTTGGAAATGTAAGATTTGAAGCAAAGAAGCTCATTCCCCAAGACTCCATAGTGTCGCAGTTTGCTACATAAGATGGGATGATCAACAGTGTCAAAGGCTTTTTTGAGGTCAATAAACACTACGCCAACAAGTTCACTATTATCTAACACAGAATACCAATCGTCAGTAGTTTTGAGAAGACAAGACACTGTTGAATGGAGGGCTCTAAAACCTGATTGTTCACTAGACAGAAGCTTGTTGTTATTAAGATGGTCGTAAAGATGTTGAAAGACAAGACATAGCTTGGAGACAGCTGGTAGAACTGATATAGGTCGATAGTTTGATCTTAGATTTTTTCACCTTCCTTATAGATGGGAGTAGCTCTAGCAATTTTCCAGGCATCTGGAAACTTACAGGCGCTTAGAGATGCATTGAAAATAAATGCAAGGGGTAGAGAAATGTATTATAACGCACTTTGTCCAAATTAATGGCAATAAATAGTACAGAAGAGCCTTACTACCAATTATTATACAGCCTCGTATCTCAAACACTTGACCTGATTGGAGAAAATAAGTATGATTTTTGGATTTTTCATAGAAAAAAAGTTACCCCAGACTCAGCAATCACATGCGCAATTTTTGAACCTCGCATATCAGTGTATTCATACATGTAATAAAACTATGCTTATGACTTGTTATATACATATGAATACTACGTGGATACAGCCCTGAGTTAAAATTTTTTTATTTATATATGACATGAAACGTGATTTTACTTATTTGCTGCATTGCCGATATGTTTTGAGGTTTATTATGATACGTCGGTATTTTGGCTTGCCATTTTAATTTAAGCATTTTAAAACAATAGTCCCAAAGAATCAAATCAAACCCAAGAACAGCATAAACGACAGAGGAGATATTCTACTAAATCAACTCCATTGGAAGCCATTGAATATTTGCATGACTTTCTACTCCTGTATTCAACTCTTGAACAAGCCAAAGAAGACTGGGCATGTAGAAAGCTCGGTATTTCAGTTTTGAAGTCATCCAGGCAGTATCATGCCCTAATGTAAGCTTTATGTTGTTACTTACTACCTTTGCAAGTACCATGTATGACTTATTCACGAACTATGGCAAAATTGATATAATGCATGTCATTTAAATCTTATTTGGATGTTTGAATGACATTTATTCCAAAGAGAGATGGCAAGATTATAGATAGCTGATTTCATTGTTTGCTTTATTTTGCCCTGTATTCGTACTGCTTGGTATCACTAATGTGGTGACTCCTTAGAAATATGAGGACTAGAATGCGCGGTAAGTCATGTGGAGTGTAATGCCAATAGGGAGTCGAGATGGTAGCACCACGTTGGCAAAAAGAATGAAGCGGCACTGTGAGCTCTACATAAACAACATAGGCTAAATGTCGTTTAGCCTATGTTGTTTACTTTTGCCAAACTTTTGCAGTTGAAAACCTTATCTATCGTAAAAAGGGACTCTATCATTCCTAATCTTACACAATCAGATCCTGGTATCTGAATAACAAATGTGGCCCATGCTTTCTTCAATAGAAATTTGATTAAGTTTGCAATAAGGTAAAAGGGTAGGATATCATAGGGTATCTTTTAGGGGTCTTTTAGTCAGAGCTCGAAGCAAGAGAGTAAAATTCATGTTCTATTGGGCATGCATCAAAGCATTAGGCGTGTCAGGAATGCATTGATACATGTGGGTACATTCTGCCATTCCTCTGTAGAAATACATAAAAGGAATACAAAAATCCTGTGACTAAATATTGCTTCATTCCTGTTTCTTCTCTCCCTGCATTTGTATTAGATCTGAGAATATAAAACTTCAAAGATAACAAGACTGCTAATGATATTGCACTTTTCATGAATGATATGTCCACCAACTTTTATTACCATGGCATATTGTTTGGAAACTGTGTTCTGAAATGTAACCTTTTCAGAATCATATTTAAATACTCTATTTGTTAAAAATTGTATTTCTCAAAAATGACATATTCCTAGGAATATGATATATTCCTTAAAGATATTATATATTGTTCAAATATATAATATACTTCTAAAAATATAATATATTTCTCAAAAAGTACAAGCAAATTGGGTTGGTACAACAATCCTACAGCTGTGCAACTAAAGTATGGAGTAAAACTTCCCCTTTGAAACTTGCTGGACCCTCATTTTAACAGCTACTTAGGGGTCAGATACCAATTCTTTCAGGGGTGGGGGTGAAAGGCATCTAGGAGGGGACCAAAATTCTGCACACTGAAAGGGAGAGGGAATAAAAACTGAAGCGTATTTAAATGGAGTATGAAGTTTCGTCTGAAGAAATGGAATGGGGACCAAAATGTTTACATAAATCTGAGAGGGGGACAAAAACTCCATCAAATTTATGAGATTATCTTTCAACCCCCTCCCCACAAATAATTAATGGCCTGTCCCTTATGCCCATGCGTTGAGTAGGATACTAGCAGGTTGCCTAGGTGCATTCAGTGTAAACCTCACTCCGGAGATTCACTCAGTTACTTTGCATTCACGCCAATATGACACACATATAGGTCATGTTATCGTGTCCTTGTACTGTTGCGCTAAAATAAAAGAATTTCACGCCAGTGCTCCTAGAAAAAGATATAGTCCTCCTTGGATATCTCCAGAGTAGGGCGTAAGGTATGCGCACTAGCCTGGACTTATACAATTGATACGGACACAACAGATGTCTGCAGCTGACAAAAAGCTACGCGATAATTGACAACTATTTGAAATCCTGAGTTTTGAACTGTATAGAGGGGTACAATGCTAAAATATGCATAGATTCTTGTTATACATATTCACACTAGTTCTCTACAAAGTACTTGGCCTATCCTGTCAAACTTGATGTTTCGCTTAAGAGTACTATTCTTGAGTGGTTCAACTAGCTACGAAACAAACCAACTTGTGGATATTTTATCATTAGTTAATCTGTCACTTTTCGGGTCCCTCGAGCTATTAAACAACAGGATACAAACACTAAGGCCCTCATAACAAAGTTATTGAAAAGCGATGGAATCACAACAAACAGTTAATTTTCGAACTTTCAAGGCACTTACCGATCATCTTATTCCTTTGCCACACCAAAAATTGCATTTTACAGTCTACATAGGCTCAATATTAACCCACATAGATTGAAAACACCGTTTGACGGCATAGCCCGCAACAATCTTTTGCCAACATGTTGCTACCATCTTTGCTCCCCATGGGTATTACATACCAGACAAAAGCGAAACAGTAGAGCGTGCATTCTTGTCTTCCTATTTCTATGGGTGACTCCTACATGAACCGCAGTGTCCAATACGAAAATTCCGGCTTCAAACATTGCTTAAATGTAAAGTACCATTCTCCATAAACCTGACCAATAACTAAGTGGACAATTTTTGCATTAACCAGATTCATTAATTGAATTGAATTCTTCGTGTTAATGTTGATTTTCCTACATCTTCTGTACTGACCGAAGTATCACTTATTTGTTTATCGATCTAAATGTACCCATCGTTATGCAAAATATTTTCCTCATACTAATAACTTTATCTTCTAATCGAGTTATTAGTCCTTTGCAACAGCAGCAACAAGAAAGCTTGGAAAATTTCCATATTACCTTGATATTGGCTTTGTACATACATACATAAATACATACATACATACATACATATAGATATATATATATATTAATATATGCATATTTATGTTTATTTAGTTATATGTGATGTACTGCTCTGATTCACATAGGGCAATGTACAAAAGTGAGGTGTTGCAAGTAGTTTACAAGCAAATTGCTGCAAAGCAAGGAAAAGTATGGTTAAAGGATATTGTTTTCATGAATTCACTCTCTATTTATAATGTTGGCTTCCGTTTCATGCAAGCAACCTTTCTGGTATCGCCCTGGAGTTTAAGGGTGTTTGTAAATTATCTGGAATTTTGATCTACCTGTTTTAAAATTAGTTGCAATTGCCATGTTTTGAACTGAAAACGTAAAGAGTTTGAAATTTTCGGAAACTTGTCTCTTATTAGCACTGGCTTTAACAAAAGCATTGCAACGTGTATATCACTCCATTTCATTTGAGAAAAATCAATGAGAATCTCTTGTAAATGTACTTGTAAATGTACTTGGAAATGTACTTGTAAATGTACCCACTAGCATTTTGCCGATATTGGCATTTATTGGTACTACAATACGTTTGTGCTTCCTGGATTTCCCTTTTTTCTGCTTGGCATATCCAATTCAATTTGCATTTCTATTGTGAAATTTCTATTGTGAAATTTCTATTGTGACATTTCTATTGTTGCATTTCTGTTAACTAATTCAGAGGAAATTGAGAAAGAATGGTTGTATAGTTTTTAATATCTCTTATTGTTACGTGTCATCATTTATTATCATTTCCAATCATTTAACATCATTTTTCATCTATCACTTCTCATCATCTGTTAGTATCTGCAATAATTGCACCCTCATGCAGGCCAGCCGAGAGGGGGACAGAAGAAGCAGATTTCTCCGTTCCCCGAGCTTGTAAGTAAGGGTATGTCCCTAAGAGGGGCCTCAAAAGCTATGAACTGATTCTTTGAAGACTTTGAAATGACATAATGAAGTAACCTCGTGCTAAGAAATTACTGCAGAGTGATTCTTCAACCTTTTTATTGCTGTTTTTGTGGCTTCCCTCAGGTGACATTTGAAACTGTCCCAACCTAGCAGCCGATTTGGGTAAACATTGGAAAACCGACAACCTTGCTCAAATAATCTTCTGTAATCTCCTGATTCGTCCAGTTAGTTTCTTCGAAATTCATAACTACACGGCCGCCATATTTTAGGAGATATGGCATAGTTCGTTTTCGAGGAAGCAAAACGAAGGGTGAAGCAAAACGAAGGGTTTAGTTTAGTGCCATCTTCTTTTGCGGAAAGCATGACAGTGATCCGATGTTTGCTTTGACCAGTTGATCGCACGGCAACTTCCTTGGAACCTTTAGCTGCAAGAGAATTAGATAACACGTCATACCATTTTGCCGTTTCGTCGTAGGCTATGATACAGTTGTCAGTATACTTAGAACATTCTTGGAAGGATCTGTAGCGTATGCAGAGTGTACACAGAGAGAGACATGTTCTTCATTTGACTCTCTAATCACGACTAAATCATTTCATAAATTACAACACATATAACTACAATCATAACTACAGGACACTAATTGATACGTAGACACACACCACGATAACAGGACACAATACAGACACCACCAAGGGTTGACAACATCACAGGTTTACAGGGGTTATTTTCACATGTACATTCTAATTAGTTTACACCCACAATTTCACCATCACATTTTTTGCAGACCTGACACAAACAAAAAGCCGTAGAAACTTCTTAATGTAGTCAGCTGGCGGTTTCTGGCACGGAATTGTTAATCGTCGTAGAACAAATCCTTTACTGTCAAGAAGTCTTCGATCATCCAGCCTTCATATACAACAGATTTTCCTTCATCTGTATCAGTTCCTGCTGACAGATTCTGATAGATTTTTTGTCTCTCGCATTTCCTTAAAAAACTGCAACACTCCTTCTTCTTCTCCATCGGTTTTTATTTTCCTTCCGTTTCCCTCTAAACGAAAACAGTTTTTAGGATTCTGTATATCTATAAGTTGTGCTTCTTGTTTCCTCCACTCTTCAACTGACTTACGGTGAATACCGAATTTCGTAGCCACTCCGTTCACGGAATTTTGCTTCGAATATGCGACAACTTCTTGCTTGAAATTTAAACTGAATTTTATATGTTTCAGTTTCATGTGCCTTGTTGAACCTCCAGCCGGTATTTTTCACGATGCTAAGTTTTCATTTCAAATCGGTGCACAGCTTTCGAAACGTAACATTGGATATTCGAACCAAAGATTTAAACTTTTGTGCCAGTGAATAAATCAATTTGAACACATTGTATTCAGCAGTCCCGCTTGCGATATTACTGGGAGGCAGGACTATTCTTTCAATCTATGAAATATAGGCTGGATCAGTAGGGAGGTTGGAATCAGTGTGTTATTTAAATCTGGCAAATGACTCGGGAAGTGATATTTCGAGTTTTGCCTCATAGAAGCTGCAGAGGTATGGGAAGAAATAAATCACTTGGACAATGCAAAGAAGACAAGTGGGGATTTGCTTACAAATATTGTTAGCCTGTGACCTCTCTTCCAGTGCTGCAAATAAACTAGCTAATTGACTGGTCTAACAGCGATATTTCCAGAAAAACACAAACTTACAGATGTTTTACCAGTATTTAAAAGAGATGACACCACAATGAAACAGAACTGCTGCCCATTAAGTGTCCTCTCACCACTATCAAAGGTCTTCGAGCGCTAACTATTACAGCAGTTTCTATGATTTATTAAAGCTAGAATCTCAACGATTTTTTGTGCTTTTAAAAAGGGCATAGTACACAGTAAGCTCTATTTCGGGTTGTTGAAATGATTCATAGCTGTATTGACAAGGGGGTGTTACTGCTATGATACTGAGGAAGGCCATTGATAGCTTTGCCTGTGGAAAAGCACTGGGAACTGATGGCATACCACCAGACCTAGTCAAGTGTTGCAAGACCACCCTTCTGCAATCACTACGTGACATCCTTTGTCTGTGTTGGAGAGAGTGAGGTGTGCCACAAGACATAATTGATGCCAAGATAGTCACCCTGTATAAGAACAAGGGTGAAAGGAGTGACTGTAGGAATTACAGAGGCATCTCCCTTCTGAGCATTGTTGGCAAAGTGTATGCCCGAGTCAAGTTAGCATGCCTGCAACAGCTGGGAGAGTCAACAGACATGATCTTCTCCCTTCAACAGCTGCAGGAAAAGTGCAGAGAACAACATATGGTCCTGTACATTGTCTTCATTGGTCTAACAAAAGCGTTTGATTTGGTCAGCAGGGAAGGCTCTTCAGTCTCCTGGCGAAAATTGGCTGCTCCCTAAAACTACACTTCATGATCAGGTCATTTCATGAAAGCATAAAGGCGATGGTGCAGTATGAAGGTAACTTGTCTGAGCCCTTTGACATCAAGAGTAGGGTGAAACAATGCTGCGTTTTGGGGCCCATCCTCTTCGGGATCTTTTTCTCCCTTCTCCTGAAGCACACATTTGGGACTGCCACAGAAGGCCTGTACCTGCACATCATATCAGATGGGAGACTGTTCAGCCTTGCAAGGCTGAGAGCAAAGATCAAAGTTCGTGAGATCATCGTTAGAGACCTGCTCTTTGCTGATGACGCTGCGGTCACCACTCACACAATCCAAGAGCTTCAAACACTCATGGACAGGTTCTCCCAAGCCTGCAAAGACTGTGGGCTCACAATCAGCCTGAAGAGACTAATGTGCTGGCCTGGGGTGTGGAAACACCACCTGTCACCACCATCGGCGACTATAAACAAGGAGTTGTACACCAGTTCACGTACCTTGGGTCCACAATCACTGACAACCTGTCCCTTGATGTGGAAGTCAACCAGTGCTTCAGGAAAGCTGCAACAACACTTGGTCAACTTACCACACATGTCTGGGAGTACCTTAAGCTGTCAACCACGACCGAGATGACAGTGTACAATGCCTGCATTATCAACACTTCTGTACAGCAGTGCGGCATGGACAACATATGCAAAGCAGGAGCAGAGGCTGAACAGTTTCCACATGCACTGCTTCTGCCACATCCTCAGCATCAAATGGAACGACAAACACAGTCGTCCTTGCACATGCTGGCATCCCTACGATGTACATGCTGCTCAGACAGTGAATGATGCACTGGCTCGACCATGTTAGCTGGATGGAAGATGGCTGAATCCCAAAAGACTTCTTGTACAGTGATCTAGTATCTGGCACAAGACTTGTTGGCTGACCCAAGCTGCGCTACTAGGATGCTTGCAAGCAGAAAATGAAAGCTCTGCACATCTACACTGAGAGCTGGGAGTCCATGGCAGCTAACCGCAGCAGATGGTGTTGTGTGGCAGGACAGGCAGAGGACAAGAGAGCCAGACAGAAGGCATGCATCCCATGAGACAACTCGATGACTGCTCATACCTGCACACACTGTGCCAGAGTCTACCACTCCTGGGTCGTTCTCATCAGTCACAACTAAAACTGTTCCGGGCATTCCCCTACCACGGCATCCAACTAGGGCGCATAACCATCCATGGTTAACATCAACTGATGGAAGCCTACTACTACTGGTGGGCCTCTCAAAGGCATACGACTGTCTGCTGCATGATCTACTAATTGCCAAACTTGATGCTTACGGTGTTGGCATTGACATTCTGAAAGTCATATACAGTTACCTCACTGATAGAAAGCCGAGGATCAAAATAGGTACTAGCTTTAGTGCCTAAAAGTCATTATCAAAAGGAGTTCCACAAAGCTCTGTACTTGGTACAGTCCTGTTCAGCATGTTTATAAATGATTTCTTTTATGCTCTGGAGCACTCTCAGTTTTCCAACTTTGCTGGTGACAACAGGATTTTTGCGTATGGTGAAACGCTAGATGAAGTAGCCATGAGTATTGAAAATGATATAAACTTAATGAGATGCTTTGCAAAACCGGAAAAATTCCAGTTGATTTTCTTTGGGCTAACAGAAGACCACGAGTCATCCATTGAAATTAATGGCCTATGTTTCACCAGTGGCTCAAAACTCAGATTTGATCAGCAAGTCAAAACTGCAAGAAGACTAACTATAAGGTTACAGCTTATTTAAGAGTTGTAAGGGACTTGGAACCCCAAAAGGCTAGCCTACTATATAACTCATTTATGCTAACAAAATTTAATTACGGTTCACTCATATGGACGTTCTTTTGAAAAACCGCAAGCGATGAAGTAACAAAGGTTCATAGGCGTGCCCTGAGAGTGCTGCTAAATGATTATGACTCCAGTTTTTAAGAGTTCCTGCATAAGAATGAGGAAGTGACAATTTATAAAAAAAATCTGCAAAAACATATGCTTGGGGCGCACAGGTGTGTAACCTCTGGAAACCCCCTCCCCTTTCTGTGGGAGTTCTTTAATAAAAAAGTGCTCTCATAACACTTTAAGAATAAGCAGTCTCCTCTAGCTTTCTAGTACGAGGACAAAAAGTATGGAAATGAGACTGTTTCATTTAGGTGAAGGATAATTTTGAATCAACTTCCAGATCAATATAAAGTTGCAATAAATAATAATGAATTCAAAAAGAAAATCAAAAGTTGAAGAGAATTTAGATGTAACAGCTGCATTTGTATTTATTTAATTTTAGTAATTGAAGACTTTTTATATATTCAATTCCTTCTGTTGGCATTCTTTACTGCTTGTAATCAGACAACGTTAGTGTTTATCTTTAATTTGTAATAAACCCATGACATTCAGTACTTTTCGTAGCCGAAATCTTTTTTCTTCATCCTCAAGCATCTAATTGCTCTCTTCTTTGTCTGCATGCTTTTTAGCATATAGGAAACCTCGGTTCAGTATTACTTGTTCCTATGTAAATGCCTCACCGCATTCAATAAATATCGTTATTCATAATAAATATATGATTTACTGTACATCATCATGTTGTAAAAACAACACGAATTAGATCTTGGCAATCTTAATCACGCTAATTACGATATGCCGAAGTAAGTATGAAGCGTAACAGAAGCTCATTAAATAGCTACTGTTACCATCTCTTGTATGAAATAATCATTTTCACACAACTTATAACATATTGCTATAGGTCTGCATTAAAGGCAGATGATAAGTGATCATTAGATATGATATGTAGTGATAAATGATGAGAAGTGATGAATGAACGTAGTAAATGGTGATCAGATGCTATTAGTTATAATAAAAAGTCTTGTACAATCATCATCATAGTGTGTCCAATGCTTTAAGCACGTTGAATGTCATGCATCTAAACTTTTCACGGTCTCCTGCTATTCGTATCAAATTTCCATAAGACTTTCCAGTCCACTTCTTTAGGTTGTCCATCCATGTAATTCTTGGTCTTCCTCTGCTACGTTTGCCATTGATTTTTCCTTCAAGCAGCTGACGTTGTAGCTCGTTGTGTCTGACTAGGTGACCTAAATACTGACATTTTCGTTTGACTATGTTAGACAACAATTGCTTTTCTGTACTTAACATGTCTAGGACTTCTTCATTTGTTTTATGCTTTGTGTATGAAAGTTTTAGCATTTTTCTATATGTCCACATTTCAAAGGCATTTATTCGTCCAGCAAGTGTTTTTGATATCGTCCATGTTTCTGCACCATAAGTAAGTGTTGACCACACATAACATTTTATTACTCTCAATCTGGTTGATATACTTATTTTCTGTGATGTTATGACTTTTGAGATGTTGTTAAATGCTCCCCTTGCTATTTCTATTCTTCTTTTTATTTCACTGTCACATTTGCCATTGTCTGTTATTAAATGTCCAAGGTATATAAATTTCTTTACTTGCTCTATTGCTCTCCCTTCTATTGTTATCTTAGCATTCGGTGTGACTTGTTTCTTAGTTACAACCATCACTTTTGTTTTCTTTATATTAATGCTCATACCATAATCCTTTCCTCTTTCGTTTACCGTATTTATCAGGTTTTGTAATTTGACAGAATCAGTTGCTAAAAGTCCAGTATCACCCGCATATCTTAAATTATTCATATTTACTCCTCCAATAACTACACCCGGCATGCCTTTGATTTCTCTAAAAATCTTTTCAGTATATAAATTGTAGAGGTTTGATGATAGTACACAACCTTGTCTTACACCCTTCTTTATTTTAAAATCTGACGAAACTCCATTTTTAGTTCTTACCACTGCAGTCTGTTCCCAGTACATTTTGATGATAATTTGTAGATCTTTATCGTCCACTCCTATTTCTTTCAAACATTCTATTAGCTTGGTATGGTTAACTCGATCGAAAGCTTTCGTATAGTCAATAAAACATATATACACGTCCTGTTGCACCTCTATTGCTCTTTCAAGAATTGTTCGTAAATTAAATATTCCTTCTCTGGTACCTATTCCTGGTCTAAACCCACTCTGCAGATTACTACATTCTTGATCGATTTTGTTTGCTAAGCGTTGTTGTATGATCTTCAGTAGGAGTTTGGTGACGTGGCTTATAGTTCTAAACTCTGAACAGACCTGTGCTTTTGCTTTCTTGGGGATTGTTATGAATATTGATTTCTCTAGTTCAGTTGGTATATACCCTGTGTTATATATTATATTACAAAGTTTTGTTATTGTTTTAACATTGTGGTCATCTAGAGCTTTTAACATTTCAGTTGATATTTCATCCGACCTGGTTGCTTTGCCCTTTTTCATTGAAGATATGGCCTTCTGTACTTCTTCTTGTAATATGTTGTTTCCAGTTGTCATTGTAAATCTAGGTGTGTCAGCTCTATTATCATCATATAACTCTGTAATATACTCTTTCCATCTATTAGCGACGTCTTTCTCATCAAACAAGAGATTTCCCCCTTTGTCCATGATGCATCCGTTACTGTTGTTATACTTTTTATTTTGCCATAGATCTTTGACTTTAGCATGCATTTCTCGCGAGTTATGGTTTTCCTCTAATTCTTCTATTTCCTCACATTGCTTATTGAACCAAGTCTCTTTTGCCTTTCTGCAGTCATTGATTATTTCTTTGTTTAACTGATTATATTTGTTTCTATCAACATTTTTATAAGCTTTCCGTTCGTCCATCATGTTCAGAATATCGTCAGTCATCCATGCTTGTTTTTTTCTTTTTGTTCTGAAAGGGAGAAGTCCTTTTGTTGTTGTTATAATGCTCTCTTTCACTTTACGCCAGATGTCTTCAATATGTTCCTCTTGGTCAGACTGCTGTTCAGGTTCTTCTATGTGAAGTGCATCAAATCTATTTCTTACTTCAATATTGAATCTAGCTGCATATGAGTTGTTCTTAAGTAAACTGACATCCAAATGTTGTTTTCTATTTGTCTTGTTTATTTTCTTTAGCTTAATCTTCATTTTTACTATTACTGGATTATGATCTGAATTTATGTCTGATCCCGGATAAGTTTTTGCTTGCTTCACACAGTTTCTGAATCTTTTATTTATTAATATATAATCTATCTGATTTCTGGTTTCTCCATCTGGACTCTTCCATGTGTACAATTTTCTTGGGTGTTGTTTGAAAAATGTATTGGTTATAAGTAATTCGTTCTGCTGACAAAATTCTATCAATCTTTCTCCACGTTCATTCCGTGTTCCCAAACCATATTGACCAGTTACATCAGTAGTTCTTTCCTTACCCACTTTAGCATTTAAATCTCCCATAACACAGAGTACGTCACCTGTCTTCACATTTTTTATTGCCGTTTGGATTTCATCGTAGAATAACTCTATTTCTTCGTCTTCATGATCTTGTGTGGGAGCATAAATCTGGACAATACATAAGTTAAATGGTTTCCCTTGCAGCTTTATCATTATCACTCTTTCAGATATTGCCCAATACCCTATTAAAGATCTTGCTATTTCCTTACTCATTATGATTCCTACTCCATTCTTGTGTTCCTTCCCTCCAGAGTATATCATGATGTGATTGTCCTTCACTATAGTCCCGTTATCTGTCCATTTGCATTCCGAGATTCCCAGCAAGTCTAATTTCATGTTATCCATTTCCTTCAAGGCATTATTCAATTTCCCAGCTTGGTACAGTGTTCTTACATTCCATGTGCCAATGCGTAAGAGCCTATTCCTAGTTTTCAGAGCAACTCTTTCAGGTAATGACCTCCCATGAGGGTTTGAGTCCTTGCCGTCATCTGTTGTCGTACTTACCAAGAATTCCACATCTTCTTCCCTGTAACCCAAATCCAGTGTCATCGCAGGGGTCCCGATTCCACCTTCCTTATTATTTTCATTTCCGTTATTGTTTAGATTCATGACTAACTATAGGAGGATACATGGTGGGGCCCTAATCCCTTCCATGGTGGCTGGCCATGTCTCATCTTCGTCATGATTATGCCCTTGATGTGCCACACATCCTGCTGTCATGCTTTCAGAGCCGTTGATCAATTGATGATTCTTCCGCCTCTTCCACCACTCCAGTCTTCATGCACTTAAGGGGTGACGTCCCCTATACAACAACCCTTAAAGATTGTTGCTACCCTCTACTTAGTTTTGCTCACCAGCCGAGGTGAGGTACCGTGGTGTGGCCGCCGGTGTGCATTACCGGCTTCTTGGAGCCATAAGTGAGAGTTATGTAGTAGTTGGAGACCAGTGCTCCTATCCACATTGGAAGATGTGCGGCTGATGGGTTTACAAAGGTACTACTCCTAACACACTACACTACACCACTCTTGTACAATGATTAGGTAATATTATTAATGATTACTGACGAGTTTTTATGATTATCAAGTGATATATTCACTTTGCATAGAGAATATTCATTCATATAGTCTTCACGATGGAAATGAGTCTATATTCACATACCAATATTTTAGTTCCGCAATGCTCCTAACCTGTTAATTATTTTTGTAGTTTAAAATTTTATCTAAGCTTTCTTATTACCGCATGGTCTTTTATTAATTTTTTCTGTCGTTCATCCATTTTGGCGTGTAGACTGCAGCTGCTATGCAGTTTGTTCGTCGTTTTGTTTTATTGATGATTTTTAATTATCTGCAATTGGCATGTAAAACTTTTTGTATTTACTTTATTTTTGCCAAATGTCCCAAAATGGTTACTTAGATCTAATCAAGTGCAATTCATTCAAGTGTTCGCTTCACCATTGCCTGTTCTATATAGCCTCATTGCCATATTAGGTATTCATTTGTTGAATTATGGCTTTTGGTCACATTTGTTGCAACGGATTTGTTATTAGACATATCATGTTACATATTATGCAACAGTGCCACAGTGCATTATGTTATTTTATACATTATATCATATTACATTTTTTACTTTCTCTTATACTTTTCTGTGTTACAATGTATTTTGTTACATTACATCATATTATATTATTTTATCTTCTCATCCAATTTCTAGGAAAAGGAATATGATAAGAATTTTCCAATTGATGACAGTGACCCTCTGGCAGTGCCATCAGATGTTGGAGAGTATGAAATTAAAGCAAGACAGGTAAAACCATTTGCTTTGTTCTATTTTGCAAATTGGTTCCTAGATGGTTATCATATTTTCTACTTATGACGTCAAGTCGGTCAAGTTATCTGCAATAGGTTATTCACAGATAGCACTACTGTAGAATTGGATTCTAGAGTATTGTCGTTATTTGACTGTTTTGTTTTCGCAACTAATTGCTTGTCTTTTTGCCATCCCTAGTTGGTTCGTCTACTGGAAAGTATGGAATGCTCTATGATAAGTGATGTCATACGGAGAATATCTAGAGAGCACACCCTGGTCGTGGCAGAAAGAAGCAGAGATGACCCAAATCTTCCCACTGATCTTTGGAAAAAATCGGTATGAATAATTTAAACTAGAATTCAGTAGTATCAGTATGAAAATAATGAAACATTTGCTACTTTACATGGCCCTATTTGCCTCATTACCATATGTTCTTCACCTATGAAAGTAGTCTGCTCTTCATTTAAGTAATTTATAATATATTGTTGCACTTTCTTCTACCTTAATTAATTACTTTGTTGCCCTTCTTAATCAGAGTATTTTTAGAGAAAAGATCCTAAGTTTTAAGATGTATTTTGAACTTTTTGTTTCCTCTTCACCTTAAATTTTGCACTTTTTGCCTAAGTTATAATACAATCTTGCTAAATTTCCCTAATTTGTGTAGTTGTGAATGTTCTTGATGGACTTTTTGGATCGAAATTTGTGCAAGTCGGAAGGGAGTGTGGTGCTTTTTACTTTATAGAAGACATACATTCAGTATTGAACGTTTGCATGCAGTGACTGTTACTAGTAGAATGCTTACAGACTGAAGAAAAACATTTTTATACAAAGAATATTAATATTATGCCTAGAATTTGTTAGATTTCAAGTTGCACAATTTTATGCTCTAGTGAAAGAGAATCATGCTGAAACCTAATGATAATGCTAAAATATGTACAGAGAACAGGGTAGTTTCACGTTGTGGTAAACAACTTGAAGCTAATTGTCGAGATTGATTTTTGCAGAAATGGGGAATTTTATAGCTGTTTTCACGTGCTATCTAAATATATGCATAGAATCTGTATTCTAACGCGGTCAGACTGTTATTTTGTTTTTTTGATTGTGTACAATAGATATTTGCAAGGGCATGGGACGAGAATGCAAAGAAGTGACACGACGAATGGGTCATTGCATTAGTACACTAATGTTATAAATGATGTTCTGAACATCAGCATTTTTCTGGATTAAAATAGAATAAATGCTATAGTAGGGCTCATGAGGTCAGCATAGCCGCCAAGAGTTTAGTAGCTCTCGTCAGGTCTATTTTCTCCCAACCTAATCGACCAATCGTCCTACAAAATGGGCCTAGTGTTAGCATGTGTGGTCAGAATCCTACATGATGATTGGTCAATTAGGTTACATATTGCGCAATTATTTATGTTCCTGTTTGAGAACGTAGTTGACCAGACAGCCTTCTTTTCTTAACCAAATTGAAAAGTGTATTTAACTCTTAGTTATAGAAGATAGGTTAGTCGTATACCTTTTAACACTGGTTGATCAGGAAAGACTATATATTTCTGATATGAAATCAAGAAAAACACTTTAATTTTCAAGAAAAAGTCGAGAAATGTAAGAAAAAATATTAGACAAGATGTATTTGAATCCTGTATACAACGTAAGTACCCTATGCCAATCATGTCTTCATCTCAGCCAATTGATTTTTTCTTGCAGTCTTTGAAAGAGACTATTGTTATAGCAAGACCTCATATGGTGGAAGATTTTTATTCTAAACTAATGAGTGATCATGTTATGGACGGTGATTCAATTATATTCAGCAAGGTTGGTATTATTAGCTATAGCTGTTAGAGAGGTTTCCTTTCACAGATAGCTGTTTGGTCTGAATGTGACTATGCTTTGGAATAATTTTCATTTAAATGGACTTGATTTTCATTCTATACTTCCGTAACTGACCATTCTCCATAAAGCCTTTCGGTACACAGAGCTTCATCCACATTAGTGTATGTTCGAAATGATTCATTTCAAAATCTCCTTTTTCATGATGGTAATAGTTCCCTGTTCCGTTGATCATTGCTGTTGACTTAGCATCAACTTGATTAGCCTATTAAAGACTATCATATCACAAGAAAAAGACAGATGCAATTCCTGCAAATGTAAATTCCAAATTCCATTTTACTTAGACGGACAATGAAGTGGATTTGTTGATGCATCATCAAACCTGAAGACATTTTACCTGATATCATTATTATCAGCTATATTGACATTAGAAGAGTTTCAGAAATCTTGATCATGTATTAGGTGCATGAAATGTATACGGATATTTAAGAAATGCATTAGTTCAGAAGGGTCCTTATCTTTGGTTGCTGACTATGTGGTAGCTCGACCTTTGTTTGCCGACCTTTTGGTAGCTAAAATCTTTGGGGGCCATCCATAAAGGATGTCCGCACGATATGGCAGAGGGTTAGCAGGGATGGTGACAAGCGCGGGCAGAGGGAGGGGGTTGAAAGTCGTAAGCGGATGCCTGTTTTAGAGAAATTGTTGTGTTATATTTCGTGCTCATAGTCTTCTTTTTAACTGACGAGGCAGCATTTACAAATAGTTTACTTTTCAGTTGAGAATCCTTCTTGATTTTGTTTTTGTATAGGGATGCTTTCCTGTTTTGAATTATCTGTCTATTTTGAGCATTTACTGTCGATTATCTATGGATTTGAAGTTTTGAAACCTAAAGAAGGCCACCGAAGGCACCCTATTAGCACAAGAACAGGCAATAGAAAGATATCAATCAAATATCATGTTGATAAGGAGAACATCTCTCCCATTTGTGGAATGTAGGGATAACAGGAAAAAACTCTTGCTTATTTAGTTTCCGAATGTAAAATTTGAGACCGCATGCAATACGAGTATTTGAGGCATGATCAAGTACCCAAAGTAATGAATTGGCAAATATGCGATAATTACAACCTTCAGCACAGCGAAAATTGACATGGCCACAAACCAAGGGTGGTATGGAAAATGAGAAATTAAAAGTGCCTAAGGTTCTTGAACGCTGAAGACCAGAAATAGTAGTTTTTGATAAAGGACTACTCGACACACGAGTGATTGAGAAGGAATGCAGGAAATTGGACTGTTTTCAAGATCTAATGTTGAAGTCAGGGATGGCACAAGAGAAGAAATGCTGAGGGGCCATGATACTATAGTACCAACCGCAAGTGAAGTTAAAGAAGAGAAAATTAAAGGAATATGGAAGAAGGTGGTATCAGCTACGTCTGAAAGGAATATGAAGTATGGAGTACCTTGCAAATCAGATCCGTCGAAGGGTAGGCCTCCTAAAATAGGTTGTAATGAGATGATTCAAATGAAGTGCACGTTATGAAAGTGCTGACAGTGCACAGAAATCTTTAAAACTTTAAGTGACGATGGGGAGCTTAGTGAATTCTAGGGGGCTACAGCCCCCCACAAGTTCATCTGGTAGCACCATCCCTGGTTGGAGTTGAAGAAAGCATAGAACTAGAGAGGAGAAGCAATAAAGTCTCCGGAATGAATTTCCCGTTAGTGTTCCAACTAATTCTGGCGAAGATTGTAGCCGCGTGGATTCCTTTTGCCGCGTGACCATTTGGTAGCTTTCATTACCACATGTTCATTCTTCTATCAGCTATGAACTTATCTCCATCGTTTTTTTCTAATAAAGGATCATTTGGAGCATTGCCTAATAAATCTTGCGTCAGATACCATACAGAGAGAAAGGCAGAGCTTTGAGAGGTAAATCTTATAGATACCTAAGTAGTTGGAAATCTCTGTGATTTGCAGAAGATATTACCTTTTAAGAATAAGATTTTAGTGATGTAAATGAATGGGAAGCAAATGTTTGGAAATTGAACCTCAGAATGGGCATTTATTATGAAGCTTACCATTATGAGTGGTTGGATGTCTGCTGAAAGGCACGATTTGATAATTTTTGAAAGAAAATACAGGGGCATCTTTTCGTGAGTCATGTATTGGGCTTTGTTGCTATAGAAATAGCAAAAGTAGTTTAAACTGTCTGTAAAGTTGGTATTTTTTGCATAGTATGTACAGAATAAACAAATTTGCATCACGTGAACATCACTTGTTTGCAAAAACAAATCATCAATTAGTGAGGAGTTAAAAAATTTAGAGTTAGGTAAGGAATGCCTTTGCTACCTGCAAATTGTCCAGTTACAGATCCTACCACTCCAACTTTTGAGGGACACAATAGCTAGTAGCATTTTCAGAAAGATTTCCCGGTGATTAGGTGATGGAAATACAATTCTATTTATGCGTTGAATTGAACTCGGGATGAAAATCTAGTATAAACCCCAGTGCAGACATATTCAATTCAAGTTTCTATGTATCACTTTTTCCTAATCCAAGAATAACTCGAATTTGATATGAGTGCGGAATGTGCCAAGTACAAAACACATGGAAACTAATGATTGTAAATCGGACTGGCGGCGAAGGAAATTTGGAATTTAAGTTTGATAATTGGTGGGAGGGGGGGCTGCTAACATTAAGTTTTGATTCTTTGAGATTCCCTTAGAGAAATTTTACATTTGAGAAATTTTTGGGAGTTTGTGATGCACAAAAAATTAACTGTAGGTGTGGCAAGAAGATGAAGAACTTGTCTAGTAGTGCAGTTCTAATTGTATGCAAAAAGAGGTCGTGTTGTCCTTTTGACTGTTTAACTAAAAATTATGGATAGGTGCCCATTGTCGACCCATTGTCGACCCATTTGGCTAATCGGACATAGTATTAGTCTTGTAGCGTGAATCTATCCGCATATGGCTACATATTTCGGTTCACCTTTCGGTTGTTATCCGACATTTCATACTCTGACGATTGACGGGCGGAAAAGCCCCCAGTATGCTACAAGAGTGTTAATTTCATTTTGTTTCACTTCATTAATAAATTCCTTATACATGGTACAGTTTACAAAGAGGATTGATTTGCAAAACTGCCCTGTTAAAGCTAATTGAATTAATGCCTAATTACATACATAACTAACTACATTAATTACTAATTACACCAATTAGAGAAAAATGCAGTATATAGTTCAATATATAAACCCATACATTTTCAATTTATGCAGAAATATTTTATGATCAACTGTATCAAGGGCCTTTTTAAAATCAATAGCAGTTATACATGTATATCGACTTTTGTCCATATTAAGGTACCAGTTGCTCATGCATTTTTATTAAGCTGTTT
Source organism: Mastigias papua (assembly GCA_964019165.1). Lineage (NCBI taxonomy): Eukaryota > Metazoa > Cnidaria > Scyphozoa > Rhizostomeae > Mastigiidae > Mastigias > Mastigias papua. The sequence continues at coordinate 9,698,687 of OZ025286.1, forward strand.
AGCATCGAGTGAAAAGATCGAAATCCAGACTGGCCTGTGTAAATGATCCCACCTTTTTGAGCAATACTGCAGCTCTGATCTGATTTGTAAAATTTTCGACATGTCTTACTTACTTTTAAGCTAATACTTTCCATCTTGTAAAAATTTTTTGTAAACAATATATTCCTTGTGGAAGTCTGCACCATTTCCACTTTATTTTCCTGATCGTATCCGAAACGCGGAGGTCATATACTGAGATCCTTGTTACTGAGGTTAATTCATGGTTTCTTAGTGGGAAGTTTATTTGCATTCTTCTCCCTTTGAGAAATTGGTAGAATTTCACTTTCTCGTCCAACTTGCAATCTTTAGTTTTATAAAAATTCCCCTGGCATCCAATAGTGATTATGTCTTGAGCACAGAACCTCAAAAAATGCACAAAGTATAGTACTCGTGCCATAAAGAGACCTTCGCCATAGAACAATCGAGAAAAATTTGTCTTTTATTGCAAAGCTCATTTTCTGATAAAAGCAACCAGAAGCGATGTGGATAAATGATGGGGAGTTTATCCTTGGGGAATGATTGGTGCATTTTGTCAAGATATGTTCAGCCCTTTTTTAACAAAAATATAATCATATTGGATTTAAGATTTAAGATTCTCTTTATTTGTTCGTATCATATTTATATTTGCATCTTAACTTCATCTGAAAATGTACATTATATTATAGCAAAAACCTGTTATCAAAGACAAGAACACCACATTTTTCTTTCAAATAACTGTATATTTTTTACCTTCCTCTGAACATGACAAGCAACTCACTTTTGAGCAATTTGCTTTTTTGAAGTGCCTTCCTTGATTTATAACTATCATTTAATGTTGAAGCATTGGGATTATATTGTTTTTCTGCATTGACAAGAAAGAAATTTGATACTTTTCTAATCAGAGACTTTTGCAGATTTTGTCAGTTATTGGATTCCTAAAATTCCAAATTCTCAATAAGTCCCTATATAGTTTCTTCCTGATTTCATTGAGTTCTAAACAGCGTCATACAGTCAAACTCGCATAAGTCGGAGTCGCATAAGTCGGATTTTTTACAAGTCGGATAAATTTGCGCGGTCCCGGTCCGCTTGCTACAAATCCTATACTTTTTCTATGCGTAAGTCGGATTTTATAAGTCGGATATTTGCGTAAGTCGGAGCATTTGCATCTTATATCGCATCGTGTAAGTCGGATTTTGATTTTGATGTCAATAGAGCTGAGAGAAATATACAGAATGATACATGTTATGTCTCCGAATTCCAATATCAACTGGAGTAGAGGGGTAGAAGATGGAGAAGCGAAAATTAAGAACAAGAACGTACGAAGAAAGTTTCAGATTTTGAAATATGTTGAAGAAAACTCTGACGTAAAGAAGAAAGATGTCGCAGAGAAATTCACAATTTCAACCAAAACTCTTTCTGATGTGAACGTGATTAAAGCAGAAGAAAAAATGATGCTAGCCTTGGCATCTGGTAGCTCTGTCTGTGCAGAAGAAATAATGGTTCTGGCAACCAGGCTAGAAACACTGCTAATTAGGGAAATGACAAAATGTTTGAACCAAGCAACAATATTATTGTTCTTTTTGAAGTGGAAGCTGTCATTAAAATCTCTAGCTTTTTACTCTTTATATCCTCTGCTACATCGGAAAATACCTGACTACGTGTAAGTCAGAAAATATCCGACTTTACGTGTAAGTCGAACTTCGCATAAGTCGAACTAATTTGCTTGGTCCGAAGCGATCCGACTTACGCGAATTTTACTGTATGTGAAAAAGGAAAATTCATCAATAAAGGAATTTCCATCCTTTCATGGGGCTGTAGTAAGGATCATATTATTAGAAAATTGGGCCAGGTACCATTTTATGGGCTTGTTGATTCCTAAATGAGCTATTTATTTGTTCTGATGTTCAGAGAAATGACAGCTCACCTTACACAGATTCACAAATAATAATAACCTTTGTTACATCTAGCCAGTTTGACTTTGAGCTGTGATCCTTTAAAATTTGAAATTTTCACTTCCATATGTAAATTTCAACTATTTCGAGGCTGCCATTCGGGCTCAAAAAGAAGATAAATCTTCTTTTTGATATTTATGTCTAAAATTGCAACTAAGCTGTTATGGAGAATCAAATTATGAAATATTATGAAACATTATAAAATATTATAAAATATATTATGAAATATTATGAAATATTATAAAATATTATGAAATATTATGAAATATTCAATGAAGAAATATAGGACCTCAAAGTTTGGAAAACTTTTATCTCGATAATCCCACATTCCCATCTGACATATGTGAACTTTAAAGCAAAAACTTCATAACGATCTGAAATGGTGCACGTCACGTCGACCTCCCTAGAATCCAGCCCATTTGTCATTGAATGACCCAATTTCAAGTTTAAGCAAACAGCTTATTTGCGAGTAAAATTATTTTTCATATTCAAAATCTGTTTTGCTAATGTATGCTTCCGCTTCTATGAGCTGTTCACAGATACCTCGTGCTAATTATTTTAACTTGTTAAACATTTTTCCAATTCAAAGTAGTGACAAATAATACGTTACACCAATGGAACTCATGGAACATGAGAACTATAATAAGGAATTAATTGCTGCTTGTGAAGTGGGGTAAATAATTGAAACGTTCAGCAATCATTGTAGTTTGATGTGTTTTCATCGTATAAACTTAAAGCTGCTGTTTGATTGCAAGATATTTGCTTCGTAACTTGTTTTATTTTTCTAGCTATACTCAATTCTACGAGGGTATTTTGAAAAAGCAGCATCAGACACTGTACCTTACCGAACAGGTATTTTACAATTGACCCTAGTTTTGTTTTCATTATAGAACTAAGTTCAGATTTTTATGGTCAGTTGTCTTGTTGTAAGATAGATGGTTGCTTGTCCCTTGCAATTATTTTGGAGAGTTTATGACATAAGAGTGCTTTTGAATGCGACTGCAGCACAGATTCAAGTCTATTTTATCTGAGTTTTCCATAAAAACATATTGCACCATAAAAAGTGTTGAAGGTATTCACCAAGAAGTTTGCGCCTTTATCGTAATCAACTGAATAATCAACAATATAGCAACTACCTATAAGCCATTAGCTTTAACCATTTACCAACGATGAATGATTCCAATGAGGTTACGATCACCTATCTAGTTTACATGTTTTAGCCTAGAGGTTTCTAGCTAAGTACGATCACAAATATAAATGTTAGATTACGTCACTGTTACTAGGCCGTAAGTTTGTTCTGGAATGTTCAAGGAATAAACGAAAGTTCTAGTACGGTCTGGCTAGAGTGTATTTCCAACAAAAAGTCCTATGGTACATCGCATTCAAAAATTCATGAACATTGTAGTGACGTTATAGAAAAAATAATGATCTTTGGGATTTATGACGCAGGGTAGCTATTTCCTTCCCCTCCCCCATCCCGCTCCACTGCCCTATTGCTGCCACCAGGTACTATCTGGCCGTTGGGTGGACAGTGAATCAGTTAAAACACTATGACCTGACTTGTTGTGTGTAGTGTCATTAGACTGTGGTTCGGGAACAGACGTGTAACTTGTTTATGGAAGCTCTTTTAAGAACACGCTAGCTATAGAGTCGCATGCGGGAACCAGGATATATGCACTGATAGTAAATATTGCTAATTGTTTTTAATTAAGCAAGTGTAAAGTTAGATATTACATTTCTTCAAAGCTTAGAGTTTCACAGGCGAAATAAATTCAGTTCCAAATGTACACACTTGAAGGAAATTTGTGCTATAGCGGTTATCAGTAGTTTTCCATCGGTAATTCATACGGCAAAATCTTGTGCGAAGGGTATCGATGTCCCGCTTGACAACATTCGGATTGATAAAATTCGGCTTGACAACATTCGGCTTGACCGATTGATAGGAAGGTCTGTTGACATAGGAGCTACAGCGGATTCATTATCTTCTGATATTTCCCTTCCTGGATGTGGTTTTAGCACTATTGTCTGCCTGAAGCACGATTTCCAAATGAAATGATGATGAATAGGGGTGTACCGGAATTCCAGTTTGCTGGAAAATCTGTTCGGAATTCTCAATTTTCCATAAACCGGTTCCTGCCGGATAATGCTATTGGACGGACTTCCCCAAGTGTTTTCAAGCTCACATTAAACTGACGTACGAACACATACACTGAAAGTATTTCTTGTATTTTAAGCATAAGACGGTTTGGCTTTAGTGGGTTCATACTACATAACTTCACTCAAGTCAATGCATTGATTATCTTTGTCTTCTCCAATCGTTAACAGGTTTCTTTTTTCAGGAAAGAATTGAAGCAATCGTTAACGCTTTTCTTTTTTCGTACAGGAATTGAAGCAAGCAAAAAGTAACTCCCTGACTGCTCAGTTTAACCAAGGAGTAGATGTGGATTGCTTGCTGGCAGATAAATGTAGACATATCATACTAGGTATCGTAAGTCTTCCTATATCCTCATAATTGTATATATATATATATA
>OZ025286.1:9705687-10095687 GCA_964019165.1 Mastigias papua
TATATATATATATATATATATATATGTATATATATATATGGGGAGTATAGGTACGTGTGTCCTAGTAGGTTGATTAGTAATACTAGCAAGATTAGTATTAGTCTTAGTTTAGTTATACTAACATCCTGCCTGGGATAGGTTTGTGGAAACACAGGTCGAGAAAGTGAAACGTTGAGTAGCTTTCCCAGTCACACGTACAACAGCCAAACCTCACCTCCTCGTGGTGCTCCCTGGATTTAACTAACGAGGTATCATGGCGTGGGAGGAGTGACAGCCCCCAAAGAGGTTTCTCCTGCAGGCCCACCTGTGTAAGTGGATACGCCCTGGGGATTAACCAACTGTCACTGGGTAGATGGCACCCATCAGTCCTGTTAAGACAGGCCGTCTAGGAGAAGGAAAACTTTGATTTCAAACCAACCAGTACTGGGATGCAGCGGTACTGTAGTGGCAATGGTGGAGGATATCATCCAAGATACAACAGCATCTGTCACAGTCCAAGTTAGATGGACATAGCCCTAGTTAGATGGGAACTGCTCTGAAGAAGGCAACGGCAAACCACTTCAGTACCATGCCAAGATAATTTCATGCACATGACAACTCAAATACATAAATCATCTATGCTGTCAAATGGAGCCTCCAGGTTTGACAGTGTAGTAAGAGCTACTGGAGAAGAAGTACAGTTACAGTCCCTTATTGTTAGTAATGACGAAGATGAACCAAAGCCAACTGGACGTTCATATTCTGATTCATATTCTGATCCAAACAGGAAAGGAGAGTGTAACCTATGCTTAAGAAAACTACATACAATTGGAACTTGGAATGTTAGAAGCATGAACATTGGAAAGTTAGAAATAGTTAGAAATGAAATGGAAAGAAACAACTTAGATATACTTGGTATCAGTGAAATGAGATGGACTGACAGAGGTCATTTTAATTCAGGGAATCATACAATATACTTTTCAGGAAGTGATCAAAGAAGAAATGGAGTTGCATTTATAATTAACAAAAAATTATCAAAATACGTATTAGGATACAATCCAGTAAATGATAGAATTATAACAATAAAACTTCAAGGAAAACCCACAAACATTACAATTATACAAGTATATGCTCCCACACTTGACAGCGATGAAGATGTAAAAGAACAGTTTTATTCTGAGTTAGAAAATACCATTAGCAAAATATCTAAAAAAGACATATTAATTATCGTGGGTGACTGGAACTCAAAAGTGGGAGACAAAAAGTTTCTAAATATAACAGGACAATATGGACTAGGGGACAGAAATGATGCAGGTGACAAACTTCTTGAATTCTGCAGTGAAAATGAAATGTCAATAGCAAACACATTGTTTAAACAACCAAAAAGAAGACTTTACACATGGACATCTCCTGATCAAAGATACAGAAACCAGATAGACTACATCATTATACAAAACAGATGGAGAAGTATGATACATTTAGCCAAAACATTACCTGGCGCCGATTGTGGATCAGATCATGAGTTACTTATTGCAAAAATTAAAATAAAGCTAAGAAAAGCAAAGCAAATAAAAACAGATATAAGATATGATTTAAGTAACATTAGCGATAACTACACAGTTGCAGTATCTAATAGGTTTGAAATTCTGGAAAACGAGAATATATCAGAGAAAGCTCCAAATGAATTATGGGAAGAAATTAAAGAGACAATATTGTCAGAAGCAGAAAATCTTATTCCAAAGAAAAAGATAGTGAAAAGAAGTAAATGGTTATCTGAGGAAACAATTAAAACCGCTGAGAAGAGAAAACTGGCTAAATGTAATAAAAAGTGGGATGAATTCAAAACATTAAATGCAGAATTCCAACGACAAGCAAGGAAAGACAAGGAATCATTCATCATTAAGGAGTGTGAAAAAGTAGAGGATAATATGAAAAAAGGAAAAACAAAAGAAGTATACAAAACCATCAAAAATTTTACAAGACAATTCAGTCCAAAAGTAGGAGTAATCAAAGATGAACAAGGAAATAATCTCACTGAGGAAAGAGACATAAAAAACAGGTGGAAAGAATATGTAGAAAATCTTTATAAGAAGAACAACCAAATAAAAGATAATTTCATAAAATCACTCACGCTGGAAAATGAGCCCAATATTTTAGAAGAGGAAGTAAGGCTAGCACTAAAGAAATTAGCAAACAATAAATCACCCGGGGTAGACAATATTCCAATAGAGCTTGTTAAAACAGCTGGAGAGATTGGAATTAAAATAATCACTACACTTTGCAGGAAAATATGGGATACTGGCGAGTGGCCTACTGACTGGAAGAGATCAATATATATCCCACTGCCAAAGAAAGGAGACACACGCATATGTTCAAACAATCGTACCATCGCATTAATCTCACATACTAGTAAAATACTACTAAAGATTATTCAAAAAAGAATTGAACCATACATGGAAAGAGAAATAGCTAATGAGCAAGCAGGGTTTAGAAAAGGAAGAGGCACTAGGGATCATATTAACAATATCAGATGGATACAAGAAAAATGTCATGAATTTGGACAACCTTTATACCTATGTTTCATAGATTATAGCAAAGCATTTGACTGTGTCGATCATGAAAAGCTATGGCTAGCACTACGGGAAATTGGAATTCCAGAACATTTAATTAATATATTGTGCAGCTTGTATAACAGACAAGAGGCTACTGTAAGAACAGAAAAGGGTAACACAGAATGGTTTAATATTGGCAAAGGAGTAAGGCAGGGGTGCATCTTATCACCATACTTGTTTAATATGTACACTGAGATAATCATGCGAAAAGCACTTGACAGTACAGAAACAGGGATCAAAATTGGAGGACAAGTAATTGACAATATGCGATATGCTGATGACACCACATTGATGGAAGACACTGAACATGGGATGAAAAACCTAATAAAAAGAGTAAAAGATGAAAGTGAGAAGGCTGGACTATATCTAAACATAAAAAAGACCAAGCTTATGACAACAGATAATATAACAGAATTCAAAATTGATGATGAATATATAGAAATAGTGGAAAGTTTCATATTCTTAGGCAGCCAAATAACAAGAAATGGAGGCAGCGATAGTGAAATAAGAAGGAGGATAGGATTGACCCGAACAACAATGAAAAAGTTAGCACATGTGATAAAGAACAATGATTTAACTCTGAAGACAAAAATTAGACTAGTAAGTAAACACCTTAATATTTTCTGTTTTTTTGTATGGATGTGAGAGCTGGACTATAAGGAAAAAAGAAAGAAAAAAGATAGATGCTTTAGAGCTCTGGTGTTGGAGAAAACTATTAAAAATTTCATGGATAGATAAAATTACCAATGCAAATGTATTAGCACAAATCCAACCAGTCATATCACTTGAAGGAAAAATAAACAATCAAAAGCTTAGCTATTTTGGGCACATTATGAGAAGCAAAGATAGTTTGGAAAAGAGTATACTAGTAGGAAAATGTGAAGGAAAAAGGAAAAGAGGGAGGCAAAGGATGAGGTGGCTTGACAATTTGAAGGAAGTAACTGGTAAAGATTTGATAGAGTTGAAAGAACTGGTACAAGATAGAAGCAAGTGGAGAAGTTTCGTGCAAGAAATCACCAGGAGTCGAAAACGACTCGACGGAACATGATGATGATGATGATATATATATATATATATATATATATATATATATATATATATATATATATATATATATATATATATATATATATATATATATATATATATATATATATATATATATATATGGCGCGCCAAAAGGGAAAAAAATACGAATCTATTATTTACAATACGAACATAAATTTTTTAATACATAACCTAATTTTATAATACGAAAATGAGATTTTATAGTACGAAATGGATTATATAATACGAAGAGTGTCGAATGTATAATACGAAAAGTTGCAAATATATAATACGAAAAGTTGCAAACATATAATGCGAAAAGTTGCAAAAATATAATACGAAAGTTGCAAATATATAATACGAAAAGTTGCAAAAATATAATACGAAAGTTGCAAATATATAATACGAAAAGTTGCAAATATATAATACGAAAAGTTGCAAAAATATAATACGAAAGTTGCAAATATATAATACGAAAGTTGCAAATATATAATACGAAACGCAGCATGACTCCAAAGCAGAGCATAATGGCGAGCCAGAGGATGCGATGGTATTGTATGCAAGGCTTAACGAGCCGGTAGAGGTAGCATCTACGGCTATTCGACAACAGTCTGGAGGTATCTCTCACTCTCTCAACACTCTCAAAGTAGGCGTCCTCGAGAAACACCTACAACCGAAGATGCGCTTCAGGTATTGTAGGCCTACCCTAACCTAGGTTCAGGACAACCCTCTTTCGATCAAATTCTTCGATAAGTCCAGGAAGGACAGAGAGCAGGTCTTTCATTCGTTCACGGACGTTTATCGGTGAGGTGGAAACTCCAGATGCCATTTTCAGCAGGGCTTTATCGAACTATTTCGTATCAGAATGCCAGCTCGAAGCCAGAGCAGAGCCTAATATCATCCAGCCTTCGCATCGCGTCATGCTGCTTTGTTTGCTCGGAGTCATGCTGCGTTTCGTATCATATATTCGAGACACTTTTCGTATTATATATTTGCAACTTTTCGTATTATATATATTCGGCACTTTTCGTATTATATATTTGCTACTTTTCGTATTATATATATTCGGCACTTTTCGTATTATATTTTTGCAACTTTTCGTATTATATATTTGCAACTTTTCGTATTATATATATTCGACACGTTTCGTTTTATATATTTGCAACTTTTCGCATTATATATATTCGACACTTTTCGTATTATATATTTGCAACTTTTCGTATTATATATTTGCAACTTTTCATATTATATTTTTGCAACTTTTCGTATTATATATTCGACACTCTTCGTATTATATATTTGCAACTTCGTATTATAAAATCTCATTTTCGTATTATAAAATTAGGTTATGTATTAAACAATTTATGTTCGTATTGTAAATAATAGATTCGTATTTTTTTCCCTTTTGGCGCGCCATATATATATATATATATATATATATATATATATATATATATATATATATATATATATATATATATATATATATATATATATATATGTATGTATGTGTGTGTGTGTGTGTGTGTGTGTGTGTGTGTGTGTGTGTGTGTGTGTGTGTGTGTGTGTGTGTGTGTGTGTGTGTGTGTGTGTGTGTGTGTGTGTGTGTGTGTGTGTGTCTGTGTGTGTGTCTGTGTGTGTGTGTGTGTTTGTGTGTGTATATGTATATGTATGTATAAATGTGTAAATGTATAAATGTATAAATGTATATACATATCATTCGTCATGAGTCAATAGAATCTGCCCATTCATGTTATTTAAGAAGACTTGGCTTATCTTCCTGGGGTGCAAATGGATTCTATTTGAAATATGACATATTAAAGATAATACTTGATGCAGCTTATATCAGTGTGTCTGTTTGAAACTGACAGGACGGTTTGAAATAAAAGATTATAGATAGCAGTTTTATTGAATGATGTCAAGTAACTTCTGGCGCTAGAGGAAAATATTCTTGGTCATATGAATCTATCTCAATAGCATGCAGTAAGTATGGTATTGTATGGGACAGACTAATGTCACTATACCTATGGGTACATTTGAATTTACAGTTAATTGATAAAGAAGAAATTCGGGGTACTTGTTGATAAGCCAGAAATCGATATAGTTAAACTGTGCCAAGAAGCAACTGTAATTGGGAAATTACACTGGAAGTTGAATGTTTAAATATGTTCAGAAATGTGTTTAGGTGTGACAGCTATAATGATGCGCTAAAATGAAAGGTGGTTTCAGTATATTGACATCTTTTTTGTTTACCTTTCTAATTTGCCTATGTATTTCATTTTATTATGAACTAATAGTAATATACTACGTGGTAGAAATATTGCTATGAACATTCTTTTCAGAGATTACAGCTCTGAGGTCCAGAGTGTCTGAATTAACTGACCATCTGACTAACCAGGTAATTTTTTTGTTTATTATACTAGAGTCAAATTTTACTGCTTTGGTTTAGCAATATTCATCAACTTTTTTCCTTTGAGTGAATTTTCAGTCAGAATATTAACTCTAGATGATACCTTTCACTCATGCTTATCTTTGTGATCTATTAGTATTGTGTGATATTTCATCTGTCTGTAAAGGGATCAGAGTTAAATCTGGCTTTGACTCTCCTTCATCATTTGTAGTAAGATTCATAGTTATTACTTGTATTATATATAAGATAGAACCAGAAGCTTTATATTCGCGGACGAGAACGCAGAGATGTAACGCTTTCTTAACCGTTTATTTGTACTCCTCTTATATTTAATTCCAAGGAATGAAACATGATTTGAGTTATTCCTTGAGAAAAAGTATTTTCTGATATTAAATGATGGTGTTCCTAACACCAAATGGCTGTGTCGTTTTATGAGCTTATGTCATTTATCATTTTTCAGAAACGCAATTTACAGTTTAGTTCTCATTAGATTTTCGAAATATTTTTAACCCCCATTTATTAAGTCTCGGACGTATTCATGATCCCCCCGTTTAGTAAGACCCTCATTAATTGTTAGGAACCTAAAAGTAGTTGCAGTGAAGTCTATCTTTTCTATTTCGTATAAATGGTTTTTTGCAAGTACGAATTAATTCTATCATAATTCATGTCACGAGACAATTAAGTGTATCACAGTTTCTTGCATATAACAAGGAAGTGTATAGTAAATGTCATAAGCAGCCATTCCACGTAAATGACATATCCATGCCACACAAGTAGCAGTAGAGAAGTATGAAACATTGCTAAATCTGAGCTATGTTTCAAGTTTCTGATACACTAATGGAATGCCTGTAAATTATTATATTTGTTAACGCTAGCTGTTCTAAATATTTCTGCATAATGATACAATTTGTCATACATGTCTAGTGTGACACATGTGACTTGGATGTATCATTTCAATGGCAAATATTTAGAATAACTTCTTATCATTGTCTATTGAATATGAGACAATTATAGTACAGTTTGCAAGAAACGTATGGTAAACCAGTTTTAATATCATTGTCTATTGAATATGAGACAAATTATAGTACAGTTTGCAAGAAACGTATGGTAAACCAGTTTTAATATCATTGTCTATTGAATATGAGACAAATTATAGTACAGTTTGCAAGAAACGTATGGTAAACCAGTTTTAATATCATTGTCTATTGAATATGAGACAAATTATAGTACAGTTTGCAAGAAACGTATGGTAAACCAGTTTTAATTACATTTGCAAACTCCGTCCTACAGAGGTTTTCTGTCAACGAAAATCTAATCAGAATAGTATTTCCGTGTAAGTTATACCATACCCTGTGAAGGAGCTATGATTTATCACCGGCTATTTGCATTTGTGTGTCAAATTATTTTATATCGATTATATTTCTAGCTTACAAAATACATATATGTACACGTACATTAATCGAAATTGATAACTAAAGTAGTCATAAATAAAAAAGAGTTTTGAATTCTATTAGTGATCTAACATGAAATACACTCATTTCTATATACATATTTACATACACTACATTTACAGCTAGGGCCCTCCCGCTTTTTTTAGCATATTTGTAAAGATATTTAGATTTTCTGCCGATTTCATATGATTTGGCAGTCCATACTTGCGGACCTAGGGATCGGAGGCTATTTGAACCAAAGGTGACTTGATTTGGTTTATAATGGTGTAATTGTTGGTTTCTCTTAATAAGTAACGGAAGTTTTCACTTTGAAAATATCTTGCATGAAGGAAGGGTTTAGTTCGTTCAGAGTGTTGAAAATTTCAATTCACAGAAATTTTAGTCAGAAAACATACATAGTACACCTTCCTGACTTCGAAATTAAAACGTCATATGAACTAAGTTGGTCATTATATAAAAATCTAAGGGCACGTTCTTGGGTTTTTCAATTTTCTTCAAGGAATTAGCAGATGAGAAGTACCATACTAAAGGACAATAATCAAAATTAGAATAAATAAAGCTCTGGATAAAAATCTTTTTTTCATCAAAAGCAAAAATTCTTTTAAGTCTTTTTAAGACATTGAGTTGTGATGCAGCTTTTCTAGTCTAGGTTTTATATGTCATATTGAAATATCTCTGTAAATGATTATTTTCAGGTTGACACATGATCTGTAACGATAAGGCAATACTTGTCGCTACATTGTAGCAAATTCTTCCTCATTAATATAATAACTCATTTGCTCAATCTTAATTTGTGCTATGTGTTTGAGTACTGGTGGTATCTAGCCTGGCATCCATCTTCATCACTTTCTAGGAACGAGAGCTACACGACAAATTTAAGCAAGACTATAACTCAATGGTCATCGAACTTTTCAACAATGCATTCAATATGAGAAATAGATTCGAGCAATTCAAGTATATCGCTATTTACTCATAGTCTTTGCATCTATTTACTTTACTTGAATAGCCCTGATGACAAATACTGGTAGTCTAACACAACTGAAGTCACCAATAGGATGACATCTTATTATAACTTTATAGGAATTAAAGATTTATCTAAAAAGCATATTGAATGTTGTACAGAAGGCTCTCTGTCTTGTTTTGCCAATCATCTTGGGATATTCACTCAGCAATTATGTGCAGTTAAATGACTTTCTCCAGAGTCCTCTTGTTCTTCGTTGATCTAGAGTTCTCTACTCTTATTCATTCAGGCCGTATGTCATTTTGAATTCCACTCAGTTGCTATTCTTGTCATGAATTCAAAAGATATATGGTTTTGCCACAATTTTTTCTGTTTCACTGTAGTAATGGAATGCTTTACTAAATGTTACTTTTGGTAAATTGTTTACATGGCTCTGAAGCTTGGTGAAAGTATGTCACATACTATACAATGGTAGTGAAAGAAGTTATTTTTATATTTTGAAATTCACGTTGAAAGGGTGAAAATATGGAGTAGATTTTCTACAGATTTGCCACTGATTTTCTACGTTTTGGAAGTAGATTGCAAAGACATCAGAGTACCAATCTTCACGATTCTTTTTGTGCAGGTCTTCTCTTTATGATGATGTATTTGTCTGCCTTGGTGAAGTACGCAAACTCTCTGTGGAGAGTATGAAGAAGCTGCGAGAGAAATTTGGCCAAGCAGACAGTAGGAAACATTCTTATTTCGTCCAAATGATTCATTGAGCATAACTGTTAACTGGTCACTATACCCATTTACATCAAACACATTAAATACTGGAATGCTGTTTATCTTTTACAGAGATTTTCCAATGTTTACATGTTTCCGTTCTTGTAGGAATCTACTTTGCAATTCTAGATAAAATATTGTACGGCCATTCCATGTAGTAACACTTCATAGGTTGTTCATTGCTAACGATTGAGCATATCGATTATCGCAGAGAAAAAATCCACCACATAAGAATTATATGCTTAAAGTGACTGCATAAAGTAACTAAAAGTATATTGAATTGCCTTTCAAATGTAACCATTGATGAGTAAGGTAAATTCTTACTGGTTTACAAGCATTTTATTATTTACTTGTTTTACAATAATCTTGATGTGTTCAATACTTTTAGTGGAAGCTGAATCCCTGAGCCAAAGGCTGATTAGGGCCGAACAGTTGAGAGAGGCACAGTGGGAGAGCAAGAATCTTTTAAATATGGTAAAGACAAACTTTGTACCATAAGTAATAGAACAAGCTGCAGAGTTTGTGTTGGTACACTCCTTGATATATTCATAAAAGCCAGAAAAATTGATCTACAACTTATCATTACTGAGAAAGCTTTGTAATGTACAGTCGACATCCGCTATCGCGAACCTTCATGGGGCCCAATAATTTGTATAGCGAATGTTTGAGATACTCTTAAGTCCCGAATAGACTGGAGGTTTTAATAGTAGGGGGGGCTGGAAATTTCCTAAAAGCTTAGTAAACGGGTTGGTTGGAATAACTGGGGTGGTTGGAATAACTAGGGTAGCGTAGATGGAAAATTTCTCTAATTATTGTTGCTATGGATGAGTTTCACAACTTATTTCAACGGTAAAAAATGTCGATAACCCGATTTTTCTCAGGCTACCTACTACTCAGTCGAATTACAGACGCAAAAATAATAAACTGGGTCTGGAATAAAGATGTCCTGGGTGGATTTTTTCATAAGTTAATAAGCCGGGGGGGTACGTTTATTCAGGACTCAAGAGTAGCCAAATTATTGAAAAGCTCTGAAATTATCAATATTAGTCGCAATTCTATTTCTTTGTCAGTATATGCGCGTTTTCCACCATCAACTCCCGCAAATGATTTTCTATATCACTGTTGACCTTATTTTATGGGTAACTAACAGTTATAATTAATGGGAGATCTTATAAATCTGAAAGACATTCAAAAAAGTAAAATACTACGAACGATAGCAATTAAGCTCATCCTTTTTCTAACATAATAGTTCGTGCAAATGACTGTGTCTACTTTTTAAAGACATCTTCCATAGTTAAATCTTGGAACTTTCGAATGTTTTCACTTGTCAACCAAAAGTAAGCTTCCGTTCTCTTGTTATTTTGATCAGAAAGTTCGACATATCTGATATTTCTAACACAGGGGGCCAAGAGAATTATTGTTCGAGATAGCGAAAAGTTCGAGATAGCTGATGTCGATTGGTCTACTGTATATATGTATATATATATATATATATATATATATATATATATATATATATATATATATATATATATATATATATATATATATATATATATATATATATATATATATATATATATATATATATATTTATATTTATATTTATATTTATATTTATCTTATTCCTTATTTATTTATTCAATTTATGGATGCTCACCAGTCACCAGTCCTTTCCCAAATGCGCTTTAATCTGAAAGAGCACCTTTTTCGAGCTCCAACAGAACTGCACTCACATGACTGTGACCTCATATAAAATGTACCATTGCAATTATTAATCAAACTCATCAATAGGCTGAAGAAACATGTTATTCTCCTTTTTTAGTGCATCACCATTACGATTACTTTAAAAACCTTGCCTCATTTGTGTTATTCATACCAATTTTAGATCTTGAAGCTCAAGGCACTGAGTCATTGGAACAAGACAAAGACTGAATCAAAGTCTCTGATTCAAGTATGGCTAATAGAAGTTTCTAAATAGAACGATGTTTCTGCGAATGTTCAGTTGCTAAGAACTGAAATAACAATACTTTTTCTAATGTTTGTGAATATCAATTTGGCCATTGGATTGAATCTCTTCGTAGCATATTAGCAACAGACACTTCAAAAAACTGATAATACTAAAATGATGATAATAATGATGATGATGATGATGATGATGATGATGATGATGATGATGATGATGATGATGATGATGATGATGATGATGGTGATGATGATGATGGTGATGATAGCGATGATGATGATGATGATGATGATGATGATGATGATGGTGATGATGATGATGGTGATGGTGGTGATGATGATGATGATGATGATGATGATGATGATGATGATGATGGTGATGGTGATGATGGCGATGATGATTATGATGATGATGATGATGATGGTGATGATGATGATGGTGATGGTGGTGATGATGATGATGATGATGATGATGGTGATGGTGATGGTGATGATGGCGATGATGATTATGATGATGATGATGATGGTGATGATGGTGATGATGATGATGAGGATGATGATGGTGATGGTGGTGATGATGATGATGAGGATGATGATGATGATGGCTTCCCGAGAAACAAACTTACACAAAGTGGGAAGTGTGGGGTGATGTCACTCGCAAATTGTTTCAACGAGATTTGTTGGAGGCTGGAGGGGATAGCAAGTGATCAACGAAAGTCAAAGCTAATCTCAAAAGGAGAGAGCACAGTGGCCGCGTGTTACCTTTCCTCAAAAATATCATGGGCCTAAGTCCGATTGGACTCAACCGATGTTTGGCAACGGGAGTAACAGAGACTCAACATTAAATCATAGCTTTAACAACAAAACGACAACGAAAGTGTGGACATGGAATGTGCAGAAAACATCATTTGCAGCGAATAACAGAGGAAGATTGAAACGAATATTAGAATACGCCTGGATGAACAAAGTTGATATTTTGTTGCTAACAGAAATCACAGCTAGCAATAATGGTATCTTTTGGATGGGGAGCGAGGGAAAGAGGACAGTTATCATACATAGCAGAAAAACGGCCATTGCACTTATTGGAATTTGGACAGATTTGTGGCTTGAAAGCGGAAGTCAGCATTGGAGGACGGAGAGAACAACGACAGTACTTGTCAAGACCTACCGTCTAATGTCAGTTTATCAACCACTATGGCATTACGGACTGAAGGAAATCAATGAATATAGGCATGCAATTGAGGAACAGATAGCAATGAAAAGACATGATGAATGGTTAATTATAGGAGGAGATCATAACGCGTCTGTAGGTAAACTTGAACAAAAGCCAAGCCCTACTAGAGCTAGGGGTATGTATGGTTGTGGACCCAATAACGAAGCAGGAAATGACCTCATAGCATGGTGTGAATTGAATGGTATGACTTGGGCAAATTCTTTTATGAGCCACCCTGATCGAGGGACATGGTTTCACCAAGGCTATGGACGATGGTATGAATTAGATGGATTTTTAATCAAACAAGAGCAACGGCATCGGATTGTAAAGAAAATGAGAACAGTGAAAGAGAACAGTTTCTCAGACGATCGGCCTAAAGAGCTAATTACAAGAACAGTGACCAGACCAAGAATAGTGACAACAGGTAATAAAAGGTTATCAATCAATCATTTACTATTAAAAGACCCCAAAAAGTGTGAAGAATATAAAGGAAGGACAGAGAAGGCCATGGAAAATATGATAGCAGATGGAAAAGAACCGAATTGGTTTAATTTAAGTCAAATGATAACAAAAGAAGCCGCAGATGTAGCGGGGAGGATGCCAAAGAGAAGGGATTCACCATGGCTTGAGGGGCACGAAGAAGAGGCACAGGGAGAACACAGGCGGATCACTGAGATTAGTAGCGAGTTATTTTCATTGATTGAGGCATCAAAGCAATGCCTAACGGATGAAGAGAAAGAGCAGAAAGATCTTGCAATTAAAGAGAAGCGAGCAGACAGGAAACGTAGAAGGAAAATATTTAGGAACAAATTGAGAGGATGGGAAAGAACATGGTGGCAACAAATCATAGACCAATGCCAAGAAGCAGAACAACAGAATAATTTAGGGAAGATGTATCAACTATTAAAAAAGCTAGGAATGAGAGACTCAAAAACGGCATCAGCGAGGGAATATTTTACTCCACAACAGTACAAATTACCCTTCGAAAAGGTATCAAAAGATAGAAATGAGGAGAGTGAGGAAACGAGGAACAAAGCAATAGAAAAGATTACGGATATGAGAGACAGTGAAGCAGCAAGAGTTGAGGCAGATAAGCTCAACAGCCCAATAACACACACAGAAATACTTGAAGAATGGTCAAAAATCAAAGATGGGGCCCCAGGATTAGATAATGTGAGGATAATGTATATAAAACATGCAAGTACAACCACCCAACAGGCAGTATGTAATGTTATACTAGATATGGCCAACAAACACCCGAATGAATGGGAGTCAGTGGTAAAAACTGGTTTGGTAGTCCCTTTGTTCAAGAAGGGGCAACGAGATGACATTAACAACTATAGAGGGGTTTGCCTCCTAAGTATGGCAAGTAGAATATTGGCAAGAATCATGGCGTCAAGATTAAGAATATGGGCAGAGAAAATAGGAGTGATGGATGAAAACCAAGACGGGTTTCGAGTTGGCAGATCGACAGCAGATGCGGCACAAATATGTATGAGACTACATGAAGAAGCAGGGCTATGTGTAAATGAGAGTAATAGTGAGGAAGCCTGGACTCCTGTAGCAACACTTTTGGACCTAAAGAAAGCATATCCACGAGTCAACAGACCAATCCTATGGAGCATGCTAAGAAAATATGGAATGAAAGAGGAAAGCATTAGATTACTAAAAGGACTGCACGAGGAAACTGAATACAGAGTAAGAGGGAGGGAGGAAAACAGCGATTCATGGCGACCATTACGAGGATTACGAGGAGGATGTGCTACATCTCCTATACTCTTTAATATCTATCATTCAGCAGCAATGAGGCAAGCGACAGAAGAAAGGGAAAAAAGTGCACAGGAAAAAGGATTGAATGTAGGTATAGAGTTTAGTTGGCGCCCAGGGAATTCTCTACCAATGAAATCAACGAAGCAGGCGATAAAGAGCACAGAAAGAAAAACGTTTAGACTCACAGAAGCTTTATTCGCTGATGATACGACACTGTATGGCGAAAAAGATGAAATGAGACAAGGCAAGGAAATTGTAAAGTTAAGAATGAGAAGTTTTGAAGAAAAGTGTCACGATGGCAAAGACGAACATCTAGCATTAGGCACAGCAGCTGGAGGTGAAACACGAATGCTTGGGACATGGGTAGGTAGGAGACAAGATTTAAACCAAAGGAAAAAAAGGGGAAGACATGCTCTTATGACCATCAAGAATAGATTGAAAAATTCAAAACTAGCTAAGAAAACACAAGCAATGATTATTCAAGCCGTAGTTGAATTAACGATGACATTCAATTGTGAGACAAGGGCATGGCGGAAGAGAGAGATAAAAGAGATGCAAAAAATAGTAGACCAGGGTTATCGTTTTGTATGGATGAATAAGAAAAGGGGACCAGCTCTTAAGCAAATGGAAGAGAATAAAGTGAACATGTGGGGAGTGAGAAGAAGTCTTGGAGTCAGATCGATGGAAGCCAAGATCGAGGAAAGAGTATTGAGAAGGATTGGTCATGTGCTAAGGATGGAAAACAATCATCCTACGAAACGGATAACACTCGGCTGGTATGTACAACCAGTGACACCGACACCACAAAGAAAGCCAAGACATGGAACGTTAGAATATTGGAGGAAGATAATCTATGATGCTGGATTAGATGCAGATTCAATTGAACATCTTGTATGTGACAGGTCAAAATGGAGGGAAATAATACGTAAGAGGAAAAAGGATTTAGAAGAATGGGAAGAAGAGCAATCAAAACTTCATGGAAACCAATATTCACAGATGTCAAGATCAGAAAGGAATAGGGAACAGCAAAGATCACTAGTATGTCAATGGGCTGAATGTAGGAAAACATTTAAATCAATCACAGGAAGAAAGAATCATGAAAAGATACATAGAAAGAACAGGCAACAAGAAACAAAGTGTGAATGGTGTAATACTGCAATAGCAGAGAAAACATCGATAAGTGGCCACCAAAAATTTTGCACGGGGGCCCCGAAAGGAATTTGTCCACATTGTGGAGAGACAAAATCCATAGCAAACATGGCCCGTCATAGAAAATCCTGCGGACTTAGAAACGAAAGACAGTATACTTTAACGGAAGAAGAAAGAGCGGTACAGAAAGAGGAAAGAGAGAATGAGATAAAAGGGGACTTGATAATTTGCGAACTTTGTAGTCACCCAAGATCAAGAGCAAATATCAGTAGGCATAGGAGAATCTGTAAGGGGAAACAGGCCAACGTCGAGATGGGAAATCGGACGGCGGATTCCTGATAGGGAATGACAGCCTACGACGACGATGATGATGATGGTGATGATGATGATGATGATGATGATGATGATGATGATGATGATGATGATGATGATGGTGATGATGATGATGATGGTGATGATGATGATGATGATGATGATGATGGTGATGATGATGATGATGATGATGGTGATGGTGATGATGATGATGATGGTGATTGTGGTGATAATGATGGTGATGGTGGTGATGGTGGTCCGGGTTTTCGTTTCCGTGGAATTTATGGCTTGTTCGGTATTTCTCCTCAAGCCTGTTTGTTTGTATTGGAGATGTGAAGTACGCTCAAACTGTTCAAGACAGACTCGACTGTGTTATTTTTGAGCCATCTTATTTTTGTAATAAGTTTGATCTCTGACAGTTTTATTCGGTTTCTATATAAGTATTGGACGGCCTAACTTTGACTGATATTTAATATCTATTCTAGCTTGGAAAACTTCAGCAAGAGCTCAGTCGATCAAGAAGAGAAGCTCTTGAGATTAATTTGATCACGGAAGAGAAGGAAACATTACTGAAGCAAGAGATTTCATCCCTTCGAAGGGTATAAGTTTATTTAATCGTTTAAAATATGCTTCAATTATTATTCACAACTTATTGTTGCTTAGATTGCCCTACTGTGCAATCCATAGACTGCATCTTAATTAGGCCACAGTGGTGGTGAAATGTGTCACTTTTAGGGTAATCTCAAATAGTAAAGTAAACGTCTAGTAAGGTACAACTCTTAGTCACGAACTCTTTGCATAAGACTTGCATCTCGATATTGGTTAATAGGGAAAGTATGCTTCATGGTCAATGGGGATAATCTTTTTTACTTTGCTGACCAAGAAAAGTTTGTACTTTTGGTGAAAATTGTTTCTTCCCAATTTGGTGGGGTAAAATAGGTCACTTATTCTGAAAGAAAGAACAAGTCCAGAATTTGATACGTAGTACATCATCAACAACTTTATCGTCATATTATGGTTGAGAACCCTCCTTAGAATCCCTAGCTGGGGTATCTCTGCTGTTGATATTCCAGAATAACCTTAATTCTGAAATGTGTCAAAATATTGTTACGTGACTTCTCAACAGATTTTAACTACTCTGGCTTAAGCGGAAGAGAATTTGAAAGCAAATTATGCTTTGCTGTATATAGATTAGCATATCATCAGCTGCAATACTTTCAGTTAATCAATAAGTATTTTGTAGTTAGGAGCTCTTGAAGAATAAGGTAGTGACCCATTATTCCCCACTGGCTCATTTTGTCCCATCCCATCATACTGTACTTTACAGCTAAGAAATATAAACTTTTAAGGAATAAAGTAGTTTATAATTGAATCGAGAAACGATCGTTTGCTTTCTAGCTTCAGCTATCAACCAGTGTATTAAATTGACTACACTAGATTTTAATTGCTTGATGTAGATACATACCTCTCTATGATGTGTGTTTATTTGCGTGTGGTGATTTCAGTTCCTTTGTTATATGTTGTAATTTATAATGACTGCCATTATGTTTCACTACTTTTCATCTCCTGGGACCATTGCCAATACTTTCAAGTTATAAGTAGCTTCTAATTCGCCTTTACTAAGTTTTTTCATGCCTGTTGAGCCTTTGCCGTAAATATCAAATGGAAGTTATGAAGCACCTCCTTAAATGTATTATGTCTGAATCATTGTAACGAATTGCAATATTATATCATCTTTGCAATATTTTCCAATTCTCACTCTTGTGAATTGAGTAGATTTCTACTTTGTGAGTCTTCCAGAATCTTTATCATTTGAGGCTGATGAGGATTCATATATTTTTTCAAAATATCTTACCGCAGTTAATTACTTAGTTTAGAAGCTTGTTTAAAGCCGTGGGTAGTTGCAATTCCTGGCTATATGAAAGCGTGGCAAATAGAAGACAATTTTTTTGACGTATGGCGGAGGAAGTGAAAAACTCACAACTATCGTATTTTTCTGCATTAACTCTTCTTCATTTTTATTCTCGAATTTCAGTCGTTAGAATTTAGTTCATTAATATGTTATTTGTATTGTCTTTAATGCGGTTTACTTTGAGCTCTCATCAATTGATTTCTGCATTGATTTCATTTCTTCTTCCCTTCTCTGTTGTAGGCACTCATTCAATCTGAAAAGGATTGCCATATTTTGAGGAAAAAGCTCTCCAAAGAGGTTTCATTTGTATCCAACATTACTTCATTATTTTTACGCTATGTTTATTCAGTTTTCTTTTCTTGTTTTCTTGTGTCGATATTTTATGACGGCAAGACGTCAAACAAAACTTCAATTGTATAGATGTCTGTTTCTTCATACGTATAAACTGACATGTGCTGAATACCTGAATGTCGAGAAGCCTTTACAGAAAATCAAATAAGTGCCTTATCTCTCCATTCTTATGTTGGAGTTTCTATTCAAGCTGCGTTTTTCAAAATTGTTCTCATTCCTGTTGTAGCATAATTAGCATATATATTACTTTTCATGTTATTTCACATAGTTTGCTTCTGGCTTTCACTCCAGTATAAATTTTATTGTAGCATAAATTGAAGACACAAAAATCAAATACACAACTGCAGGTAGTATAATTAGATTTATTTGTTACAATATTTTCCATGTTTTACTTTTAGTGGGCTGATAATGTCAATAATTTCAAGAGGATTTCTCAGTAATTTGGCGGCATTTATTAATTAACTTCACTTTATCACATTTCCTGTGACAAACTTCTTTTGGCCACCTTTTGTTCAATGGCACTATACATCATATCATCATAACAATGGAATCTAGTCCATTTGACTGTTTTCCTCTCGCTGAATTCATGTCCTATTACTGAATTTTTGCATGAATAAAGGTATGCCTTTATGTATAAGTAGTATACGCCGGCCCACATTAATAAAGGCTACTATAAAAAATATGCAATATATGCATGTATGTATATGTGAATATGTTAGTTGGCGGTAACAGTGTTAGATTTGTTCTTTTTCGTTACGAAGGAAGCTTTTAGCCAAAGAAAGATCGATCTGGCAAAAACTGCAAACATCGAGAGGCTGGTAAGAAGAAATTGTTCATTGTTGCATAAAATGTCTCATTAATTTTTTTATATGTATTCTTTGATAATTTTTTCATGGACATATTCTATTTTGTCTGATAGAATACGCTTTACCATGAATTTACTATTAATCTTTTGTGAATAGCCCTGTAGAGTTTTGAATTTTTGTTTATAGCTCCAGGAACTAGAAGAGAAAGAAGAGAAACTGAAAATTCTTTCAGGTAACAAATGAAGATTATAATTTGATCGCCGCTTAATGACAGATGATTCGCGTCTTTTGAGATGTTGCCTTGAAGTGATGCAAATTGACTCAATCACACGTAAACTACTTGCAGTCATAGATGCTGCAAAAAACCTTTAAGACTAGAATATTGCACCATTGCCTACAAATGGCCCAAAGAATTCTGAAAATGATATCAACCTTAGATAAGAATGAGAGATTCCTGCTTGAGATTTAGTATTAATGGGAGTTGATTCTAGTTGATTTAATTAGGCATAGAGCTCATATCTTGATTGGCTGTTAGTGTGACCCCCAATGGGGGGAATCTTCTGGCATATGGAGCAATCCGAAGGTCATAATCCGAAATTTTTACTGCCCATCGTTTAATAAATGCGATATAAAACCTGCTGAGAATTATTCGAAATTTTTTCAATATCATCATAAGATATTTCTCTAAAAATATACCGCGGGCTTTTTTGATATCGCTCCCCGTTCAAGAAATATCACGCTTTTATCACGAAGCAACGTTTACGTACCTTCCAGTCGATATTTATTAATATATTTACAACTATAGTTCATCTTTATGAATAAAATCTATGTTCAATCGTCTTGATCTAATGTTTATTCGCTGTATCAACTCAAAAAAGTTGGTAAATGGCGAAAACAGGTGAAATGATTGAAATGTCGCGAGGAAATGTCAGATGGAGAATACCAGGAAACCTTCAATTTATGTTACTACTGATCAAGCTATTTATTTTGTAAAACATAGAAATAATCAAAACTGCCTGCAAATCACCTACATATTTGCTGAGAACCTAGAATCTTACATTAAATAAGTCTTTGAGACTATATAATAGATACTACCATTAAGTAGACTTTTGAAGGCTGATACTGGGAGTCTTGATTAGTGCAATCATACTTGCTTTCTAGTTGCCTATGCTTATGAAAAAAGCAAAATGGCATTTTCAACAGGATGTTGAGTAAGATATTGTCGAAGATTTATGTACTTTGACGCATGACTCATGCACTGACTTCTTCCAGCATATTGACATGAATTGCAATTACTGAATATCGTTATTGACAACTGTTAAAATAATTTTCATAATAATCCTTCCCTACCTTAGAATTAATGCTTAATTACAAAGCTCATCTCATACTTCGAATAATAGCTTTAAGGGTAATCTGACCTCTGAAGTAAATTCAAGGATAAAAGGGGGCTTCTTCTCCTTCAAGTTCCCTAGAAATCGCAACTGGTTAGGAAGACAGATTTAATCTTTTCATTCAATTGCATATGGAAAAGGAGGTTCAATAATGATCATCAAATAAATTGATAGATTATCTGAAAAGTTGCGAAACATCTTGTAAAATAATGTACGCGCAAGTATTCTAGCTGAGAACATAAAAAAGACTGAGAATGTGTCTGTCAATAAATATCGACTTGAGGGTAAGTAAATTTTTCTTCGTGATAAAAGCGTGATAATTCTTGAAGGAAGAGTGATATCAAAAAAGCTTCCATTATATTTTTAAAGAAATATCTTGTGATGATATTTATTGAAAAAATTTCGAATAATTCTTAGCAGGTTTTATATCGGATTTCGTAAACGAAGGTTAGTAAAATTTCGGATCATGACCTTCGGATTGCTCCATATGCCAGAAGATTCCCCCCATGGGGATCGCGCTATCAGCCAATCAAGATTTAAGCCCTATGGTGATATAATTATAGAACACTCATAAAGATCGAATTTCGTTGTGCGCAAGATATATCTACATATATTTGATCATAATAAAGACAAACTTCTAAGGAATACACTTTGACTTCTGCATTACCACTTTTACAAGCGAACGTTCATCTTGAGGTGCAATGTTCTATCAATTCGGGTATATTTTGCTGTCCAAGCAATTATTATATTTATGCTATCGATGTATTTTGTAAGTTTTCTTTATTTATCATTAGAATTGACAGATCGAGATAACTCTGTATCAAGACGTTCGAAAGTGGAATCAAAGCGGGTAACGTTAGATATTACAATATAATGAATTTGAGGATGACAAGGTTGTATGTTTTGCTTCGAACATTCAAATAGTCAAAAGTTGCCATATCTATATTAGTAAGATAAAGAAAGTGCCCTTATTGCTTAAATACTGCAACCAAGGCCCTCCCTCCCCCCGCCTCCTTATTTGCTGCATAGTAGAAATGGCACTATTATGAAGCAACTGTTCAAAATCCATCATATTGCAGATTTGCGCTTTTGAAAGTGCCTCAGTTCATTCATACTCTGAACTATCAATAAATGTTAATGCTGAATTTTTCATAATTTTCCTAATAAAATGGTTTCAATTTTCTGAATGGGATCAAATTTCCCTTTGTTTTTCCAGTTGTTAAAGCAGGTCTTGCACCAATTGTCACATGAAAGAAGCCTGAAATTGGATGCTTTTGATCGATGTGATGATTTGCAGCGACAGGTGCGTGCGAAGCTTCAAATCTAATGATTAATTCTATTTAATCTTAATAGCATCATTCGATTTTAACTTTTTTCTTGTGGCATGGATGTGCAGCTCACAGGATCTTACCTACTCTCTCAATGATGAAATTTGAAATCCACTGGAAGTATCTTTTCTTTTGTTGTATTTCTGTCATCTTTGTTCGCCAATAAACTTCTTTTCTGTGGTAGTATGCTTGTTTTCGTAAGACACAACTGCAGATATTGGAATCATGTTTCCTTTCATTTGAGGTGGATGAATACGAAGAGCAACTTGAAATATTTGCAAGGCCTATGTCCTCCCGTAAGTTCTTCTACGTATGTTAGCTCCTTCAAGCTTATCTTATAATTGTGTTACAAATCTTTTGATTGCTATGATTCAATTGTCATTTCAGTTAGCACTTTTAAAACAACATGGTATTTTAAATATCATTAAGGCTTCTTCTGTTTTCATTCTTACTTAGCACATTTGTTATTAATTTGTGCCTTCCATTCAAATTTCGTTGTTGGTAGAATGAATTCTTTGTTCCTTTGTCATTTACATATGGAAAATACCTGTTTTAGGACATTCAATATATCCTACAGTCAACTGTATCGTATTTTTATAACTCTCACTATACATCTATTCCCATTTGAGGCATTTTTGTATACTTTATGAATATATTCTATCAAATCCTCTTGTTACATTGCAGAGGTTACGGTCTCCTTCGCATGTACAGTTCTTATTACTCGTTTTTTTTATTCTTCCTTTAAATGGAACTAAAATAGTTAGTGTGATGTGTACAGCCTATTGGTAAAATTGATTTCTCTCCTTAAGAAACGTACCATGCTTCATGTTTTCCCACTGTTCCTGGTGGTATGAGTTCTCCACAAAGGACGCTAATTTCTGCTAGACCGCACACTCATGCTGCAATTAGAACTTACCTACGAAGTAAATCATCGAGATCTCAAAATCAATCACAGAACCAGTGGTGGACAAACACTGTTTCCTATGGTACAGCTGCAGATGGTATGTTGCTTATTGGAATGAATAATCGCATTATGATTATGTTGTGTGTATTTTGTTATTCATCAAATAAAATCGAGGTATATTCCATGATGCATTTTGTGTATGACGTTTCAAAGTGTTCATGCCTATTACTATTGGCATTATGCTGCATTTGACCCATCTTACAACAATAGGTAACAATTTCAGTTGTTTTAGGTACAGTAGCCCATTCTGCAAACTGATTTTCAAGGGGCCATCCATTTGCAAAGTAGATACTAATATAAACCCTTTTCATAAACAATACCAAAACCCGATTTCTAGCGCATGCGAGAAACACTTGAGGGCAGGACAACTGGCAATGCTTTTATGGTTTATTTTGGTTGCTCGTAATCGATAATTGGATAAAGTAGTGTATGCGAGAGGTACACAATACTTGCGGGATCCGCAACAATTAAATGATGGCTGGACAGACAGTCCAAAGACATTGCCAGATGTCATACTTTTGCAGGTGTTTCATAGTATCTGATTGAGACTCCGTGGACCAGAGAAAATCTGAAAGCCTATAAATCACTTGATGGTTGCAAGTATGTGTGCTGTGAAGTTTTATAGACTCTTTATAGATATAACTATCCAGCAAAGAATTTTTATGGAATAAATTTCTGGGTAACATGCCTAGTAAAGTTTGCTTTGGATTCAGGCCATATGACTAATGCTTCATATTTTTAATCAGTGCCATATATTAGTCAGTGGGGGAGGGGAGGATGGGTTTCATATGGTCATTACTTCAGAATCAATCTGGCTTCATCATCAAAGCAATTTTATGGCAATTTGATTCCTGAAATAGTCACAAAACTGGATGACTTCTAAGCAACAAGAAATAACAGCAAGTTCGGAAGATCTGTCATGTTTTACAGAAAGAAGACGTTTAAAAAGATTATAATTTGTGTAGAAAAACTCCTGTAAAACTAGAAGATTCTATAACAAAGATGTATGCATACAAATGAAAATGACAAAGAGTCAGTTTGCCTGCATTGATCTACAGAGTAATTTGTACTTGCAAGCAGATGACAAACTGCAGTACTGCTTGTGACTGAATATCAAATGCAAAGTTGTTCTGATTGGTCTACAATCTCCTGTTGGGCTCCTTAGAAAGATGGTAGAAACCCAACTTCGATCCTTTCGTTTGACTGTTTTCACAGCCGACAACAATGCAACTACTTGCCATAATGATGCGGTATCGATGAACAATTTTGAAAATACTGAAAGAACGAATTAACTTTAAATTCAGCGCAACGAGCGATATAAATCAAGATAGGACAACGTACGTTTGCAATACAGAAGAAATGGCGAATGTTGTCTTTTTGCTCGCCAGTGTCATCACATGACAAAAGGTATGACTTCTGCTGAAAAGGGTCTATACAAAGTTAATAAAATCTGGAATGAAGTAGAAAGCTAAATTTATCATGAAATATATACAATCATTGAAATAACAATAATATATAGTAAAGGATATTAACATAAATAAGTATGATCGTAGTAAAATTTCTACATGATGCAATTAAGAGCAGAGTCTTTTGAATTGCATCAGAGACGATGTCTGCTTGGCCTCAGTGGGCAGATTATTCCAGGCTTTTTCATCCTTGTATGAAAATCCCTTTTGCCCATTTGATGTATTTTTGTTAGGAATTCTAAGATTTGTAGATGTGTCTCTAAGAATTTGAGATTATCTGAAGTGGTACGGAACTTTAACAGAGGACTTTCGCAGATAGTAACTCGATGCATGTGATATGCATTTTTAACTCAATTAGTTAAAAATGAAACAGATTCATAAGTCAACGAAAATATTGTGTCCTCTGTACTTCAACGTCTTATTCTACTTCTTAACCCAAAACATGATCCTCTGGAAAAACATTTATCACGCGCTTTGCAATTTGTTACGCCTTGTCACCTCACGCTTTAACGGGACAATGCACTGTTTGTTTTAATCAATGGGATAACCACAACAGGTTCTATGTGAGTTTTTAACAAAGAAATTAAACAAATAGCCTGAAGCGAGACTGTTAATGGACTTGAATATCATAGAGTTTGTATTAGAATCAGGCATCTTTTAACGGACTTGAGTACAATATTGTGAAGATGAGGTTTTTGCACGGAGTATCAAACATGCTACTAGTTATTATCAGAACTGCTCTGTTATGTAATTTTTTAAGCTGATTAATTTCAGTCTTAACAGAGCCCCCCCCCCCACATACAGAGGAGCAGTAATGAAAGTGGGGTTCGACAATACTGGTTTATACATTTTTCAAAGTGTGCCATGATACAGTATTGCTTATAGGCAGTAGTATCGGAGCATAGCAGTTGCGCGTGATACCTTCTTTGAAATTATGTCAATGTTTTTTCATGTAAGATGTTCGTCTATTTGAGCACTCAAAGCACTTGTTGTCTTGACTCATCTGCAGGCTATCTCTTATTTTTAGATCTAGGCCACCCTCGACATTATGGCATTGGCCAATGGGAGGTTATTTTCATGGCCGTAGTTTTCAGAATATTAAGTGGCTGTTCATTTACCATCAGCCAAGGGAACCTACAGTATATCTTCATTCAGAACATCATTCAACTGATTCAAGTTTTTAGTGCAAAATGAGAGACTAGTATCATCTGAAAACATAGCAACCGAGCTTTGGTGTAGAACTCGCGAAAGATCATTTATGTAAGCGAGAAATAGAAGAGGGCCAAGACAAGAGTCTTGTGGTACTTCTATGTTTGTTTGGCTGAGTTTTAAATTAGTACCATTTACTCAAAAAAATTGCTTCTTGTTGGAAATGTAAGGTTGGAGCCAAAGAAGCTCATTCCATCAAGTTTGCTATTATCTTGCGCTGAATACAGATCATCAGTATATTTGAGAAGACATTGCACAAATAAATTGAGGGCTCTAACGCCAGATTGTTCACTAGACAGAAGCTATTGCTATTAAGATAGTCTTAAAACTGTTGAAAGACAAGTTTCTCGAATGGCCTGGAGACAACTGGTAGAACTGATAAAGGTTCATAGTTTTATCTTTGATTTTTTTCACCGTCTTTGAATTGTAGATGGGAGTAACTCTGGAAATTTTCTGGCACCTTAGAGGCTTGCCGGCTCTTAGAAACTACTTACATCTGCAAACATCTTGCGAATTGATTTCTTTTAACGTAAAATGTTACACGGCTCATAGTTACTGGATAATCTCCGTTTAGTAAAGGATTTAATTTTTCAGGTATTTCTCTGGCAAGGTCATTGCCGAGTGAGCAAAATTAGTCATTCATAGAGTTTGCAGTTTTACTGCTATCTCAAATTTGGTTTCCATCTATATTTAAGCGGCTTCTAAAAGGAGGCCCATCAAATAAAAGGAGGTTCATCAGATCTCACCGTAAATGATATTGAATCTTCTCAGAGATATTTCTTCTAAGTGTTTGGACAAATTTCCATGCGATTATTTTACGAATAAAATCCTGTCATCTGGATTTCTGGCCATATGGTGCTGTTTTTAACTGTTGATGATCGCCGTATTTATTTATCATTTCAGTTCATTGCTAGTTTTCAATTTACTTCAAGTCTTCTCGAATCTTTTCGTATAACATGATGTCTTTTCCTTTTAGGATCAAAGAATAGAATAAAAATGGTATGATCAAAATTATTGTCTTTGGCTTAATTTCTCCCTCACACTTCTCTTTACGGGCAAACTTTGTAGCACTGGTATTGAAATCCTTCGTGCATCCTATATAGGATAAGATGGAGAGAATGGATATCTACTTGAATTAGTGTTTTGACAACCGATTATTAATGTTTTTTTTAACTCGTTTTAGGACAAAGTATCTCAATCTATTGAAGCAGAGAAGGTAGCTGCTTTTTCATTTTCTCCTTATAGTTAGCGGCATGACATAGGCCAAAAGCAGAACGTAACTTTATTTCTTTGCCAAGAATGTACGATCGACCTACTCTACCTTAGACTCTCTGCCATTAGGTCAAAATACTTAATATGGCAATGATGGAAAAGGCATTTCTTTGTTAAAGATAGAGTTAATTAACATGAAATCTTTCATAGATAAGATTCATTTAGTAGTTCTACTTGTGGATCTGGTCAGATAAATGAAGACTGTATCCTTTTTGGGAAATTTGCTTTTGTTTTTGCAAACAGGACTGATTTTTGTTTTAGTTTCATGCTATATTTAATCAAACTGAATGACCTATTGTTATTATTAGGTCAAGAATGTTTTTCTATGTTTTCTTTTCGCATAAGATGCATTATTGTCTATTTATTTCATTCACATGTTAATAAATTGACGTTTCAAGGTTGGTTAGTCAATCTATTTTTAGTGGATTATAATCTTATAGAGAGATTATTCTTTATTTTACAGGGAAATGTTCGCTTGAAAAAGAAAATATCAGAAACTTTACTTTCGGATTTCGAAGCTCTTGATTATTAATGTTAGACGTATTTTCTCAATGACGTGTTAATCATCATGACCCAAGATAAACAATCTGTATTTCTTATTGCGTGTTATTTGCTTCTATTTACGCTTCTGTGATGTATAGGTTTTGTTAATCATTAATGTTTGTGTCAAACAACTGCATTCAGTTTTTCTGGTTTGCATTCTGAATTTAATTAAGCATGGTTACTTCAAATTGGGAATGTTCCAAATACTTCAACCTGCAAAAGCCTTTTTGTAGAATACAACATACATTTACAGATGAGAGGTACTAAACTTGAGAAATCTTATTTGACAAAAAATGAAGCTTTTAAGATTGCTGAGATCTTTCCCTTAACTATGAACTATAAACAAGAACACCTGAATTTTCGTACAGGAGAAATTCGCATAGCATTTTTAGAAATAATGTTTGCCTAGGAGGACTCATAGTTTCTAGAGCGGCATTGCCTGAGATATTGACTTCAATATTCCTGAATCTGTTTCCTCATTGTTGGAAAATGATTTAGAAATTTATCTACGAAAGGCTCTATAGTTAATTATATGTAAAATCTTTCTACATCTTATAGTAATTTCAATCATTATTAATTTCAACACTTGCAAATTCTATCATAAAACCCTTAAATTACGGCCATTGAACAATCGTTGACTAAAAGACTAATTACAATGGGAATTTTCAACCCCGGAGCTGAGTTTCAACCCATTTGATCGGGTTGAAATGAATTTGCTATAACATATGTTTTTCACACCCCCCCCCCTCCTATGAAACAGCGCGCCATCACTCTTTCAGCCTCAGGCATGGCAAAAGCGCTCCTGCATATTAATCGTTTTCATAGAAAAAAAAAGAAAAAGGACAGACTGCTTCATACCAACTTAAAACTTACTTATAAATCTCAATGCGAGTATGATGAAACTACCCAAATACAGTAAAGATGGTCACTTTCAGGACTCACCGACTGCTTCTTGAGCATGTTCCAAAAGCTTTTCAAGCCTTGGATTCAAATTAGTTTGGGATTGCATGAGCATTCACCTTTCAAGAACAACGGAAATTATTGCCTTGACAGTTCGATTTGCTCAGGGTGAGATGACATTTCAGCCCCAGTTATCATGTGATTCCCGGGGTTGACATGTTTATGTAATTGAAAATTGAAATTAACAAAAGATTGAGTAGCAAGGGTGGTTGAAGTTTCAATTCGGTCAGGTGGGTTGAACCTCGGCCCCAGGATTACAAACTACCATGTAATCAAGCCTCAAAACTGAAATTTTTTCAGTGAAGGAAATCCGTTGGGATCACAATGGCAGTTTCATGTGTACTCGTAGTTAGTGAAATTTTCCCTTCTCCTTAGTGAGTCATTTCATTTTATTCATAATTCACACGTTATTTTACAAGAAACAAGTTTATGAAAAACATGAAGCTCAAATCAAGTAAAAATTAAGAAACACGGGAAAGCTGAGCTTCAAAGGGTTATTCAGTAAAGTTGAATAACCTGTTTTTGCAAGAAAAGTCTTAAGCAAACTGATAACAAAGAAAAAGCATTCATTCCCAAATGGTTTCGACTAATCATTCCATTTCTCGTCACATTTTGATCATGGGAAATTTCAAGAATTTTGAGAAACAGCTGAGGCCGGATTTCACAAAACTGGTCATAAAGAGGAAGATTACTCCTTCCTACATAAAAGCCCATATATTCTATTTAACTCATCAAGATCATGGATTGACTCCCAATTTGACTAGACCAACTTGTGGTATTTTGCGCCCGCGGTGATTGCAATCTATCTTCAGATGTCCTGTCAATGTACTACATTTCCGCCAAAAATCGCACTAGGTATATTTCAAGAACTTGTTCACATCTTAAGAGCGTTCATTTTCATAAAATGAAATTCAACAACTTGTGGCTGCATTTAACTAAAATTACAATTGCTTCCGGATTTCAGCTACTTCTAAATCTCACCTACTTTCGAAATCTCAACTACATCTAAATTTCAACAACTTTCGAATTTCAAATACTTCCGATTTTCAACAACTTTAGACTTTCAACTGTAGTAATTTTAGTTAAATGTAGCCACAAGTTGCTGAAATTTCATTCTATGAAAATGAACGCTCCTAAGATGTGAAAAAGTTCTTGAAATATACCTAGTGCGATTTTTGGCGGCAATTGCACTCCATAGATGCCCTTTTATTACCAACATCCGTTGAGTTATTGTGAAATGTAAACGTGGTAAAAAAAGTACAAGAAAAATTCCTGTGAACTGTACCCTGCATGTATTACTTACGAATTCATTTAGATTACGACCATGTAATGTGTAATGTACTCATATAAAATCAAGCAAATGTGAATTCAGTCAAACTTATTCAGTCCGGTAGAGAAACTTGAACAAATTTAATATACTCTACACTGTCAATAATTGGTGCATCGTAAGAACGTATGTGAAGTGGTATGACTGTTATATGGTTGCATGATTTCGTCACAGGGATGGTATGGTAAATCCCTGTGACGTAGTCCCTTGTAGTTATTGAATATATGTACAATACTATGACGATAAATAAAACAAGTGTTTGAAAGAAAACAACTAAACAAATTTTTATATTGGCATAATAGTGATGATTATTACAATAAAGAAATTACATAATTATACACAAAAAGGCAAATAAGTCATGATAACAAAATTGCTAGAAGGGGATATCCAATTTGAAAGGATATATCCATTCAATAAATAAAATCCCATGAAGTGAAAACAAAGTGAGTCTAAAGTGATCTTAATCAGCCAACCATCTCCTACGGATATGTAAATACTACTTTAGAAGGGATAAAGAAAAAGTTCACGGTTCATTACATCAAGTAGTAAAGTCTTTTCCCAAAACCTCATCTTCATTTAAACATATTATTATGACATATCAACTTTCAACAATTTGCAAGGAAGACTTGCCACTAGGTCCCAAATATCAAACTATTCAACAAGAAATTACCTTGACCTAAACATTCCAAGGCAAAACTTAGAATTCTTCAAAAAGAGTTTTTTCTATTGAGGTGCACAGACGTGGAACGAAATCCCAATACAAATAAAAACGAGTTCCACGATTACCACGTTCAAAAAGAAATTAAAGGAATAACTGCAAAATTAGCATTCCCTCCCGAAGCACGATCCTTAGGAAGACCAGCATTATACCTGAAGTTACAATTTGATATTAATTTCCTTTTCTTTTTATCTCAGTTAGCTGATAGGGTTTCTGTGTAAAAATATGATTTGATGATGATGATGATGATGATGATGATGATGATGATGATGATGATGATGATGATGATGATGATGATGATGATGATTATGATGATGATGATGATGATTATGATGATGATTATGATGATGATGATGATGATGCTAGCCCATGGCTGGAGACCTCCTCGTGGTGGCAAGCGGGCACAGAGAGACTCTGCCCTTAAGTTGATAGTGATTCATTTCGCGAAGATTCAGAATTGGGGCAGATGTTGACGACCTGTGGCAAACTGTCCAACCAGGCCCCTTCAGTGACAGTCAGGCACAGCAGCTTCAGGCTGCAGCTCTGATAAGTAACTATTGGGGTAACAGAGTGGATTGAGTGAGCCGACTCAATCACCTCTTCTAAACAATTTGAAGGCGACACTGACCCCAGGGTCAGCCTAGGCCCCGTAAGGGGCGTACAGGAAAAGACAGACAGACAGATGATGATGATGATGATGATGATGATGATGATGATGATGATGATGATGATGATGATGATGATGATGATGATGATGATGATGATGATGATGATGATTATGATGATGATGATGATGCTGATGATGATATTATTGACATAAACATAGAGAGCAAATTCCATATTTGTCCTTATATTACAGTTCCTCTAACTGACTGTCATCATCAGATTGGTCTGCTTCGTCTTCCTCCTCCGCATCCATATCATATATTTTTATTCGTCGTCTGTTGCTTGATAGCTACAAATAAGAAATTTAGGCTGACTACCTCAAGTTTGACAGTTCAAACAAACTAAAGTTCTATCACATGATAAGAAGTATTGTGATAGGAGTGTCTCCCAATGTGGGATTCGCCTTGATTAGCAAGCAAATGTAACTTAATGAGTACAATCAGAAAATGTAACATAAATGAATACAAATTTCAATTGTGATAAATACACTGATTCCCATTGGTTTCTTAAGAGAAGCTAACAACAAACTTCAAATGCTATGTTCATACTGCTCTGTTTTCAAACTTATCCGTTTCTGTAGATATCTGTCACCTTTCCACACTGATCCGTATTCGTACAAAAACGGAGATAAAAATATCCGTTCTTGTGCGTTCACATTAATCTAAAGTGTTCTCGAAAATCTCCCATTTTGTGCGTTGTTGTGAGGAGTACTATGAACGATTTCACAACAATGGATATTTTTCTCTCCAGTTTTGTTCAAAAACGGAGCAATGTGAACGGGACATCAGAAATAGAATCAATTGGGAGGGCCATTCCTTTGTCATGGACAAACAGAAGTCCTATCAGAAAAGCCTTGCACAGCATGACCACAATACAACAATTAGCTCCTAAGAACTAATCGAGTTTTAAAATTGCATTCGAAATTCGAAATCGAATAGAGAATTGAATGCTTCAGACCCCGTTTACACGGTATCGGATTCACTTGAATCCGATATGTTTTCATATACCTTACTGGTCTTTCGTTTATACGAAGACGCTGATGATGATAAATATGGTATGATTTCAATACGCTAGTGAATGCAGTATGAAATCAATACGGTATCATGTAAACAACCCGATCCGATATGATTTCATACGCGTCGAATGTGAGGCCAGCAGAAAAAATTGAAAGAACAGCCTCAATATCGATGAGGTATGTAAATGGGGAGGGGGGCTTTATAAGTTTTTGATCTATGAAAATATTTAATATGGTGAAAAATATGTATATTTTCGGAATCTTTATCTTCATGAATTATTACGATTCCTATCTGCAGCTCATAGACGTTTGGGACTGGTTTTGACATTTTTGCTGGACACCAATGAGCCTTACCACAAATTTTATGCCTTTTACGAAGGTAAATTAGTTTAGGTATTATTCAAATTTTTGAGGGGGCTTAATACATGTTTGCATCTATAAAGGAGGGCTGATTGAGGGGGGAGCTAACATGAAAATCATGGTAGATATATTCCAAAAGTACAGACGAAAAGATAAACATTCATTACCAAACAAGCCACTTTCCTAGCACCACTGACGCTAAATGAAAATGGCTCAAATGATTCAATGTATCTCCATTTTAATATCGAATCTGATATATCTGTTGCTGGTCTAGAAAAACAAAAGAATTCGAAGTAACATCAAATATTTCCAAATGGGAGATGAAAATGGACTCTGTATCCACAAACTCATTTAATACATTTATAAATTAGCAAATGGTTCTTATTATAACCACAAAGCAGGTATAAACACATAACTACCTGATACTGATCTCTACCTTTTTTGAGATAATGATATCGAAAGCGAAGTGAGTATTGCTCTCAGATGTAAGAAAGAGCATTTCATAATGATATCGATAGAACAGTATGTATTGCTATGCAACCTTTGGGAAATCATGGAGCAAAATATCAGTACAAAAAATTGTTCGTTTTTCAACTTTTTAAAAATGATTCCGATTATCGCTCATAAATGGATATGAAAGCCTGGATACCTGCTGACTTTCAATTTACGATGAAAAGTAAGGAAAGGGAAACAGAAAATAGATAACTTACAGGGAACTTTCAAAATTTCGCTGACTAGGGACGTCTCTTAACAGCGAAGCATCGATTTGAGCCAATACACTGACTGAACCTGCATCACAATTTTCTACCTCTGTCACCAACAATGTAATATTATCATTGTTGTAGAACTTGATATCCTTAATAACAGTCGTATCAATGCCATCTCTATATGAAAAAAAATATCCTTGGAAGATTGAACATCAGAAAATACAGGAAACAAATCCTGAAGCATAAATTAAGGATCCGTATCATGTCATGCTTAAATACCTGGTTGAAAGTTCAGTATTGCTATAATTTGTCTACTAAAGGGACGCAGACATTTTTTTAAAATAGTGACTTGAGCCGAAGCACATTTTCTGAAGAACAGAAAATACTGCTTTTTCATACATATACGACGACGCGTGCATGTGGCCTAATGTCAACACACTTGTGAAGAGCTTTGACATATTTAACATCATTGCTTAATACCATAGACCTGCATATCATCCACTAACTATTGAATCATTTAAAGGGAGCAATTATTCGATGTTTCAAATCCTACTTGACAGAGAGAAGATATTTCTGTCGAGAAAACTAGCCATAAATCGCGACCAACCAGCTGCTCGTTCATATACTCAACAAGGATCGTGCTTGTGGCCTCTACTTTTCATATCCTACGTAAATGACTTCGAGTAAAGCCTTAAAATAGCCTCTCAATCGTGTACACAGATGAATGGGGATAAACTTGCAATTTACGATTAGGGTAAAAAAGTTAAGGGGAGCCCCATGTACAACTCCGTACGTTGGGGGAGTGCCCGTTAGAGGGACACTTATCCTGAGCCGCCGGCATAGTGAGGAAGGGTGGTCAGTTCCTTTCCTTGCCGCCTTTAACTTCCCCAGTGTTGCCACCAGGTACCCATTTGCTGCTGGGTGAACAGTGAGAGAATAATATCCCAACTATGATCTGAGGGTTCGGCTCGAACCATCGATGTTTCGCACAGCAGTCAAGCGCTCTAAGCACCTGGCCACTCGCCCATACGATTAGGGTACGGTACGGATAGAATGGGCCATTTTTAGTTTTATCTAGAAAACAGGATATATGGGAACGATATGCATTCATTGCTTAGTTTTTTGTACTTTGCTGATCAGGACACGTGGATGCTTGGAGTCATAAGATGTTTTTTGATCTCTCTGGTATGTAAAGTGAGTCACATTGCACAAAAAGAAAAAATCCAGAATTTATTACTGAATCTAGTAAACTATTCACTGAATGGTACAAATTCTTTGACATGAGTGTCAAAACACTAGGAAACTGAAATTTCAACTCTGTAAACATTACTAGATACCAGGCGAACAGTGGCCCACTGGGACTCTAGAAAGTTCTCAGGAGGCCCGCCAAAAACATTCTGTACGGGTCACCCCCAGGGATACTTTTCATACTAAGCTTTCATAAACTGTAACACCAGACTTTACAGCAAAAACAAATGAAGCATGGTTTCACGTTGCTTCCGGGAAACTCATTTTCAACACATAAGTAATGACAACAAAGAACAACCTGGGTACATGGCTTCTCTTCATTTTTCATACAATTACCCCCTCCAATGGGTAGTAACTTTCCTGAAAAGTTTGAGGATTCCTATTTCGTTGCTTGGCATCCTTTAAGCATATCAATGGTGTGCTTTTAAAAACATATATAATGAGCCTTAAAAATAGGATTTTGCCGATAGATAAAAGTTCCCACCACGCCCTTGAAAACACCTGTAGTAGTTATCTATCAAACTCTCAAGTTCAATGGATATGAAGAACAGATGGATTTTCATCCTGTAAAAGTGTCCACCCAGTGCATCCCACATTCTATATTTTCATGAAACTGAGACACTTTCATCTTTTGATAATTTTAATGCATTAATAGTACCCCATCTGAACCCATCCATAAAGATAAAATCATTCTAGGGTTCTGATAAAAAGCACTGTAACATTAATGTCCTCTTCTTTAATTGTGATTAAAACCCCTCTGTAAAAACCCCAGCTGGGATATCTCTCCTATTGTTGCTTTCTAAAATAGTCTTAAGTGCAAAATAAAGTATGCATATGATAAAATTTCAAATTCAACTGTCAAAATCGAATCGGGGATTAAATGTTTCGATTGATTTCATGAATGTCCTTAGCTTTCATAGTTACATAGTGCACAAAGTGAAACATAACAATATGAGTTGCATTCCAGTTTAATGGAACGGTTCATGCAAAAACAGTTGCTTCATACATACTTTTGAATTTAAGTCTGCATGTGCTTCTTAGATTTTTCACAAATCATGCCTGATATGAGGCAGAGGTAGGTTTCTTAAATATATGCTTCTTACAGAAAAACTTTCACTTTTAGTGAGTATGTTCTCAGTCTTCATAATCTCCTTCCCCATGAAAACAGTTTTGAGATAAAAGCTTAGTTGTCTGAGAGCTATTTGAGAGCAAATCAACTTGTGTGCTGCTGGTAAAATCGGTCTAGCTCAACATTGCTGAGATCGGGATATGTTCTGTCTACAAAAGTATACTGTAAGTGTCACAAGACTGTCGGCATGCAATTTTGAAACCATTCACATGTCCAAAAGAAGACAAATAACTGGTGTGAATTCTAATTTCTGTTAGACTCTATGATAGAAAACCTAGCATCTCAAGGCAATGTACATTCATGTAAAAATCAGGATTAAAGTGATGAAAATGAGGCAATGATAATTGAAAAACGACAACTATAAGATAGTTAACTTGCCTTTCATTGTGGGTGATACTGGTTAGATCAATGCATAGTTTCGATACTGTAAAGCCAGATGGAATTCTGAAATTAAAAAACAACAACCCAACCTCTGTAAAATACGTTTTATCACTCTACTGCCAAATAGAATGGCGTATTCAACTACCAAAACACATGAAGCGTAGGGTTGATTCATGGTTAATAATCTATGAAGCGAACAAACATTCAGTAGAAATGGCATAATATAATGTAAAGAGAATGATTATTCTTGATGATTCCAATGCGCTGGGGGAACATCATCATATAATCAACACTAGGAAATATGCACGTACGATATCATTCATACAATTTTCAATTAAAAA
Source organism: Mastigias papua (assembly GCA_964019165.1). Lineage (NCBI taxonomy): Eukaryota > Metazoa > Cnidaria > Scyphozoa > Rhizostomeae > Mastigiidae > Mastigias > Mastigias papua. The sequence goes on from OZ025286.1 coordinate 9,741,419, forward strand.
ACGTGATCAAACGAATTGTCACTAAAACAACAATCATGTGATGCAATCTACCTGTTCGTATCAGGTGCAAATATGCATTTTTACGCTAGAAATCTGCATCGATGAAATGCAGGAGGCAAATTAATACATAGATGTTCATATGTATTAGACATTGCTATGGAGACTATAGTACCCTTCATATGTTGATTTGAAATGAAGAATACATTACAATCCATTGAAGATAAAATTCTATTATGATAAATAAATTCAAGATTGCTTACGGTTCATCTATGGTGATGATGTAAAAATTGTTGCTACTACATGAACAAGGCAAAACACAGGCAGATACAGATTTATCATCTTGCCTTTCAAACCTACAATGACAAGTCAGATATTTGATACCAAAACCCAAAATATTTGATCTAGCAATACGGTACACCTGATATCTAACATGAATCATTTCAACGGGTTACCTAAAATGTTTGGAACAGAGCTGCTGTCAAGAATTTGCAGCGTAGCGAATGGGGTGCAGTGAAGTGACAGAAGTACTCCAAAAGCAATCAAAAACATTTTGTGTACCCATACCGATAAAAGCTAATAAAGCTTATAAACGGCATATTAACTAAGGGAGAGATTTCAACAGCAAATGGGGAGAAGAGTCCCTTGGGATCATATCTGTGCAAGTACTGCATAAGGAGTTTGAACTCAATGCCACATGAACCATTTCAAAGCACATCAAACAAACGAGATATCGACTATAGCACAACTGGAGAAACCACTTTGCTATGTCATTAACAAAATACAACCTTTCTGTTCAATATGCTAAGGAAATCACTCATAGGATCAAATTTCACGAAATAAACTAACCAATCTTTGGCTCCATAAAAGAACGAAAGCTACACTAGGAACAAAATTTCGGACAATGAACTTGGCCGAAAATATTTTCGGGCAAATTTAACATATTTCGGACAAAGGCTGACTAAATTTTTCAATCATAAAACCCAAATGTCTCCAGTTGCTGGTCCTAAGATTAAAATCAAACTGTAGAGAAACTCTAAGGAACTCTGAAAACCAAACATTTGCAACGTTAAGAAGCATTCAGCATTGAACTGATCTAAAGTATATAATCTGTTATAAATAAATAAATATTGACACTAGCCAATTTCTGGACTAAAATCTCTTTTCGAGATTAAAATTTCCAAAATAGAGTGAAAAGGAAAAATGATTGATTTTTGCGTTTATGTCATAGATTTCGCTACATGTATAGAGGTAAGAAAGCCACTTCTGGCTGAAGTTCAATTTTTATGTCTTCATCGATTCGTATCATATCAATGAAATTCAGCATGTAATCTTAGAAGACAAGGAGATACCTAGCGTGTGCAGACTTCATCACAAGCGGCTCTTTAATGGGACTTCCCAAATACCCCTCCCTCCTTTTCTTTCGAAAAATATTTCTTTGTATACCACTCTTTGAATATTTCCTTCAAAAATTCTTGTATCCATTCATCTTAAGTCTAAGAGCTACAAATGATATGTAGGTTTGTCCGAACGTAAACCAAAGCATATCCATTATTTTCGGTTTGTTTCGTGATCATTCAATATCCTTTATTTTAATTTAACAAGCACTGCGCATGGGCAGTATATGCAAAAACTTTCGGCGTGAAAAATATTCGGACAATTCTTAATTTCGTCTTAATTAGAAACTAGTCGTTTGGCTGATTACCACCACTACCTCCATATTTCGGGTGACATTGGTTGATTTTGTAGGAGTCTCATCCATTGTATGAAACTTCTGTTTCAACATGCCCTCCGTGTACATCTTTTCAACAACAGTGGCGATAGCATCTTTATCTAGGCCATCATCTTTGTTGACAACAACGCAAATTCCCTCGATATCACTTCTCTTTTTTAGTCTCCTTTCCATTTATTCTATTATCTCAATGATAATATTCTGCATTGATACGATTGTGAGTAACAGTGAGAATGAACTACTGTCTTTAAGGGGAAACTTTCAACTAGCTATCAACAGCGCATCTGCTCGTTTCAATCACTACCTGGTTATAATAAGATGAGAAAGGGATTAGAATACTGGCAAAATTGTGCCGACATCCTTTATGGATAACCTCAGATATATTTATACAGGATACGAGTTAAAAAAGACACAGCAGCTTAGCGAGAACTAATAATTCCACATTTTATGGCAATCATCAGCCAGCCAACATCCGTTACTATTGAACACTACATAAGATGAGCAATATGCAAGTCACGTCAGTCTCCGCTATCAAACTACTTGTTTCGGTGATGGCACATTGCTATAATTTTGCTCTTTTGTCTCAGAGTTTATTCGGATCCCTATAAGTTATAATTTCATACTTTTCCACCAGGCATAGTGGGCATATATTCAACTCTGGTTTGAATAAAGATTTACTGCGAGCCATTTTCCATGATATTTGTAGCTCTGTATCCAGGAAAATTGTCGTCATTAACGTATTTAAGGGCAGAAAGTTTCGCAAGAAAACAGATTCGCGAAATTCGGGCATAAAGGTTCGCGAATTCCTGTGCAAATTTCGCCGAAAAAAACTTGCGCGACTGAGAAGACGTTCATTTTTACGAGGAATAGCTTGTTCTTGTGAAGAAAAGTGCGGGAAGAGACACAAAGTTTCTATGCATATTCAGAACTGTCAGCTGTCAGTGTCAAAATACAATGCTATTTGTCACTTTCAATGTCGTCTTCTCACTCCAAATCATCATCACTGATTTCGTTGAGCTTCACACAACATCTCAATGCTTGAAGTCTTCCGCAGTCAGATCGCAGAAAACCTGTAGTGTTATTTTCTTCGGTTGGCTATCTCGTTCATTTACAATTGGAGCAATATAACTGAAGGGATTGATCGGCGGTAAATTTTCCAGGTCGAGCTTTAATGCGTACTTCTATATCAGTGTACGAATCTTAAGTGCATGGATACAAGGCCTTTTGGGCCGTGTCTCTTTTGCTTCAATAATGACATTACCCTCAGAAAAAAAGTGAACAATGTTTCACTGTTACGGTCAGGGCCACGTCCTTTTGAACGGCGAGTCGAAAATGTTCCTTACTCTCATTATAAAAATATTCGCGAACTTTGACTTTGGTATTTTCCAAGGCAGAAACATTCGCGAAAAAGGTCAAGAATCGCAAACATTTTCTACCAGGGAAAACTTGCTCACACATAGTACTAAGCTGGTAAACTTCATACAAAATAGCAGGATATCGCTGCAAACATATTCAGTTCGATTGCACACAATTGGCACATTAGGCTGATCGCCCTTCTGAGGTCGAATTCCCTTTTTTCTCATCTTCATGGGCTCTTAAATCCACGTGATCAATATTCTAGTCATGTGATGATTGAGAGACTTATTCCTGACATTTGATTTTGATTTTGCTATTCATGTAGACAGTTTCTTGCCCAGTGAAACTTCCCTTCACAAATACCACACCTTGATGTCTTCCCAATGGAATCAAGAGGATTGAAATTTCGATTGGGATGTCCCTTGTTTGCTTTAACGTCAAACTGGGCTTTTTTCTCTTCTTCTAGGGTTCACTCTTTGTCAAAGAGTCCAAAATCTCTACCTCCTCTCCATCAGTTGGAATGATATGCCTCTTCTATTTCACTTGATGCAACAAATACAGATCATTCCCTCATGACCAATTTACCAAAATGTGGTGAAACAGTATCTCCAAATAGTGTCAACAATTGCCCAATCATCTATCATACTGAAGGGCGGTGAGTGTTGCCCTGCATAAATTTATTTCTGTCTCACTAAGATGAACAGAATTTAACAAACTATAAGCCAGCACTCCGTCTGGTAACTCGTTATCATTTGTTTTCATTATGGTGTAAAGTGCCTCAAAAGTATTCACACATTCTCCCATGCACATCTCCAAACGATGTTTGACATCCTCAAACTCTTAATAAGTAAGATAAATTTATCTAGACGGTGCATAGAGTCTCTTGCCTTATCTGCCAAGAACAGATACAAAATCGGGCTTTGTTTCTCGGCAAGCAAGTCCATCAGAGCTTGCTAAATTTTCAGCGCTGATAATCTAGCAACGAAATATCCTCTAAGAAGACATGTGATGGTGCAGTCATTGTAGCCATTTTCACTCTGCTTTTTATCTCAACCCCTTTCTACCATTGTTAACTCATAATCTTTTACTCAAATAAAACATGTCTTGTTCTTATCTATCAATTCTACACAGCTCACTTCACTCATATGATATAAACAACCACAACCACACAACAACAATTACAACAACAAAAACAACAATTAACACATATGAGTTAGGCTAACGGGTAGTCCACATATAAGGAGCGCACTCAGATGAGATCCCAGTTGGACTGGTAATCTTAAAAACAAAATAATTTGTATTTGAGAGGTGAATCAAATGGGATAAACACAACCTAGTGGACTCGGTCATTCAGGTGAGATGACGTAGACAATAACACTTAAACAAGGAAATTAGGAATTGTGCTAAGTGGAATCTCAGTTTCAAGAAGAGGATGGCCAAATAAAGTGAGATGCAAATAACATATGAGCACAAGCTGAAAAGTATCCCAAAACAGAGGGCTAGGTCACTTCAGAGAGGTGAATAGTATCATAGGAACATATTTCTAAGCCTTCTGTTAAGCACATTTTTAAGAAGGACATTTTGGTACTCAGAAGTTTCAAGAGTGTGCACTTGTAGTAATGGATGCCACATAGATGTCTGGTGATTCAACTAATGACTCCAGCGTCTAGGAAACAATAAACTCCTCTATTCTAAACAGCAGTTTACCTAGAGAGACAGAATTATATACCTGAATGAATGGAGTTAGGACAGCAGTCATAATGAAATTGTTGCCAGTGACAATAATAAGTTAGAAATCAAATTGCATACCATGATAACCGTGAACAGCACTGATCTGTATGGTCATCACTAGAGCGAAGAACAAAGAAGACTTCAATAAAGGCTTCAAAAGGCACACAGTGACAAATTTGAATAAGATTAAGTAATGAACTGCCCACTTATCTCTTGCTTTTAAACCCATATAAAGGATTATGTCAAAAGGGAAAGGAACCTGTTGAATAATTTACGTTCGAGAATGATGGGGAATTAGTACTTCAGGTTTCCCATGTAAGAATATAAAAATATATATATCTTGACGTTTTAATTCCCTTTTAGCAAATAGTGCAAGAAAGGAGCTGAACTTCCATGTCAGAACTTGACTACACAATTATCTATCTGATGTTTCAATACAGAACTACCTACAACTATTTATTTCATGTTAGCCTACACAACAACTTGATGCCTGCCTACACAAATATCTATGGGATGTTAGTTACACAACTATCTATTTGATGTTTGTTACACAACTATCTATTTGATGTTTGCTTACGCAACCACTTGATGTTTGCCTACAGAACTACCTACAACTATCTATTTGGTGTTTGACTCCACAACTGCTTGTTATTTGGCTATACAACTATCTACAACTCGCTATTTGATGATCGCCTACACAACTGTCTGATGATCGCCTAGAGAACTATTTGATGTTTGCCTACATAACTATCTATTTGATTTTTGACTACACAACTAACTAATTGCTTTTTGACTACACAATTATCTAATTGCATTTTGACTACACAATTATCTACAACTATCAAGTTGATGTGCTCCTATACAACTATCTATTTGATGTTACACAACTATCTATTTCAAGTTTGATTGATATTTAAATAGGCGTTGTTTTGACAACGTTCGAATTCAGTTTGAAATCGTTGTTGATTAATATCGAGAACGGAATGCGAAACTTGCTGAAAATATATGAAACAGAATCACATCTGAAAAACAAGCAGAATAACAACACTCTTTAAATCAAAATATTATTCTATTACAAATACTTTTTTAGTGAAATAGCAAGAGGTCGTATAAATTTGCAAACGTAGTCTTATAGAGTCTAAAAGACACTTCACTTTTGAAATTGTAGTGTTACTTATACTATCTTTCTACATTTTGTATCAATATTTGTCTAAAATCTAACAATGATATAGATTGCATAGACAATGTGTGTTAACAGAAGAAAGAAGTATATCTTGGCGAATATTTTCACTTCAAAGCAACATTGCTAATCCTAATCCGCCCCACTACAAAACCCGTCTATGGTATCCACAATCCAATTGGAATATCTTACCCAACCCAGTTAAATGTTAGCTTAAGTAAACTAGATCTTCATAAATTCAAACACAATTTCCGAGATGCAATAGATGCAATGTTTTCATCAAATGATGGTATTGAGAATGAAGAACACTTTTTGCTCCTCTGCTCCCTGATTTGATTTGATTTCACATTTTTGAGGAGGGTAGCCCTTCAGCAAATGCTGATATTCAAGGGGCACTTTTGATACCCAGAAAAGAAGCCTTCTAACTCTCTCTTTCATAAACCATTAGATTTCACTACATCCTCAAAAGAATTTTTAACGTATATTTTATTGTATGCTTGTAACGATTCACCTGATGATACTAATACGGAGCTTCAGGGAACCATTTCAGGGAACCATTTGCTTCATAAGAGAGATACCGTAAATCCTCGATTTAGCCCCCCCCCCCTCGAATAAGCCCCCGTGCTAGAACTTCAAATTGTTAATAAGCCCCCCCTCGAAAAAGCCCCCACCCGAGAAGATGATGAAGACTTTCATAAAGACTGATGCTTAAATATAGACTGTACTTGTAATAGTATGGAGAGAAGGTGCTTTGGCAATGAGCTATTTATACGACATTTGTCAAGTAATTTTATAAGCCCCCCTCGAATAAGCCCCCACCGAAAAAGCATCAAAAATGAATAAGCCCCTAGGGGGCTAATTCGAGAATTTACGGTAAGCCGTTTTCACTGACTTGGTAACGACACTAAAGGGATTCCTAACATCGTTAGACCATCTATATGGTGGTCATTGTTATATATCTGTATCGCTTTCTTTTCATGTGAATCTGTTAGGTTGCGTTCACACTAAGAGCGAATAGTGTAGCGAGCAGACTGAATTAGAGACATAAAATGAAGCAGCAGCGACTCTGAGCGACAACTTTTATCGCCAAGTTTCTTCGCCAATTCGCTCTTATTGTGAATGTCTCCTTATATGTAATTGCCACAGGGTATAGCATAGTTAATGCACGCAGTGGTATCGTTTTCAACCTCTTGTAGATGTTTAGAAATTGCTATTGATGTTGTATTAACAAAAGTACTATCACTTGTTATACTGCAAGAGGAGAAAAGCCAAGTAGGTCTCGACAACAATAGAGGATTCCACAACTGCAATCAAGGATAAAGCAATAAAACTAAGTGTAAATGTCTGCATGTGTTTTGACGACTCTCTTCATCCAATGATTGAAGTTACGTACAATGCAAAAGGAAAGTTTCAGACAATAACCAGAAAGAGACAAACCATGACGTACTTCTCAGTTGCAATAGATGGACCTTCCATGCTTGTGAAAGATTCTGCCATTGTTAACTAGATAGAAAGGTAATAATATTTAAACACAAAAGTTCTAAAATATACAGACGACATTTACAGGAAGCCGAACAAGAAGAATATTAGAAGCTGCAAAAAAGGTCAAAAAGAAACAGCTGAAAAACAGTGAAGCGAGGGTCAAAGTAATCACTGTAAAAATGTAGACACGGGCCTAAGTATCAGCGCAAAATATTGAGAACAAAGCTACATTACGGCTGCATAAAAAGATATTTAAACAGTGAATCTAAACATGTAAAATAAATACGCAGACATCTAATGAGACAGCAACTTACTGTTACTGTGTCAAAAATTTCAATAACTTTCTTATGCAATAGATTTCCAATAATTGGCAAAGATGTTTCCCTCTCTGGCATGATGACTACAGGATTCTCTGAATAAGCAAATGATACTTTGAACTTAGAGACATTCATAGAAAGCAACAATTATAATTTTGAAAATTGCTAACAAAATATAAAACATAACTTATATATTTTGAGGAAAAGCACAAGCATGTGAACATCACAAAAGTTGAGCAGATTCTTGGGTTCGATGAAAATGCAATATTACTGACTCTCCCCCATTTATAAAGCATTAGAGAACATAACAATGAAAACTTTGAGAGCTTGTCACAACTGAACTCAAAAAGCAAAGAATTTCCACAGGACTATTTGCTCCGTATACCAGCAACTTTAAATCTATGAACCAGTGACCGATGATCCAGAAACCAATGACAAGAAAAGTTGAAGCGAACATTGAAAATTAAAATACTACTTGCAGATATTAGAAAGTTTTATCTACTATGCAGTCGTCGATGCTTTCCAAACCCATTCTCCATTGCATGGAAGTTCTAGAAACCAATTCTACCACAATGCAACCTTCCCGTTACTGGTAAGCATGTGCTTTTCAAAGATTAATTAGAAAATTATATACACAAAAAAGTATTGAAAAATATCCAGTTAACTCAATCCTGCATCGATTCCAATCAGGCTACTTGATAATAAATATCTGACAATGCAATAGTTTTCCTACTACTCACACTGTGTGCATGGCGAGGAGCCTATATGGGAAGACCAAGTAGACATGAAATGCATCAGAAACAGACAAATGAGGTAAAAAGATAATTTCGTCGCATCAGCTAGTTTTTTTTCTGGTGGATCGAAATCATAAATTTTACTTGCATATGATACAGCCCTATAATTTTGAGCTCAAAAGCGTAGTAATGCAACAGGTAGGAGCAATGCTCCAATAGAATGACACCATTCTAGAAATGCATGAAATCATTGGAGGAAAAAAGCCACTTCATTGGGCTTGAGGTACGCAAAGAAAGAGCAAAACTGAATGTATAAAAGCTTAGATAAAGGAAAGAGAAGATGAAGTTTGGATGGGCTTTGGTCATAATGGGGTATGAAGATACAAAAACTAGAATTAGACAAAATTTAGAGAATGCCCGTTACCATGGGCGTTTCAGGACCCTGCTGATAACAGTATGCAAATACTGATAGGTTATCCTCTCGAAACATTAGTACATTAATGGAAAAGAGTTATATAGTAATAAAACACGGATTGGCTATGAGAATCGTCTTTAAGTACCAGGAGTTCATTTTCGACAATTTCCCAAAGATCACATACAAAATATTAATCTATCAATAGAAATGCACGAGGTAATCCCAAATGAATCGCACGAAGCCTAGTAAATCCGTAACATTTGAGTAATAAACAGCAAGTTAGGCAAGATACCGGCACAGAGAGGTGGCAGGAGATATAAAAGAGAGGGCTTTCAGCAGGAATCTATCAATTTGGAGGAGCTTGTTGATTCTGAGTACAGTAATCTACCAAAATCATCAGGCTACTCTGTGAAAAGCAATCCGACTGGCCACAGACTAGTATCAATTTGATGAGCAAAGCAATTTGGGATATGTATAATTGTAAGATTGGCAATTTCATGTGAAAAGAAGATGATAATAGGTATGGCTGGGTACATGAATGCATGTACACTGAATATCGCATTTGTCATGAAAAGCCATTACGACAAATAATTTCATTATTTCCTTATTTTTTCCTACAGTCCCGCAATTTGCCATTTTCTCAAATCTACTATAAACAAATGTGATCTTCTTTTCCTCTATACTTAGCCTTTGTCTGTGTTCCTTTGTTGGTGGCTCTGTTACACCCTCAAGATGTTTCTTCAACATTACTTAATAAACTACGATATTGCAACAACCTTCCCTAGCATGTCATAATAGAGTTCGTTTTCATGTAGTACATGAGGCAGTGAATCACGTCTAATACATATGGTTCTACTACCATAATGAAAAGCATATCCGGAGTAGAAACATCTCATGACCAAAAAATCATCATGGTACTTTGGTAGATAGAAACATATGCTATAATACAAACATACAAACCTTGTACTGACTTCTCAGACTCCAGAAAATTGTACCATGGATTACTTGAAGATACCTTGAAAGTTATAACCCAAGGCCATGGTAAAATAACCATTTTATTACGAAGACATGAAATTAACAAAAATAAAAAGAGGACAAATTTTGCCCAGCCAATATTAATTTCTTCATAGTAAAGCTAACAAAAAGAGACGAAGTTGTAAAGTTTTATGAAAAAATAAAAGTTAGATATTATGAGATAAATTATATGGGACAGGATATATGATAACAAAAGCACATGTTTGAGGAAGATGTATTTGGAAAAAAGAAAAAATTAACAAAGGAGTAAGTGGCAACGGCAAAAGATAGTCCCATTAATGCCTCTGTCTGTTGGGGAGTGCTAGATAGAGAGGAGACTTATTGTAAGCCTTACTATTGTAAGTATCGTGAGGAAGGGAGGCCAGTTACTTCCCTCGCAGCCTTTAACTTCCCAAATTTTGCCAAACATGCCCATTTGCTGCTACGTAGACAGTAAGCGAGCATCCCAAATACGATCTGAGAGTTTGACCCGATGCATTGATCTTCCATTCGGAAGTCAAGCTTTCTAAACCACTTGGCTACTCACCCACAATAAAAAAGTATTTATACGAAACATTTACCCTCAGAAGAGGGTTAACGAGTCTTCTCTATGGCCTAATGTAATGTGGCACTTATCAAATATACCTTTATGAAATAAATTCAATTTACGAATCAAAGTGTAAACACTACTAATCTTGTACAGTAACTACTACAAGATAGAAAATGGAAAAACATGAAAATATGCAAATTTCAAACAAAACAAATGTCTATATCACTAATGAGCATTTGAGTTAATTACTTCCTGCTTTAACATCCACTCAGTTTACATCTTAATATGTAATACATGCTATCGTGTGATGCTGCTCTATACACTGTAGGTAGTAATTACTTATGAAGTAAATGTGAAAATAACCCCTGCCAAGCTGTATTGCTGTCATTCGTAGGTCCTGTCTTTTTCATGTTCTAATGTTGTGGTGTGCTGTGTTTCTATATAGATTAATATCATGAAATCTAAAGAGCTACGGAGAAACGGAACAATGCCATCGAAGTATCATGTAGGCATTCCTATCGAATATACTAGTATAGCCAGAGAGATTTCATTACTTCCTAACTGATACATCATAATATCCCACTTTCGAAAGCTGAAAGACGAAAAGATAACGTACTTCTTTTGAAGCCTTTTCATCTTCTTTGAGGTACTAAACAGAAGGAGACAATCAACTAAAATGACCTACATTACATATCACTTTATGCAAAAGCACAACATCCATACGAAATATCAATTTAAGGTTAAACAATATAATAGAAAAAGGTCTGATTTACTTGAAGAGATTTACATCAAGATAATTACATGAAGTTATTTACAGGAAGACATTTACATGAAGACATTTCCAAGAAGATATTTACTTGAAGAGATTTACATCAAGATAATTACATGAAGTTATTTACAAGATGACATTTACATGAAGACATTTCCAAGAAGATATTTACTTGAAGAGATTTACATCAAGATAATTACATGAAGTTATTTACATGAAGACATTTACATGAAGACATTTCCAAGAAGATATTTACTTGAAGAGATTTACATCAAGATAATTACATGAAGTTATTTACATGAAGACATTTACATGAAGACATTTCCAAGAAGATATTTACTTGAAGAGATTTACATCAAGAGATTTACATCAAGATAATTACATGAAGTTATTTACATGAAGACATTTACATGAAGACATTTCCAAGAAGATATTTACTTGAAGAGATTTACATCAAGATAATTACATGAAGTTATTTACAAGATGACATTTACATGAAGACATTTCCAAGAAGATATTTACTTGAAGACAGTGGCGGATCCAGACATTCGCAACATTCGCAGATGCGAATGTCAGATTTTCAGAGAACTTTTTGCATACACGAAAATGACAATTGATAAGAAAATTAATAGAATAGGCAAAAATTATTGCAACGATAGTCCTGTTATGGCTCCTCAATCCGTGATTTTGCTCGTTACTTTACGTAAATAGTTTCTTATGTGTTTGCCTCTGCGAAGCAATTTCGCGTTCTAACGTCAGACAAGCCTTTATCGGTATCTAGGCAGTTGCGAATGTTTACTTGTCAGTTGCTAAGCATTTTGCGAAGTTCCTTCACATTTTGCGAATGTACTCCGCAACGCCAACATCAAAAAGCCTATTGGTTTTGTATGGGAAAGAAGCTTCTTGCGAATCTTGGTCGCCGGGATTGTAATAGAGGGCATGCGGCCTCACAGCGTAATATGACTCCAATATGCAGTTGCCTTAAACGATGTTAGATAGCCCATAAGTTATAATTAGTTATAATTAAGGACGTTGCGAGTTGCGAATGTTGAGACGAAGGAGGCGTGGGCTGGCACACTGGCACTTGTACTCCAAGGAATGGGCCATAGGAACACCAGATACACGTGATACAATGGCAATGCGTGCGAGTGAGATCGAGCCTACCTGGCAAGTAAATTAGCTAATAGTTATACGAGAGATACGTTTAAATGAAGAAACACTGGTTATCATAGAGATTTTGATAGATGCTTAACTATCATCATTGTGTATGGAGAACAGGGGTAAGAGTGGCAACCTCTTGAAGTTTTCCAGGAAGCAGGTATTGCATTATCAACTGAGGGCCTAGGTGCATGGGTCCTATTGGTAACAGAAGGTGAAGATTCTTGTTGATTCAGCTAGATGTCTAGTACTTATGTTTTATTTATAAAATGTGTGATATTAGTATCTGAAAGTGGTATGCCATTTGTGTGACTCAGTCAGCTAAATTACCGGATTTAACTACTATTTTTAAAGTTATCGATGGTATGTGTCATGTAGTATGCACAATCGCTTTTGCAGTACAGTCTGGTACGTTTCGGTTGTCTGGCTTTAGTTGAAGTTGTTAAACAGCGTTCAAATGTGTAAGATTGAACGTTAGATATGTCAGATTTGCTTATCAAGAACTTGTAATGGGAAGTTTCAGTGGAAAATATTATTAGATAACGAAAAGCCCTAACACCAGTACTTGCAGCTTTGTTCTTAGTTACCCCTATCTAGAGTGATATGCACCATATCTCCTCTTCACCTGTCTAGCATCAGTGATGAGACAAGTAGCCTCCCAAAAATTATCTTTAAGAGGGTTTACCCTTAGTGTAGTGCAGGTGATGCATTGGTAGTAATAGCTAAAAAATTATGCACAATTTCTGACAAATGAAACATGCAGAAATTTTATATTGGAAGATTGTTGCCTCCTTTTTCTGCATTTGTTATCTCAGGATTATCAATCACATCTCTTTTTCCCTTTTACACAACAGTGATCCCTTTAGCTTTTATGTATTGTACCTATTCTTTCATGCAGCAACATGCTGCAAAATAACTACTCAATTGCTTTTGTCTGCTTGAGGACTGCCTTCCACAAAACTGACATCTCTGAAACCAAATCATATAGTTCAAGTTATACCTTAATTGGATATACCCAAATACAAACCTGAATTGAATGTTTCTTAGACTAGACTTTCTTGTCAATGCCTCAAATCACAACACATAACCAAGTGCAATTTCCAAAACCCTTAAACTGCTTAAAGACTTTACTAGAAGTTGTTGCCTAACCTTTGATAGGTATGTTGAGTCAAATGAACAAAATTACATTGAAGATGGATTATATGTTGAAATATTGGGATAGATGTTGAGTTTCTCTGAAGCATGGGTAACCAAAAGTCATGCCAAGCTGCAAGTCTGATTTGCCAATTTGCTGAATGGGTGGAGACATGCACATGTGTTTGTTCAATTGGGTGTCAAAATTCTCTCATTATCAAATTCTGAACACTGTGGACAGTTTCCTTGTGTCTTTTGTCCTCTATGTCAATATATTCTGAGTAACAGTAGAGCAGATAGCCAAATTGATCACTAAAGCTTTATGTAGAATCATTACATGATTTCATGAAATTATTGAACTGTGAAGGTGAGATTTCTTCTGAATCTTTGAAGAATAGAATAACATATTGCTGAAAGTGGATGATTACATGTAAGTACTTATAGAGGCTTTGCTATAGTAGAGAAGAACAGCTAGATAGAAATATCAATCCAGGTACCAAATCTTGAAAAGGCACATTGAGTATAAAGTAATCCATTGGCAATTTACATTTCTTTTGCCTCTGCTTGCCAGATCTAGTGTGCTCAATCCATGATGGTCAGTATATCCAAAGCATGAGATTTGGTAGCTCAAGTGGGTTGTAGGCAGGCACTTATTAGTTTTTATTCATTGGCCTCAGTGGCCTAAAACTTTTTCCATTTATGTACACACTTTTGATACATTGATAATTTTGATATGTGTGGCTGGACTTGTATGGCAGGAAAACAATGTATTATTTAAACTACATTGTGAATTGACAAATTCCATCATCAATTTGGTTTCACCTTTTGTTTGAAGGTATGGTTTTTTGTGTATTGACTTATTATGAGTTAAATGCCTATCTAAATCATACTAGCAGTGCTAGTTTATCTTTACAATGCAAGTTTGTTTTGAGAGAAAAAAGTAAAATATATTGGAAAAATTTTGAGTTGTTGAAGTTTTAATGGGGTGAAATTTAGGGCGTGGTCATATGGGCGTGGTCTTTCTAACGGTGAGGATTTTGCGAATGTCAGAATTTACTCTGGATCCGCACCTGCTTGAAGAGATTTACATCAAGATAATTACATGAAGTTATTTACAAGATGACATTTACATGAAGACATTTCCAAGAAGATATTTACTTGAAGAGATTTACATCAAGATAATTACATGAAGTTATTTACATGAAGACATTTACATGAAGACATTTCCAAGAAGATATTTACTTGAAGAGATTTACATCAAGATAATTACATGAAGTTATTTACATGAAGACATTTACATGAAGACATTTCCAAGAAGATATTTACTTGAAGAGATTTACATCAAGAGATTTACATCAAGATAATTACATGAAGTTATTTACATGAAGACATTTACATGAAGACATTTCCAAGAAGATATTTACTTGAAGAGATTTACATCAAGAGATTTACATCAAGATAATTACATGAAGTTATTTACATGAAGACATTTACATGAAGACATTTCCAAGAAGATATTTACTTGAAGAGATTTACATCAAGATAATTACATGAAGTTATTTACATGAAGACATTTACATGAAGACATTTCCAAGAAGATATTTACTTGAAGAGATTTACATCAAGATAATTACATGAAGTTATTTACAAGAAGACATTTACATGAAGACATTTCCAAGAAGATATTTACTTGAAGACACTTACCTGAAGATATTTAAAAGAAGACATTTACATCAAGGTATTTACATGGATACAGTTACATGAAGACATTTACAAGCAGACATTTACATGAAAACTTTTATATTAAGAGATTTACATCAAGGTATTTACATGAGGACATTTCCATGAAGACATTTACATGAGCACAGTTACATGAAAAAATTTACATGAAGATATGTATTTAAAAGACATCAAAATACTCTCAAACATAAAAATATAGAAATGTGAAAAGACAGAATTATGACTGATTACTCACTTGGCCTATTCTTTCAAGAACAAAAGACTTTTGATCGTTATCCTGGTAAGCACAGAGTAAATATGAATGTGACGATAGATGCACATGCTTACTGCGAGCTCAAAATATACCAAAATGAGTGTTGGCAGCTAGTACAGTAGAACTCGCATAATTCGGATCGGTTTTATCCGGATTTCGGTGTATTCCGGACAGAATTACTAAGTCCAATTAATTTCCTATTGAATTGTACTAAATTAATTCCCATTATCCGGATTTCCTAGTCCGGATAAATGCATAAACCGGACTATATGTTTGGGCAATTATGCTATTCTTTTACCGTAGTCCGGATAAATGATCTTAGAAATATGTCAATGAGCACAGGTGTATTCTTCACTGTATTACCATATCCTAACTGCATACATTATAACCAATAAGTGAAATGAATTCCTGCTTCAAGCAGAGGCCAGCGTGTTGGCAACACTTTAAAACAATACACTTTCATAATTATCATGACTTCATAGCGAAAGCATACAGATCGTACGTACCAAGAGAAATATAGAGTAATTAAATTTTGCGATGAGAATCCGGGAATAAAAAGAAGCGACATAGCGTTAAAGTTTGGAATAAAACCACAGACTTTAAGGCATATGATGAAAGTAGAAACGAAGAAAAAAGTTTTTAATGTTGTAGAAAATCCGCCAGATGCAAGAAAGGGTACAATAAAGCGTGTAAAAAATGTACGTTTTCCAACATCGAAGCCGCTTTTATTATTTGTCTCCGTCAGTATTGTACCGATCCGGATCTGAAAATTGATGGAGACATGCTTGTAGCAAAGGCTGACTATTTCTGAAGGAAATGGGTTGTGAAAGTTCGGAAATGACCTCGGGATGGATCCACTGATGTAGAAAACGCTACGGAATGGGGGAAATTTTGAAATCAAGCGAAGCAGGGGATACTGAAGTGTGAAAGAGTGGAAGGTAGGAAAACTAAAGGAGATCCTAAAGTTGTATGAACCAGAGAACATTTTTAGTGCTGATGAAACCGGTCTGTTCTGGCCACTGTTACAAGAAAAAGCCTAGGATTCATCGGTACAAAGCAGCATGGTGGTAAAAAAACAAGACTAGGATTACTGCATTAGTTGCGGCAAACATGACTGGAAGGAAAAAATTGCTGCTGATAGTGGTGGGCAAAAGCCAAAAGCCTCTGGCTTTCAGAAATGTGCTTCATATTCTCGTTACTTACAGGGCAAATAAGAAAGCGTGGATGACAAGGGAACTGTTCACTGAATGGTTAATGAAACTAGACAGACAAATAAAACTTAAACATAGAAAAATTGCAATGGTAGTCGACAACTGCACAACCCATGCGTCAATAGGTATTCAGGAGTGACTTGAATTATGACATTGTACGTGAATCCGAAATATGCTGGGAGTGATCTCCAAACAACAACACAAATTTAACGGGGTCACAGAAAAAATTTTAGCGTAATCCGGATTTGCTTTAATCCGGACGAATTTTGGCGGTCCAATTAGATCCGGATTATGCGAGTTCTACTGTACAAGCAAATGCAAACAAACAAGGAGATTATACGCGAATTGGGTAACACAAAAGCTACAATCGGCAAGAAGTAATGTATTGCCATACCGTTGCTCTCTAGAAACAATTCAAATAAATTCAGGATACCGGGAAATATAAATTGCTCCATCAAATGAATAAACGTTCGGCTGAAATGACAGAACCAACGAACCTTGACTAATTGAGTCTGAAGAAAAGCAAGGGTATGAGCGTGCTCTTCTTGGCTGAACTACGAGCAATAATGATACAGTTTCCAAATAAGCAATACTAAACTATGCAGAATAACGATGCAATATGGAAATAGCAAACATAATGGTGTCCAAAGCAGACAACAAATTAGGTACAAGAGAGGAATTGTGCAATTCCAGCACCAAATGTTCCTTTTGAATAAAAATCAAACATCAAGAACAAATTTGAATGATGGCATACTTCTCTATAAATACTAGGTATAGGCTCATCTGATATTCTGTACATTACTAAGGAACAAAACAAAATATATGAGTTAATAGTAATGCTACTGACGTATGAAATTTCTGAAGTCGTGCAACAAAACGAATTGCATACACACAAACACCGGAAAATTGAAATTATCAAAAAGACGGTAAGATACATCGATTCTTCTGCACTCGAATAAAACGCCAGAAATACTAGCTAAACCATTTCACATGAATATCATGATAAATTGATTATTATTATCGTTCATATCAGTAAATACTAGTTAACGTAGACAGTAATGATCAATATGATAATTGCGCGTACTAAAATGTAAACCGAGTATGGCTGTGCATTACAATGAATCGAAATACGTACGATAAAAAACATACACGAAATGAACGAATCCAGTTTCATCAGCATGGAGCTTACAAGAAACTAGTTCCACGCATATATCTTGAATATCAACAACAAATATTAAATTCTAAAAACAAAAGTCATTCTCATATGTCAGTTGACACTACTATGTAAAACCCGTCAATCACAACGAGCCTTAAGTAGAGAATTTGGAGATAATAATTTTTCTACAGCACGAAACAGCGGTACCATGTTTTAGACATACTGAAAAGTCTATTTTCGTCCGCTTTTCAGTACGTCTAAAACATGGTACGGCTTTTTCGTGCTGTAGTGAAGTTCTGTAGTACCAACAGACTTTTCACATAATAATTTTTCTTTAGAGACACCAGTCATGTTCTGGCGTAATCATACATCATTATTCATTGCCTCCCTGTGCTCTATGCTTGATTCAGTTTTCCATTTGCAACAAAAAGCTATTGCTAATCTAGTTCCAACGTTGAACATTAAAAACTTCTGTTTATGAGATATTGAAGAAACTTACCACCCGACAGCCATTTGAAAAAAGCTCGAAAGCTTCTCAAGTCACTTTCGATAACACTGAAAAATGACGGTTGTTAACAAATGAAAAAGTATTTACTTGTGATAAAGAAGACAGTAATAGAGCTCGATACGTTACAAACAATGTACCCTGAGTAATGATTTGAGTGAAATACGGAATAAAGGATGTTGCTGACAACGAAGACTGAACAACAATCACCCTTTCGAAAGGTAGTTTAAACTACAATAGTCGCCAAAAGTCCTGGTACACTCTGCACTTACTGTATTCTGCAATGAACTTTCATCCCCCTCTCCCCCCTGAAACAATGCTGGTGTTTTGGAGAAGTACATGCGATAATGGGAAAATTTCGTGTGCACGCCAACTTCAAATGTCCCACAATCGAACCAACATTGTTCTAGGGGAAGGGGGTGCGTGTTTGTAGCAGCTATGACAATATGTAGAGGAAAGTGGCCTTTTATCAGTCTATTAAGTGTCCCAAGGACCTTTGGCGAATATTGTAGCCCCTATACAAATATACGGAGAAGATTAACATTAGCAGTACACACCAACAACAAATACTAAGACCAGACCACCAAACATAAACCAGAGTATATAAAAATCTCTGAATTAAATCGACTAACATTGCTTGAGAAAATGCAACCACATTGGAAAACAAGACTCGAAGGTCTACCTGAAAAATTTTCGACTAGGCGAAACTTTCATAGGAGTAACAAACGGATGTACAAAGAACCAAATTTCAAACAATGCTATGAAAGAAAACATAGGCCACCTGGGACAAAAGCCTTAAATTGAAAATATTATTCTGAGTTTTCAAGTATTGTGGTCTTATAACAGACTCAAGAGATTGTGAAACAACCATGAACATACCATAACAATTCTTTAGTCTTTAAAACAAATGAGCCAAGGCAATTCAATGAATCTAAAAAATCAATTGCTGTAAACAATGATGATATTAAATGAAATTTAGCCATTCGTACAAATATTTTCTGCTATTCAAACCTATCTATATATGGTATCAACTCTAAGTAACATTTAATTTTTCAATCAATACAGAAGGACGAAAAGAAGCATGAAGCACTACAAATGTTTGGATGGAGAATCTGTGGGAATCATGTGCCTGCACAGATGACCAGTGGAAGGATATACAGCTGCTGCAATCCACAGTGCTATCTTCGCACGTAAAAACAATAGCGCTCTAATTTGTAAGTCGAAATCACTCGTTGGCTTAGAAATCCACAGTGCTATCTTCGTACGTAAAAACAATAGCGCTCTAATTTGTAAGTCGAAATCACTCGTTGGCTTAGAAATCCACAGTGCTATCTTCGCACGTAAAAACAATAGCGCTCTAATTTGTAAGTCGAAATCACTCGTTGGCTTAGAAATCCACAGTGCTATCTTCGTACGTAAAAACAATAGCGCTCTAATTTGTAAGTCGAAATCACTCGTTGGCTTAGAAATGGAGAATAATCCAAAAACAAGTGATAATGCCATAAAAATGCTCCTCCAAAGTGACTCAGATTAACATAACAAAACCATAGCAAAATATTATGACAATAAATATGTCCAGATATCACAGAAAGCTTCTACAGCAGGATTGGGACTAATTCAAAAAGAGTAAATGGAAGCCTACAATATATAATCCGAAAATCTATTTGTATTTCCTACTATTTTCTACGTAGATCCCTTTCAAATTCAGAAAAACTCAAGTGTGTAACCCATGTTGCAACTGATGTTGGTTTGCTAATCTCCATGTAGCGTATTGCATACAACAAATATATCAACATTTTGTACTAAACATGATTAACATTCAGGTTATACACAAGGCAACCCTTTTCAATTAAGCACCCTCCTCGACTAACCACTCCCCTTTAAATGCCAATGCATTGATTAAGCACTTTCTTTACAGCATAACAGAGCTTGTAGTCAGCACAATCAATTGATCAATTACAAAACTGCCGAACAGAACAACACTCTGAAAAGTTGGTTGATCTCATTTAGTCATAGATCTGATTATGAGCTATTTTACCAAACCTCCTCAAGAGTCAAAAGACTGCCGAGAAAGGCTTTCAGTTATCGGTCTCACTTAAAAGAGGTCACTTCTGCAACTTTCAAGACCCCAGGAAGACACTCTTCAGTAGAGAAGAGTTGAATACTACTGTCAATGGATCATTGATGAGGTAAGGGTCTTTATGATACGAAGTGGAATATCCTAAAACACATCGAACCCGGCAGAAAGGATTGGAATATTATTCACATTGCTTAGAGAACTGTAGCTATTAGTAAAGCTTACATACATAAAACAAATGAATAACTAAATAAATAAATAAATCATGATGATAATGATGATGACGATGATGATGATGATGATGATGATGATGATGATGATGATGATGATGATGATGATGATGATGATGATGATGATGATGATGATGATGATGGCTAGCCCATGGTTGGAGACCTCCTCGTGGTGGCAAGCGGGCACACAGAGACTCTGCCCTTAAATTGATAGTGATTTATTTCACGAAGATTCAGAATTGGGGCAGATGTTGACGACCTGTGGCAAACTGTCCAACCAGGCCCCTTCAGTGAAAGTCAGGCACAGCAGATTAAGGCTGCAGCTCTGATAAGTAACTGTTGGAGTAACAGAGTGGATTGAGTGTAGCCGACTCAATCACCTCTTCTAAACAATATGAAGGCGACACTGACCTCAGGGTCAGCCTAGGCCCTGTAAGGGGCGTACAGGAAAAGAGAGAGAGAGAGATGATGATGATGGCTAGCCCATGGTTGGAGACCTCCTCGTGGTGGCAAGCGGGCACAGAGAGACACTGTCCATAAGTTGATAGTGATTCATTTCGCGAAGATTCAGAATTGGGGCAGATGTTGACGACCTGTGGCAAACTGTCCAACCAGGCCCCTTCAGTGAAAGTCAGGCACAGCAGCTTCAGGCTGCAGTTCTGATAAGTAGCTGTTAGGGTAGCAGAGTGGATTGAGTGTAGCCGACTCAATCACCTCTTTTAAACAATTTGCAGGTGACACTGACCTCAGAGTCAGCCTAGGCCCCGTAAGGGGCGTACAGGAAAAAGACAGACAGACAGACAGATGATGATGACGACGACGACGACGATGATGATGATGATGATGATGATGATGGCCCACCATGGTTGGAGACCTCCTCGTGGTTGTGGTCGGGCACGAAGAGGCACTGCCCTTAAGTTGATAGCGAGCCATTTGCAAAGATTCAGAATTGGGGCAGATGTTGACGACCTGTGGCAAACTGTCCAACCAGGCCCCTTCAGTGACAGTCAGGCACAGCAGCTTCAGGCTGCAGCTCTGACAAGTAACTGTTGGGGTAACAGAGTGGATTGAGTGTAGCCGACTCAATAACCTCTTCTAAACAATTCGAAGGCGACACTGACCTCAGGGTCAGCCTAGGCCCCGTAAGGGGCGTACAGGAAAAGACAAGATGATGATGATGATGATGATAACGATGACGATAATGATGATGATAATGATGATGGTGGTGATGATGATGATGATGAAATCGGCCGATGGCTGGAGGCCTCTATGTGGTGGTAAGCGGGCACAGAGAGACACTGCCCTTAAATTGATAGTGATCTATTTCGCAGAGATTCAGAATTAGGGCAGATGTTGAAGACCTGTGGCATACTGCCAACCAGGCTCTTTCAATAAAATTCAGGCTCCCCAGGATCAACCCAGGCCCGCAAAGGGCATAATGGGAGAACGGACAGATAAACCACAGACTGACAGACTGACAGACAGAGGGACAGACAGAAAGACCCAGTCACCTAAGTCACCTATCTTAAAGTATGCAGGCAGTCTGCTGACCCTAGGGCCAGCCCAGCACCCCATAAGGGGCATAACGGGAGGAAGAAAACGAAGAAGGAAACTAAATACTATCGATTTCACAACCTATGATTAATGTGAACATATATCTACAAGTTCATCATTTGCAATTTTGAACAGGTTAAGGACGTCCGCCCATGTTAATTAATTTTTCAAAAACTTTCCACGCAGTACAGTTTATTTCCACCACCTCCCCCGCCCATTAATTTTTAAGTAAATTTCAACTCGAGATAATTCTGGAAAAGGTACTTTATCATGAAAATATATACTATCGTTTAAAAAAATAACGTTGATCATTCATGTTGTATTATCTTATATTGTTTCCATCTGCAACTTCGTTTTCAAAACTAATTTTTCATACGTCAATTTATTGCATTTTTTGTCATTTCCAACCACCCCCCCCCCCCCCGTTTATTCCATCACCCCGTTTATTAGGTTTTTGAGATTTTTCCAACCCCTATTTGTTCCAATCCACCTTATATTAGGCACCCAAGAGTACATACTCTGAAAAGCATTCAATAAGCAGCTGATACAATACATTCGTATACAATACATAAATATACAATACATCAATATACAATACATCAATATACAATACATCAATATACAATACATCAATATACAATACATCAATATACAATACATCAATATACAATACATCAAAAGGCAAACAACAACAGTCGTACCTTGAACAGCCTCTGGATTTAAGCCCAATATTCCGTACTTTTCATACCATCTAGCCATGCCAAGAATTTCAGTCAACTCGATAGATATATCATAACACAACCTGAAAAAGTTAAGGAGTAAGAAACTATTGGACCAGACAATATTTTGAATCAATATGACGTATATTGGCAGGGATGATAGAAGCTATACGACTGCTCTTACTACAAGGATCGCAAATGAACTTTCACCTTTTACTGATAGAACATAACTCGTTCATATTAATAAGTAGACTGTTTACCTGAGTCCCTAAGATTGGTGCATAAAACTGTGGCATCTTTTAAAGAGCATCCAGTAAATAAATAGTGAAATCCGATAAAAAATTACCACAAGCCGAACACTTACAACATGAATATTGTTCACAGTCCTAATCGTAAAGCACTCATGATCAAACAGCCTTCTCTTAAAATGAGGTATCTTCAGAAAAGGAATCGGGCGATAAAAAGGGTTCCTAGCACTTTAAAAGATATTTTCTTCAGCTTAGTATAGCTTCAGATAATGCAGCTACGTAAGCGCAATGAAACAAATGTCAACTAACAACAAATAAGAACAAACTGTACTACCCTTGAAGATTATCGACAACTTTACTTGTTAAACTTCCATAGGAGGCATTGATATCAGAACCAAGCTTCTTAAGTCCCTAGGAGTAAATGCCACACTGATAACAATCAAGCCAGATTTTCAATTTCACTAGAGATCTTAAAATTAGAAAGGATATAAGTTATCAGCTTTTTCGTAAATGCTCAACAAAACGCATCAAGTAATAACAGACAATTTTCATTTCATTTTAATTCCTTTAAGGAGGGTTACCCTTCAGCCTGAGCTGACTTACAAGGGGCCTCCACTTAAAAACCTTAATACAATGAATATCTTATATCTAAAATCTAAAACATGCTTAACAAAAAGCTAAAAACCTAATTACATAGATAAAACCTAATATAGGAAAGGAGAAAAAAGGAAAAAACATGAATTAAATAAGCTCTTTAAAAACAGCCAGAGAAGATGCCTGCTTAGTTTTGGCAGGAAGGTCATTCGACATTTTAGCTCCTCTATAGGAAAAAAAATCTCTGCCCATTACATGACATTTTCTTTGGCAATTTCAAATCTGTCACTGTATTTCGTAGGATATACGAAGAGTTTGTTGGGCTTTTTGTAAAGAGATCACAGAGGTATGGTGGAGCCATTTCATGCATGGACTTATAGACCATTGTTTTCGATTCTTCAGCTATAAGCTGATCAATGGACTTCCAGCCCAACCTGTCGATAAGTAGTTTGCCAGGGATGTCAACACTGCTGTTTGTTAGGATCCTTGCAGCTCAGTTTTGAAGTTTTTGCGACTGATTAAACTCATTCGAACCAGCACAACCCCAAACAGAGCAAGAATATCGAAAGTGTGGTTCAACAATACCTTTGTATGGTGTCTTAAGTGTTTCCTGTGGTAGAAACATTTTTGAATGCCTTAGAAAGCCAATAGCCTTGGAAACTTTGGTAGAAACTGTTTCTATGTGTTCCTTCCAGATTAGAGAATTGTCGATCACCACACCAAGGTATTTTGTTTTTTTGTATCACTTCAAGCTCCTTGTTGCGAATTTTCAACTTCAAATCTTCATCACGACTTTTGAGGATTTTATGCTTTTGCTTGATAGAAATAAGCATAGAATTTGTTTTTGCAAGATTTAAGGAGAGTTTATTACCTTTAAGCCAAGTTTCCAGTTGTATGAGATCGTTATTGATAGCTTCGTTTAAGGTTTCTATATCCGAAGCTTGATAGCATAGACTCGTGTCATCAGCATAAATGGAGGCAACAGAATTTTGAACAGCATGCGGTAAATCATATATATAAATAAGAAGGGGCCCAGACATGACTCTTGGGGCACACCAACATCTATCTTCTCAAGCTTGGAACTGATCCCATTTACCCTACAAATCTGTTTTCGGTTGAACAGGTATGATCTAAACCATATGATTTCTCGCTGTTGAATACCATAGTGCTCTAAATTTTTGCAAAGAATCTCATGATCCAGTATCAAATGCTTTTTTAAGATCGATAAGGGTTAACCCCACAAGCTTGTTAAGATCTAGCCCCTCAGTATGTGGGTTACAGTGGAATGAAGGCTCCTATAAGCAGATTCACCAGATGAAAACAGATTGTTATCAACCATATGTTAGTACACCTGATTTCCTAGAAGCTTTTCGAAGAGCCTAGCAATGACTGGCAAGACTGATATGGGACGATAGTCAGCCTTGTCTCCTTCTTTTAAAATGGGAGTAATCCTAGCAATTTTCCATAAATCGGGAAAGGCACTTATTTCGATAGACGCATTAAACAAAAGAGCCAGGGAATTTTCAATAGAGGGCAGAGCAAGCTTCAAAAAGAAATTTGAGATATTATCAACTCCGAAGCTTTTTGCTGTTTTAACCTTGGCAAATGCTATGGGGTGCCGAACAGGTCAAAGTTCTCAACTTCATTTATGCTTCCTCAACTTCGTTTATATTGGCTCAATTTCATTTATGCGTGCACAACTTCATTTATATTGCCTCAACTTTTTTCACCGTGCTCAACTTTTTCACCATTCTCAACATTTTCACCATTCTCAACTTTTTCACCATTCTCAACATTTTCACCATTCTCAACTTTTTCACCATTCTCAACATTTTCACCATTCTCAACTTTTTCACCATTCTCAACTTTTTTCACCATGCTCAACTTTTTCACCATGCTCAACTTTTTTCACCACTTTTGTGTTATATTTTCTACAATTGTACCACGAAACCACTTGGAGCGGCACAAACAGGGAAAGACTTGTCAAGGAATTGGGATGGAATTCTTTATGATAGAAAGTGGCATAGATGATTATGTCATTTCTACATTCTCAAAATAATTTCGTCTCCTAAGTATCTTTCTGAAGAAATTCCGTCTGAGCGTGATATCTCATACAATCTTAGACATGTAAAGTCGTATGATCCAACCATTCCAAGAGCTTTTTGCATTTCTAAAAGTTACTTTCAAAATGTCCCATATGAATGGGGCCTAATTGATGACCAGATGAAAAAACAAGATTACTTTGGCGAATTCAAAATGAATCTTTTGGCGACAATCAGAGCACCGGGGAATCCCATACATAATTCCATGATATTATTGGCATCCAACGATTGACAAAACAATGGGTTGAATTTAGTAACATAAATGAGCACAAATTTCGACATAATCTGGATTGTTAAAGTCCCGTTTTTAACTGCGGTGAGGTGACTGAGGACAACAAGCACTATCTCTTACATTGCCCTTAGTACGACTTACTACGGAAAGGTCTTTTGGTCAACTTGAAAGTATTACTAATTTTAACGTATTTGACATGAACCCCAAATCAGTTTGTAATCTACTCCTTTTTGGAAGTTCAGGTTCCTATTTGAATGCAAATATAATGATTAAGAAGAAACAATCCTCTTGATTGCAATCACGAAACGACTGTAGATCTAGTTATAAAATGTTTAAGTGCAGCACCTGCACTTTCTGTTTGTTTTGTGCATGTTTGCATCACTTTTTGTACGTAATTCTAATTGATATTGCAAGTGCCGGTCATAGTGGAAATTCGATGATGTAATGTCTTTTTCCGCTTTGATCAACTTAGTTCACATGGCATTTGTAGTATTTTATAGCTAAATAATTTGATGGAAAAAACACGAAAAGATTCTTGTTTCAAACAAAGGGAGAAAAGCGGACAGAAATTTGATGACTCCTTGGAGACCTTGCAATTGCGTCTACAACACATTTTGAAAAATCTCAGCTGATGCGGTCCTGCCATAATTAAACTGCTTGTAACGGTACACATGTGTACCAAATGTAGTAACACATCGATGATTTTCATCTAATTCCAATTGATGGTAAGCTTGCGATAGGTCAAGCTTTGGGAAGTACTTTGCACCAATACCTCGAAGCCTATGTATCAACGGTTGGCATTGTGTGACGTACATTTTGCATAGCCTCGTTTCCAGTTGTCATATTGGGAACTTCAACGATTAGAGATACCCATGGAGTCCCTCCTTTGTCGGGAATTCCTTCAATAATATCTTCCTTTCCAGCTGAGTCAGTGCTGCTTCCACCTTTTGCCGTACATGGCAAGGAATTGACCTTTGTGGTTGCGCTTTGGGTGGTCTGGTCTCATCAATAATCTAGGCAACTTTAGCACGCTTCAGTTTTCCATCACCAGTAAACACAGACGCATGTTTGTTTAGCATCTGCGAAATATTGTTATCCTTTGTTGACAATTGATGCAAATGTAGCTGAATCAGATCAAGATTCTGAGCTGTTGATAAAAGTCACTGATTGCCACTGTTGACTCCATTGGCTACATAAATGTTGCTGTTGCTATATGTGTCTTTGCTTCTATAACAGCTTCAAATTTTTCAAGGAATGGGACAGGCTCTGGATTGCTGTATGCAAAAGCCTTTATGTTCGTTTTTTGGAATTCAAACTCTTTCATGTTTGCATAGGTATTCTGATCTAGGACATTAATTTCTCGCTTCTGTGTCTAGTCATTTAGACTAAGTTCACACTGCTCCGTATTCGTGTTTATTTGTTTTCATTTGGATCCGTTTTACCTGTTCACATGATCCGTTTTACCTGTTCACATGATCCGTTTTACCTGTTCACATGATCCGTTTTACCTGTTCACACTTGTTTTGACATCAATTGACACTTGTTTTAGACGAAACATTCGAATAATTGAGCGTGAACGGTACGAACAAAGAAAGCAAATAAAATGAGGAACTTGTAAAAAATTTCATTTTCTTTAAAATTAATAAACGGGGGTCCTAATAAGGTCCGGGATGCTGGAAAAAAAATCGAAAAGTTAATAAGCGGGGGGACGTTTATTGGCACCTGAGAGTATTGAAAGGGTGGACAGCTTTCTTACTGCCTTTTGATCGTCGTACAGACTTGTGATTCAATGTGTGTGTTTGTCTTTGCAAACATTGGAAAAGTGATTTCTTTTACCACGATGAATGCCTTCCTTTCCTTCTCCATGGCATGAACCGTTACAGGGGTAGACTCTCGTCCAAAGTAATAGCATTTAAAAGCATTTTTCGTTTCCATTTGATTGGTTTCAACAACAATAGCTTCTTTGGCTTCTATGTCATTGGCTTGAAAGGCACTTTGTTCATCACGTCTACCTTCTAATAACATTGCTTTCAAATCAAAATCAGGGTCACGGAGAGCTCTCTTCCAAATCTTTGCTGAATTCCCTCCTAGTATGATTTGCTCTTCACTTTCAAAATCGGTATCGTGGAACTCACAGCGTTGACCTGAAGTCCTTAACGGCATATGGAATTGGTGTCTAAAGTTTCATGAAAATCTTGAGTCACCTGGTGAAAGCGATAGACCTACTGCCTATTTTTCTGCGGCTCGAATTGTCGTGGAGCTTCGTTTTTGCTAATTCACAGTCTATGTCCGTTCCAGTGTCAGGATGTTGTTTGAAGATTTCCTGCACTCTGGCAACTGCTTATTATGCCACTAGCTAGTATGGACATTTCAAAATCAGCAATCCAGTCCTTTCATCTTCTAGCAGGACTTGCACTTCAGCACCAGGATGAAATTCAGGCACAGGTTTGATGGAGATAGACTGCACCATGATGATTGGAACAGGAGGGACAGGAGGCCAGGAAGCAGTACCTTCTTCGTCAGACATCATCTAGGCAGGTTTTCTGACTCGTCACCACTGCTACATCCTCTGCACTTGCATTTCCAAGAGGAAACGGATGTAGCCCAAGAAAAGCACCTCTGCTATTTTCCACAGCACAACAATACTAATACAAGCAAAAAAACACAAGAGAATACAACAATGGGTCTTGACAGCAAGGGCAGTCCATATCCATTTCATACAGTCTGCACTCAACTGAACGATAGAATTCAAGGTTTTGGGATTTAACATAAAAAACCAAGCTGCACCTTATTCCTTCATAATAATAATTATGGGAAATTTTTGAGCCAATCACTTTGAAGATCAAGGCTCTTTGAATAATTCATCAAATTTCTTCTCAAAACATCTTCAAGTTTCCTTGCTCGGTTTAATATTTTCCAAATAACTGTAATGACGGAGGACAAACTTCCATAAATTCTTTAAAGTTGCATTGCATTTTCAATAGCATCATAGCAAAGTAGGAAAGACACGAGTAACCATCTATAAACATAGCTTGAAATTGAGGCTTGTTCACTAGCAATCTCTTCGGTAAGAAACATATCCAACAAAAAGCAAAAGAACTGGCAAGCAAAATAAACTTTGAACGGATTTCGTCAGAAGACAAGACTCAACTATGTAGATTCACAAACTTTCAATTATTATCCTTGTCAAAAGTTGAAATGCAATTCGAAGATTTTCCTTCATGTCCATTGAACAATGTCATTAGCAATAATTCATGAATAGTTATCACATTCCACAATGTTTCATTCAATACTTTCCAGAAAGGCATGGTAGCAAGTCATGGATATCAACCATAATTGTTGCTACATAGGGACTTATCAACAACTTTTCCAAAACATAACATAATAATAAATCAGTGAAAATGTAAAGCTCTAGATAAAAAGTGTTACCTTCATTGTCAAATCATTTACCAGAAATGATTGCAGCTCTGCGCTACGAAATAAAAACGTTTGTCGATTACTGTAAGAAAACACTACGTTTATAAATCGAACAATGCATGAAACGATATTTAAATGATATCAAGCAATTCCATCAAGAATATAAACTCTGTTCTACATTTCCTAAACTCTAATTTTGTACCCATTATTCTTTTCTTGTGATATTGCTGTGATGCTGCATCCATTGAAAAGAAACATTCACAACATTGATGGTCAAAACCAAAGTTTACAGAGGAAGCTATCTATTTAATTTCTTTTCTGTTAAGATCAAAGTACTGCAATCAAAAACTTGCTTTGGTAAAGAAAGCAAAACATTAAATACTGGACAGGAAATCCTACAGAGAGACCAAAACAAACTTAAGATATGTCGTAGTTTTCCTACTGACTTTGTAGGAAATTTCTAAATCTAAAATATGTCTATCCAAGTGCCTTTGCAACTAAACTACAACAGAACTGAATGATAAATAACAATGAACATACAAAAATTACATTCACCACGACAGGATTTACGGATAGATTTATGAAGCTTCCTTATCAATCAAAAATTTGCAACATTCAAAGATGCAAAATGCCTATCCAAAAACAAATTGCATAATAATGTATCAATCATATACGCAATTATGAGCTATGGAAAAGTCACAAGGAAAACAGTACCTCAGGGTTCCAAACGCAAAAGCCATCAAAAATTCCTCTAGAACACTTGTATCATCTGGTATGATCTAACGTAGAATAATATTCCAATAATGTTTATAATCATGTGCATTAGGACAGTAAGTATGCATCTCCACACTGGTGAGCATTGGATATGTTCAATCGGTAATATAAATAATCGAACAGGAATAACAACTCTCAAAGTAAGTATTTCCATTTGATAAGATCGCCTTTTTATAGTTGATCGGTTCCAGTATTAGCAACACAACAGAGACTCGCGTGGTACATGTTTCATTACATCTGTTTGGTTTTCACTTCAAATGATCAAATTGATCAGTCTAGATCAGTAATACTTATGAAATCGTAGTTTCCAGCGGAGTTCATAAAGCCACATTTATCTCTCTGATATTTCTAACCTTTCTCTGCTACGCAGTAGCATGACCATTGTTCTTCATAACAACTAAACTGAAGTCAGTAAAGCAACTCTGAATTAATGTAAATGTCCAGGGCAATAACTAATATGTTTATTCTATTTCAAAGCAACATGGCAATTCTGGCCAAAATCAAACCATTTCCATCGGCAATTTTCAATAAAAGGAATAGCTGCTTACCTCAGCAAGTTTATCAAGCTTTAAGCTCACTTTCTGTAAATTGTTTTCCCATGAATCCGATATTTGAGTTAATTCTTCATCTAATTTCTAGCAATATACAGTGAAAAACGTATATTTCCAAAACTTTGACAATACTGCTTGTACTTTTGAGGACAAATGGAACAGACTCCAGATTAATAGACAATCTTGTAGGCAAACGGTTTAAGATTGACAAAATTGAATCACACTTTTCTCAATACAGTATATGAATAAACGTGAATATGAGACTTCAACCAAAGCACGTTAAGACAAAAGATAAAAGTTTTAACAATTATTCAAGATTACTGTCAAGATCAATATTCATGTTGTCATGCAACTAGTAGAATGCTCCAATAAAGGATGGAAACCAAAAAATAAGCAAATCACGTAACGTAAACAATGGGACCAAAATACAACATCATGGGTCACAAGGGAAAAATAATAAAGTAGCGAGATGTTTTGCCATAATAAGTGGCCTTTTGCTAAAAATATCAAAGTAAACACAGGAAAATACTAACATACATGTATTTTATAATACAATGACTCATTTACATCGGCAAAGAAGAAGAAAGGGGAGAGGGCTCTTTATATATTCATCTGTACTTTATAGAAAAGCATAGCAAAATGTGATTAATTGTATCAGTGATATCAGAAATTACTTTGTACCAGTGTAAAGAAGCATAAACGCATTTTAAAGAAAATTCCTGACCTCAAAATATGCGAAAAACTATCAAAAGACTTTGCATTATATTTGTAAGAGATACATGCCAAAGCAATTCGATAAAATACATAAAATAAAAGAATGGATTTGTGTATGGACAAGTGCAAGCTGTAGCAATTGGATTACTTTACATCAAACTCAGACATCAAAGAATATTTTTACATCAATAAATATCTATCTATCTATCTATCTATCTATCTATCTATCTATCTATCTATCTATCTATCTATCTATCTATCTATCTATCTATCTATCTCAACCACAACGGGGAAATACAAAAGTTCACTAAGTCCTCTTTACAAATGCCAATTAAAAGTATTTTTTAAAGCTAACGGCAGTCATTAAAAACCACATTAAGGGCTTGAAAAGTCAAGATTGCAACTGCAGGTTGCGTAAATGTTACGTAGCCCAAGTGGGCCTTTTAGAAGCTCTATGAAGTGATGCTATCATATAAAAATATATTTTACTCGTATACTTTTACGATTGTGTATATTCTAAAGATTTAGGCACTTATATTATTTATATTTTCATATTCTGTGCAGATCTTAGCTGTTATTTAGCTACCTCTAGCAGACTATAAAAATAACTTTCATAATAATAATAATAATGATACAGCCATATAGAAGAGAAAGGAACATGGCAGCCGCAAACACGCTTTCAAAATCATAATCCGCACCCAGAGAAAAAGGTGCGCACGCCTGGTGATTACAAGAGTGAGTGCTGATAATGTCTATACATTGAAATCATGATCTCTATACCTTCAAAAGCGATTCAATCTTTTCGTATTTGATTGCAACCATTTTCACTTCATAAGTTCGAGATGAGACTAATTCACATTTGTACTATGAATAAATAAGACAACTGATATTGAAAATAATAGAGATTAACATTAACTAAAGGAGCTAGAGAATAATTCAGCTTTATATTGTGAATGTATCAATGAAGAAAAGATTCATAGACATCTAGTATGAAAAAGATATTACTACAAAGTAAAAGGTCACTAAAGGACACAAACAGAACTTCAACTGTGTTAGCAAGATATTCAATTCGAAACTAGAGGTTCCAGTGCACTACAACAGTTATTTAATATGTCTACAAAGTTAAACATTAAGTTTGGGAAGGTAAAACCTATATGACTTGTCTATCAAACTCACATAAAATCAGTAGATCACAACGGCAACTTATAATAAGCAAGAAAATACTGCTGAATTACAGGTCATACACATATAACGCTTACTAAAGAGCATATTTTTGGACTCAACCTTCCATTACCATTGCCTGTTTGAAAACTTAATACCCCCTCAGCTGGGACGTCCTTAGCAAGAGCACCATGAATTGAGTCATAGGAGTAAAAGGTGCCTACTTCTAGAAGCAATAATCTATTTTACATTGGCCTGAACACAAAAAGATTTGGATGTGAATCGATTGTTACTGATCCGTTGTCGTGTAAGCAGGAATAAAGAATTTCCGTTCGAACTTAGTAAACAAGGTAAGCAAATGAATGTTGAAACTGATGCATACAAGATTCCACTTTAGCTGCAAAAACTTTCATGCAAAACGCAAAATATCTCAATGAAGAAAAGACAACTTTAAACAGGTACATTTTGCTCAAGTCGATTCAATTCACTTCCATCCTCTTCTCCATCTGAAACATCTCACATAAAACAATAAATTATCTTTTCCTTCAAGTATACAAGTTTATTCTGCTTTTGCACAAAGTATAACACCACTAATTTGGGGACAGTTCAAATATTACGTCATCAAAGGAGGGAGAGAAAGGTTCTCTGAAATTCTTATATTTACTTATGTGGAAGGGGTGAGATGGTGTGATGACATAAGAAGATGATCCTTTTTTAATTCATCCAATAACAATTCTATACCTCATGCACTTCTCACTATTTTTACAGTTCTAATTACTCTACATTATACTCTTGGGTGCCAAATTGCCGCGGGGGTCGGAATTAGCGGGGGGTTGGAATTAGTAGGGGGTTGGAATTAGCAGGGGGTTGGAATTTTCTAGAAAATTCAATTAGCGGGGGGGCTTTGAATCAGTGGAGGAATGGATTTATGTAATCAAGTGATACATTAATTTAGAAAAATATCCTATTCTGGCTCGTTTTCTATATTACGCATCAAGATTCCTTAACAATTACGACTTCAATATTTTGGTGCAACAAGTAATGTATAAGGAATGATCAGTTTGAACCAATACAACAGAACAATTATTTTGCTACGAAAACAGAACCTAATGTAGCAATTTGTCTAGCTTAAATTTTCAACAGTCAGCTAAGAAAATTGATAAAAAACGGCTGTTGCTAAGAGGAAGTATTTTGTTTCAACTATGCTATGACAGCGTTTTGCTTCTACCCGCTTTTGTGCGATCACATTGGCCTAGGTTGTTTTCGAAAACCTCCTTTTCTGGAAATATCCAATTTGCAGAGCGTATCGAAAACTTCCGGTTTTGTCCGTTTCTGTGCGGAGCAGTGTGAATGGTTTCACAAAAACCGATATTTTTCTCTCCATTTTTGTTCAAAAACGGAGCAGTGTGAACGGGGCATCAGTCCTCCAAAGTTAATACCGGGAATCCTAATAAGAGCGGGGGGTTAGAAAAATTTCCAAACACTATTTAGCAAGGGAGATGTTAATTAAGCACCATATAGTAAATTAACTTTGTTAATTCAAACTGTCCAATATGTATGGCTGTCTAAATGTAGCAATACTCAAAACTTAAATCTGTATTCAATCCAATCCTAAAATATACATTCAATTCAATCCTGAAATATATGCATTCAATCCAATTCTGAATACATCATATCTCCATGGCAACAAACCCGGAAGGACACGCGGCTGCCAGAACTTGAGCGAAAGTCAAGCTGCTCCTACAGAAGAGGAGAGTGAGTTAACTATGAAGAACATACCAAATAATATGTAAAATAGAAATACTTACAAATTTGAAAGTTTTTGGAGGTTGGATGTCATCTTCTCTTTCTTGGGTGTGTATTGCTGCCAAAAATCTAAGGCTTTTTGGCATAAAAAGGCTTTCAACACAGCTTCCCTAAAAGAATTGAGATAAACATTGAGCAAGCAACTTTTCATACCGTATTTCTTCTAATACACGCTCTGGCGCTCCAAAGAGGGTGGCGTTTATCACAGAATGGAGTTTATGACAAAATGAAAAATGAGATAAAAACAGACCTTTAACAAGTGACAAAAGTGATACAGAAAGTCAATAGTTGTTAAAAACTTTCTTGTGGGAGAAATTCTTGATAAAAAAACAAGTAAAGCTCTGGTCAAACTCTCTCGACTTGTCACTCGATAGCGCTCGACATCCATGTATGGTGAAATGTCTAAAGCGTTTGGCCACGTTGCCGAGTGAAGTCTAGCATGTATTGTTTTCTTAAGTGAAATTTGCTCAGAGTCACAGATATTGAAAGTTGTCGAGTGATGTCGAGAGCTATTGGTCACCTCATGTGACAAAGTGAGCCAGCACACACGCAGCTATATATGTTTTCCCACGGAATCTGATGGAGAAAAGCCAGCCATCCACAAAGCTACTCTGTGTTTGAAGTGGAAACTATGGAAAAAGAATGTGTTGAAGCAGAAAAATCCCTTTCGATGATGATCAAGAAACAACAGATGAACATAAAAGCGACAATGGTGAGTCTGATGGAAATGGAATAGGCAAACTCAAACGAAGAACAAAGTTTTTTATTGCTAGACTCCTTATTACAAAAGGGGTAAGAAGCAAAAGACTTTATCTAGTAAAACAAAGGACATTTTAGACAGTTCTCCGTGCAATAGATTAAATGAGGTTAACAGAAAAAGGAGAGCAACAAGATGGTCACACGAAGAAATCATAAAGTTAATTGAGCTGTACGAAGAAAATCCGTGTCTCTGGTTGCTATGTATTCCATAGTTAATATCAATAGAAAGATCGGAGGAGTGAACAGGCCATCAGCAATATTAAACTTGAATTTGAGATCGCAGCTTGGAAGAGAAAACACAGAAGTCAATCGGACAAATCTGGCCAAGCCACAGACAAGTTGCATAACTCAGCACCTTCAGGGTTTACTACCTGCTTTGCAGTTAGGGAGGAGCAATGATACACTTCAACTAGATGAAATTGATTTGCCCTGCTGTTCTTACGTGTCGGTTACCCTGGAAAAGAGGCGGTTCAAACCACTCAGAAAACAAAACGGCAAACACTTGAAAACAAAAGAGAAGAACTACTCACAAGGTGGATTAATGTATTGAGAGAGCCAGAGAAAGAATTCATTTGCAGTGTTTGTTTCTGAAAAGTTGGAAAAATTGGGGAGGAGAATTGCAAATGTCTTGTTTGAAATGGAGATAAATATGCACAAGCCACAAAGACGAATATCAACTGGTGTTTCATTGAAACAAGATGGGCTTTGGAACCAGCAGGACTTTCTTGCAGCTTTTGTTCTGACCCTTGGAATACGCAATGTTGTTTTATTTCCTCTTGTACCATCATTGTGACTAACTCTTTTACAGTAGGACCCAGAATTTTCGACTATAGTTCCTTGCAGACACTTAAACATCAACAAATCAGTATCAAATTTCTTCTTGCTTAACATTGTAACAAATCTACATTCCTCGTCACAGTCAGGACGATGATAAATGATTTTCATGGCTTTTTTTCTGAAGATATTCGAATCTCGTGTCCATTGCATCACAGAACTTTGAAATCGGTGTAGAGCAATATAGCATTTTTGGCAAACACAATTGTTTGCATATGGGTTCAGCTGAATAACTTGCTAGTGATTGTCTCATTCTTTTCAAAAGCTTAACTCGTTTTGCAGCATTTTTAAAAGCCTTTCGGAAATGCTCTTTCATATTCAGGCTAGGGTCCAAAAGCACTCCAAGGTACTGGAGGCTAATCACAAAGTGCATCAAGTGTTCCTTTGTCCAGATATTTAAATCACTTTTAGAGTGTAATCTTTTGGCAGTACCAAAGAGCATGGACTCTGTTCTACCTCGCATTAAACTTATGATAAACCTGTTGTTCTCTAACTATTTTGAAATATTTGCCATATCAGCTATCAGTGCTTCTGCCATCTCACAGATATTTTCTACGGAATACGCATATGA
The DNA here is from genome assembly GCA_964019165.1 of Mastigias papua. Lineage (NCBI taxonomy): Eukaryota > Metazoa > Cnidaria > Scyphozoa > Rhizostomeae > Mastigiidae > Mastigias > Mastigias papua. The sequence goes on from OZ025286.1 coordinate 9,778,196, forward strand.
AAGTGTCATCAACATACATTTAGATGTTCTATTCTTTTACAACTCTCGTTATATCATTTGCATGAACAAGGAACAATAGAGGTCCCAGGATTGAGCCTTGGGCACTCCATATTTGTCTAGTTGACATGAAAATTCCGAATCGCCACATTGAGCAACCTAATGTCAATCTTTTAGATAACTTTTAATCCAGAAGAGTTCAGCAACACTGACACTATAGCAAATTTTTTCAAAATTATCGAATGTTCAACAGTGTTGAGGGCTTTTCGCAAGTCGACAAACACAGTGGCTGTTAAATTTCCATCACCCATTGCCAGACGAATATTTACTGTGAACAGTGTAGCGGTAAGTTCAGTATTGTACCTCTTCCTGAAAGCCGAATTGGCATGATGCTAATAAATTACTATTTTCTAAATAGCCAGATATTTGTTCATAGACAACTCTATCTAATACTTTGGATGTTCTTTAACACATTTGGTGGCAAACTGTCATGATCGAGACATTTTTTTGACTGCAGTTGAGCAAGGTGCCTTCGAGCTCTTTCATTTGAAACTGAATGAAACTAAAAGGTTGGCGAGTGTTGGCTTAGTCAAACATCATTTTGTCAAGTAAAATTTGACGGTAAAACGACTGCCTAGCTTTTCGGAACAAGCTGCAAAATAGTTGCAAAACAAGGAAGCTATGCCCTATTTGGTAGATTCCAGATTTCCATTTGCCTCATGTTCAGACTATAACAACTTACTTGATTTTTCAATAGTTTCCATTCATGATATGTCCTTTTATAGCATTATGTCACTAAAATTGTAAGTCTCTGTCAATATTTCTAATAAAGTATGATGAATTACTGAAACAACCACAAAGGATTGACATTATAGGTTCAAATACGACAACAACCCTTGTCTTCTGTGGTCCATACGTTTTCCGTAAGTACAATAGTAATGTACCCAATACTAAGAAAACAGTATGAAATAAACTAAAAGACCTACAGTATTGTCCAGCCCATCCCTCTCATTGATTGACATCACATTGAACAACCCATTCACGAATAACTTGATTGAACCGTTCTAAGACAGGAGAGTTAATTTATGTGAGCACAGGATCAAGGGATGAAGCATATTTATTACTGAAAATAGTTTAAACAAAAGGGCAAGGACGAAAAGAAATAAATAAGACATACCCCACTTCCTACTAATAAAATCGACATGTCCCTGCAAACAAACGGACAAATACTAAAATCAATTCTGCTACATTTTAGAAGAAGAGCGACAAACGCAGGAAATGACAGAGGTACTAAAGGGTTGCAAATCATATTGACAAATATAACAAGCTGTAGTAGCATGGAAATCAGCATCTTGTGCTGTGTTTGTGTGCTTGTGTGTGCTTGTGTGTGCTTGTGTGTGCTTGTGTGTGCTTGTATGTGCTTGTGTGTGTGTGTGTGTGTGTGTGTGTGTGTGTGTGTGTGTGTGTGTGTGTGTGTGTGTGTGTGTGTGTGTGTGTGTGTGTGTGTGTGTGTGTGTGTGTGTGTGTGTGTGTGTGTGTGTGTGCTTGTGTGTGTGTGTGTGTGTGTGTGTGTGTGTGTGTGTGTGTGTGTGTGTGTGTGTGTGTGTGTGTGTGTGTGTGTATAGGTGTGTGTGTATAGGTGTGTGTGTATAGGTGTGTGTGTGTGTGTGTGTGTGTGTGTGTGTGTGTGTGTGTGTGTGTGTGTGTGTGTGTGTGTGTGTGTGTGTGTGTGTGTGTGCGTGTGTGTGAAAAATTTATAAGCTAAGAAAAGTATATTTTGATGTATTTTTCAAAATATATATACATAGTATATATATATAAAGAAAAGTATATTTTGATGTATTTTTCAAAATATATACATATATATTTTAAAAAATACATCAAAATATACTTTTCTTAAATGTAAAGGTTTAGAATAATATATATATAAAAAGTATGTATATAAAATATAGATTTACGTTTCATAAGTCTCTATCCACTCCAAGGAAACTACAGGATATCCAATAGCATTTGCATGCAGCAAGTTGCACTTCTCAATCTCTATGAGGCTAACAACACCATTGTTGTTGCCAACAGCAAGAACTAATTAAAAATAACAAAATTACAACATTGTTGCAAGAATTTCTTTTCCAGAAATTCATTATCTCCAGTGTACAACTCTAATAACTTGACTAAAATTCAAGTAGGCTTCTGGATATCTCAACTTTTTCTCTTCAATTTTGAAAACCATGTTTTTCAACTAGGTCTAAGTTGCTTGCCTTAGACATTACCTCTAGGGGTCTGCATTTCCCAATACCATCATTTCTAAAACAAACTAAAGAGCCATTTCAAGCTATTATGTATGCAGTATTGGAACAGTGGTAAGACAAAACTTCAAACGACAATGTATTCAAGCTTTACAATCAAAACATTATAGATAGCAAAAAGAAATCTCTTTCTTGTTTCTATGTGAAACATTTTGTCCAATGAATTATTAAAGTCTCGGATGCAGATCAACCGATGCAAAAATATGGTGATAATTGGAAGCAAACATCAACTTTTTCATGGAAACCTGGATATGTTGCAATCTTCATAGGCTGAACAAATTTGCGCTTCCCTTGGGAATTTGACTTATCAAGGTTCAACTGCATTTTGAATGAAAACAATGTAAAAAATCTTAATTTAAAGCTCAACACAGGGTGCGGTTCTGACCTAATATTCTAGAAAGATAATCCAAATCAAAATCGAGAAATAGGTGCTAACAAAGTCTAGTCTTTATTCGTAGTCATATTTATCCACTTATTTATTTTAAAATTCCTTACGCAGGGTACAAATCAATCAAAGTAATTGTTTTACCATATATCCTGTAACGAAAATAAAGATAATCTATTACAATATACATAATTACATCAAAAAAGCTAAAAGGAAAACAAAACTTAAAACCAGCTTTCCATAAGTACAATCAAATCAAATATGAGCCTTTTGCATGGATGAGGCTAATTTCACATCATATTTGAGTTTGTTCTATGTATCAGTGCAGCGGAAAGAAAATAAGTTTTAACCAAAAGCTGTTTTCATTTGAGGTAAAGCTATATAGCACTTAGTGCATCGTAAGACCCGATTTGAACATCACATAATCGGAGAAGATCTTACTACGATGGTCGGATGCAAATCCATAAGGGATTTATATTCCATAATAGATGTTTCTCTATATAGACTAGCCTATCAACAGGCAACCATCCTAATCTTTGCAACAAAGGACCAGCCGATGAATCAAATGGGCTGCTCTCTACAATTCTTACAGTTCTGTTCTACAATTTTTGCAAGGTGTTCAGCTTGGTATCACCACAGTACCCCCAAAAAGGGCAACAATAGCTGAACTGGGACTCAACAATTCCTAGATACCTGCTTCCTAATGTACTTTCCTGGACAACAAAGTGTTTGGCATATTTCAGAAGCCTTCATTCCCACTAACTGAAAAGCGATGGGTGGTACCTAACGGTTCATAGAAATAAAACTTAGGATAACTGAAAAATCACCCAAAAAATAAATAATGAAAAGAAGTTCAAAAACGTGAATCTTTATTAAATTTATTACATTTCGCTACAAAACATCAAAATCTAAATTTTTACATATAGTTTTAAATATTTCTCATCATCAAATATTTAGCATTATTGTAGATGGTATAGTTTACAACCTATTCTTATAGTATTTCATGATATTTGTATTTCAATAAATTAGCCACTCATCTGCTTCTCAAACTCATACTTTATCAGATCCTACTTTATACTTAATCATAAGTGTGAGCCATAAAGGACCTGCATTAAAAAAATTGTAAAAAGTCAAACAGTAGACCAAAATGCAAACCTTTTCCGTTTGGATTCCATGCAATTGCCACTATTTTGGCATCCTTTTCAGCAAAGCTCCACACTTTTCCCCAATATAGTCGATGCAGTCGTACCTGAAACAGAAAAGGGATTCAATAAATGATAACTGTATATCAGTCTTCAAATATTCACATATTTAAAACTATCTCAACTCATCCAACTTTGAGTCTTCCATGATATATCCATTATATTTCATAAAATATGGAAGATACTTCCATTTTTATATTCCATCAGAAGAAAGTAGCAAAGTAGAATACACAAATGCTACGATTCGTCAATGAGCAAATATATCTGTCAGTCATAGGCAACAAATGTTATGTATGGTACACAATGTATTGTCTACGGATAATATGTCCTCCAACAACCATTGATTGTGTGATGCTTTTTCGCATATATCAATGTTTGCGAGGTGGCAATAATTAATACTTGCTGCGCATGGCCCCTGTCACAAAAACAGTGATGGTCTTGCACACGATTAATTGAGTCTACTTTTTATCTCTTACACCAAACATGGAGTCAGGTCTGCTATCAGTGTGACCAGATCTAACACAATGTCATGCTTCTAGCATAATTCTGGTCAAACAATTGCCATTCCGCATAAAATCTGGCACAATATAACACCTAGCATAATCTTGGCATAATTTTTCCATCTTTCTATCAATTTATTACACGCCACAAGGTACTTAATGACGTCTGTATCTGAATGGACTTGACTAATCACTTTTCTAGCGGACAAGATGATATCCTTTAACATCGAAGCTCCTTAAGTGAAAACACAGTCTACATACCAATATAATGCTTTTGTTTAAGTATTCCGTTTTAGTTTTAAGCAATTCATTAAGTTGAACCATTCACGTAGTATATAAAGAAAATGCTAACCGAAGAAAAATCAAATTTGCAAGGGCAGAAGCAAATATTTATTGGGTGTAGGAAAACAAAAATGCCTTCATATGGCAACGATGAATAGAGCATGACAGCAGGCGACGGATGTATGCAATAATTCCAACATGAAAAACCAGTCGGTATCAAATTTTTCAAGCACTAATAAAGAGGTGTAATATATTCATAGGAAATTTGGTAATAGGATGCTATTTGCTCGTTAAGCTGTAAGAGTCCAGGTTTACAAAGCTCCAATTTAGTAGTATATTCATCAAAAATATTGTTGCTTTTTCTATTCTGTACATGTCCTGACCACGTTTTTAAAAGCTGTAACCTCGATTTGATATATAGAATAATATTGTTAATTCTAGAATAATCTTATAACACACTGGTATTTATGCCCGGTGCAGGAAGTGTATCGGATAGTCTCGTAAAGCATGGTTGCACGGTACCAGAGGGTATATTTGTGTATCACTTTCAAAGAAGAGCACTTTTTGTACCGGATAGCCAATGGAATTTGTATTGGATAGCAAGGTACCGTGTAACTTAAGGGTCTAAAATAACACTAGACCCAAAAGATGGCTCTTATCATATAGATCTAAGTAACGAGAGCTGTAAGCTAAAGCCTGGTATCCATATAGTTATAGAGGGTCGTTGAAAGTCTTTTTCAGTTGTTGTGGGTGGCTGACGTAGGTACATTTCCAGTCCTTAGGGGTCTTTGAGCATCATTAAAGGTCGTTTACAGTATCTGAGAGTTGTGCGCGCTCTAGGCCTGTCAAGCAAATGGCACTTAAGTGAAAATTTTCCAGATATGACAGAAACATATTAGGAATTTTTTGTTGCTGGCCTATTCATCTTTGCAATGAAATTCATTAAAACGAAATCAATAAGCAAAAATAGACTTTCGGTCCAAAAAATAGTGCCACACCGGCAGATATTTAGACTTTATCATCGTCTACAAGATTCTACTTGACACTATTTGCAATGCGTGCGCATCATGAATATCTGATCAAATTTCGTTGTAGCCCCAGTTAAACGGAGCAAAGTTGTTGTTGGGACTCTAAGAAATGGTCCCACTTCGCAGGAGCTCAACTTATCAGGGGTTCCAGTTACGCGGAGGAAAGTATGCGTAGATGTATAGGAATTTTCAAGGGGAATGTAAAAGTAGTCTCACATAGCGGGAGTTCCAGATCTCTAGGGTCCCAGTTCTAATAACGCTAATTTTGATATACAGATTTTCGGTTTAGAACTTCACGTTTGTTAGAACTATAGTCGGACGATTGGACCAAATATCAAGCGTTTTGTAGAAGCATTTTTATCTATTCTAGTACGTTACAGTATTTACATTATTGTTGTTTGTATTATAATGGCTTGATGACTGCTGAGATATCTGAAGTTGCAAGCTTGCATGAGCATACATGGTGCTATAATCATACCTTAAACCTGGTGATAAGTGATGCTACCGCTGTCTGCACACTTTCAATGACGCAGTTCAGGAATTTACAGGTTGCTTCAGTAGTGTTTAGACAGATTTATAGAAGGATGAATGCATGGGATACAAAACACTGAGAGAGAGGATTGGAAAGGTAAGGAGACATTAACAACTTTGGAAACCATATTGCTATTTCATTTCATTTCATTTTTAATTATTTATACACGGTGGCCCCATCAATCTAAGACTGCTTTACACTGGGCCGCGTTAAAAACTTACAAAACTAATACTACCTTACTACAATAACTTAAGCATACGAACTAAAACCAAGAATAGCCTAATTACACGTACTAGTATCTCAAAAGTCAAACTAAAGTACTTATGAAGTGAAAAGAAGTAAAATCAAAGCTGGTGAATGGAACGCTAAATTACATTCAAACAGTAGGTTGTTAGTTTGCATATAAACGAATTAAGGGAATTTGCTTCTTTTATATCCGATGAAAGCTAATTCCAAGTAATAGCGCCACGGAAAGATATCGCTTTTTGTCCTTTGCTAATTGTCATTCTGGGGATGTACAGATTATTTGCTGCATTTCGCAAGTTAATATCAACATTTCAGTCAGTATTTTTTTGAACAAATTGGAAAGGTAGCTAGGTGTAAAACTAGTTATTGCTTTATACGTCATGCTTTAAACTCAAGGGAAAATAATCCTTTTGTATATATTGAGGTGCATTGTGCATATTTATATTTATATATCTTTGATTTAGTTATATTCCACTCTTTTTATTTTAAACTTTGTAGTATATAACTTTTTAATTTTTGTAAGTAGTTTTTGCAGGGTCAATTGTAAAACAGTATTTAAACTGAATCTGTACACTGGGTAAATAATTTTAAAATGAAAATGAATACGTCACCGTGGCTGTTTCACTTTTAATTATATTGGTGTGGTGAAAGTAAACCAATTAAGGTTCTTAATCAAAAGGGTTGCAGATGTATCATAACTGCAATCGGAGACAATCTTTGTGGCCCGATTTTGCAACTTCTGCAACGACTTCAATCTTGTGTCACCACAGCTCCCCCACACTGAACAACAGTAAAGGAAATGCGGGTCAACTACGCCGCTGCACATTTCTATGAGAGCTTCTTTCTGTACAAATTTCTTTGCATATTTCAAAAAGCCAATAGCACGAGATACCTTGCTACATTAAACTTTCATATGCTTATTCCAATCAAGGTTACTATCAAGTTTAACTCCTAAGTATTTTACACTTCTAACGAGATCAATAACAGAACCTCCAATAGAAAAAGATGGCGTGTCTACTTTCTTATCGGCAACTTTTTCACGATTGGTTTGCATAACCATCGCCTGTGTCTTTACAGGATTTAGTGACAGCCTGTTACCCTACAGCCATTTATTTAGACAATCGAGATCTCTATTAATAATGGTACTAAATTCTCAGGATACATACCGGGGAAGTTGATGTGACAGCCGTGATGCAAAAAGACCTATCTGAGGTTTCCACAATATTAGATATGCCCTGTGAAAAATTGTATAGTCGGCAGTTTCCATTCGCTGGAATCCCATGCATTCCGGAATTGGTAGTCTGCCTCCTTGTTGAAGTCTGTTGAAATGTATTCTAAAGTAAGAGTGACTTGCTTCACCAGGAAGTAATACCATATTCTTTTGAAATATGAATGAGAGCTTGGTTTTTTGTGCCCCCCCCCCATTTTCACTATATATGGAACAGCTGTTGTCCACCCTCAAATGTATTGACTTCACATCCTTTCCTTTGGTGAATGTCCTGATTGCTAGTTGGGCTGCTATCATTTCAAATTCGTTTATATGTCGTTTCTGTTCCTCTTGAGACCATGCTCCCCCTGTAGATATCTCTTGGCAATGGGGACTCAAGCCCTCCAGAGGGCCCCCAGATGCATTTGATGTTATTGTCATTTCTGGAGGTAGAATCTTGATGGGTTTCCCTATTGAGTTGTATAAGACCATGTACTCTTTCCACCATGCTAGCTCCGAAAGTGCTTCCCGTGACAGAAACACCTTGGTCTCGTATGATTTGTTGCTCAAGTTCTCCCGCAGTAAATTCTGTAGAAATCTGACCTGAACTGGTGCGGGTGTAAAGGCTTGAGCAGATGACATAAGTTTCCCCACTATTTGGGCCAGTTTTCGGAGGGTTATATGCGGACTGTCTAATGTTTCTTGACAAAGTTGAAGAATTGACTGTGTTTTCTTCTATGGAATTGCAAATGTCATATCGCTGCAGTTGATTTTTATCTCCAGGAATTATATGCTTTTCGAGGTTGTCAATGCTGACTTTTCCCAATTTATTACAAATCCTAGATTTTGAAGAAGGAACAGAGTGGCATCGCTTACCAATTCTATTTATTTCAAGGACTTTCCCATTATCAACATGTCGTCTATGTAAATTATTATTCTGATGTGCAGCCTCCTTAGAAGTGTCATGGGAACCTTTAGAATTTTTGTGAAAACTCTTTGAGCAGGCCCAGGCCAAACACTAGAGAGAGGTACTCCTACAGTTTGCCATTCCACTGAAACCGTATTAATTTCCTACTCTCTGTTGCTAGGTTCACTGAGTAATACGCATTCTTGAGATTTATTTTTACAAGAAAATCTTCTGGCTGAAGAAGATATTGGGCATTTCTTAAAATTTCCACTTTGAATTTTCCGTACAGGGACAATTGGTTCAATGGTTTCAGATTGAGAATTGGCCTTTAATGACCTTTTTCATTTTTTTCTCTCAAAAAGATATTACTTATAATTTGACCCTTTAGGGGTTTCACCGAGCGAATTACCTGATTTTGCTTTTCGCTTAGTGTTAGCTGTTGTGGTTCGAACATTTGAAATGGCTTTCCCAAAAGAGGTATTCTGTATTATAGCTTACCAGATTTTTTAATATGGCACATTTTCCAAACCTGGCCCAGGAGTCCTATGACATACTTGATCTTGGTGTTAATTCTCGCCAACGATTGATCATTTTTGGCTGAATGAGCATTCTTGGTTTCTGCTAAATGTTTCCATTAAACTGTCCAGTTTTGGGGTGCAGTCAACTGGGAAATTTGTTACTTGGTACTGGGAAATCTTCTAAAATATTTTCCCTTATTTCTGCATCGGTGTAATGTTCCCTTATATTTTTGGAGAACGATTTTGCCAAGTTTCCACGAGTTTTCTTCCCCAGATTTTGTCATCCGCCAGATATTATCCTGGCTCTCCTCAGAGAACGAGTCTCTTGAGGACTCCAAGCCGAGCCAACACGACGAACTTGATGAAGAGCTTGAGGAAGAATGAGAATCTCTCCTCTTACATTTTGATTTTTTGGAATTGGACATTTGAGCTTTCCTTTTTCTATTTTTCTTCGGTAATGGTCTTACCCTCAGTTTCTTCTGCGGCGGTGTTAATGGCCTCCTGATTGCTGGATATGCATCAAAACCAGTATTATATTCATTCGAATCACTGTAATCGTGATGGTCATCGGAATTTCTTTCAGGTAACTGAATGGATGTATTCTGTGAATTCATTTCGGTTTTTACTGAAGTAAAATGGCGATATATCTCCGACAGTTTGAGATGTGGTGCTTTCCTTCGACGGAAACAAAACAAGGCTGGCCAACTGAGGACCTGGACCCTAGTTGGGAGAGAGAAACTAGTTGACGCCCATTAGATCTTAAGCTTCATACGAAATGAAATTATCGAAAGTTAAAGGAGTGACGTTAAATGTTTATTCAGTGATTTTGAGAAGGTGGGAAACGGGCAGTCTCACCATTATGAAAATTTGCATGTAAGAAGCACATGGTTCTTTACTCATCATTAGTTAGTTCCATTGATTTTATTTTTAGTAGAACGGTTCGTCTTTGTGGTTAAGAAACTATTTTTCTTTCTATTCTTTATAGCCATATGTTACGTACAAACCTCATATTCAGAGTGAGATTTGGATACTGACTATGATTTCACAACATTCATATCTTTATTGTAATCACGAAGATATTTAAAAATTAAGATTTTATACATCGTAATATCTTGTTTTTTAATTCGTGATTGGTCAATTAATTTTAGAAGTTTATTATTCATCTCGTTACGTTACGATTAAGTAAATCGCACAGTGTAAAATTAGTCAGTTGGTCGAAGCTGTCTTAGAGAGTAGAGTAGAATTACTGTGAAAGAATCAATCATGACGATAAAGATGTGATGTTGTACATTTCAGTCTTTCTCTGGGTTTATTTATCTCATTGAACGAGCGAGAATAAAGAGTATTTATAATAGGTGGTAAGGACAAATAATGTAACAATACGCATTTTCTGACAAAATAATATGATATTCCACTGCTTTGAACGACAAAATATATTGGATTGATAGTTCGTATAAAAATGTTTCCTGTGGGGTCTCTTCATTTCCATATTCGTTATCTTTGTTCCGTGGAGCAGTTTCAGGTGAGACACGCTTTGCAGTGACAATAAGCGTGTTATTTTTTCAACTTTCTTTCTTGCAGTTACTGTGTGAGCACAGGCTTTGAAATTATTCTTGTAAGAATTGTCTACAACCAATAATGTCGGATATAGGAATAAAGCTCTTAAAATAATCCCTGTTTTTAGTTTTTTACATGAATAATTTATTTCATATACATAAGGAGGATTTCCAAAGATGACTCACTTGAAGTTGCTTTATGAACTAAAATCTTTTTCTTCTAGATGGCGAGAGATACAGTAGTTTGTAGATGGTGAGAGATAGTTTACCACATAACAATTCACAGCCAAGTTTAGGCCTGTACTTTGCTGGCCTTGAAAAGCTAAAATATCTCACTTTTTCACGCAAATATACGCGCTGTTACGTGAATTTCTTTTTACCACCATCCTAAAATCACTGTCTAAACATTTAACATCATTCTTTCAACACTTTTGTTAATTTTTCTGTCAAAGATTCTCGATAGTGTTAAAAAGCTTACTTTAATTCGAAATTGAGTAAATGACGAATATTTTCCAGCCTAAGTTATGATGGAAGATGCCCCTACATTGCATAGTTGCCATGGTATGGTTATGAAAATGCTAGAGAAATGGGTGTAGCCATGTTGCAGAGTTAAATGGGTGGGATTGGGATTGGCGCTGCCACTGCTGAGCAGTTACAAAGGAAATCATCAATACACAGTAATATCTAAAAAACAACATAATGCATTAGAACCACGGAAAGCAATAATTCTAAGAATGATTAGTTTTGAACAAGCAATTGATGATGAACGGACAGTGTGAATTGCCAAGTTCCGCTATAATTTCAGATAGAAAATTTCTTAGTGCTTTTTCAAAATGTACTAAAGGCTGGAGATTTTACAGAACCCTGCCATTGCTGGAGGTTGGCTGGAGCTAGTACTGAACTGCTGGAATCTCCAGCGGAATGCGGGAGACTTTGCAATTATGCAATCATTGTGATAATTTTGTTATGTAAGTTTCAAAGACTGGGCCGTTAGCCCGTAGACAGTCATTTTTTAGCAGGGTATGACAATACTTTTGCCCCATTAGTTTAGGTATGCAGTTTATGCATCTATAGGACACTATGTTGCATAGTTGCCACAGTAACTTACACATGCTCAGTAGATTAGGTTTGCACTGGTGGGTCCCTAAGCTAGCAGTTATTGCAGAAGGTAAATGAACCACAAACATGAACAAACGAGAGTAAATGTTTACACACTTCTATTCCTTCAGGAGTTTAAGGTATCACTATCAGTGACTAAACAAGAATGATCGTTCAAATTTACCCATCTTCAAGAAAGCCATATTCCTCAAATGTGCAGTAGTAACCTTTGGCGTTCATGGTTGTCAGATTTGAAAATCACAAGGCAGGTATATCCTCAATTCTAAGAGGAGAAACGTTATTTCTTCTGCAAAATCAACCTTTTGAGGAATGACGAGCAGCACTCTAGTAACTTAATTCATTCAATTGTTAGCTTTCAAAACAAATTTTACACATCATCATCAGAAAAATTAACATTGTGACGTAGGCACATCTTCCAAGTGACTTGTGCAAGTTTGACAAAATCATTCTTGCTCCTGTCACTAACAGTGAAGCCTCTAGATCTCAGGAACTTGTGCAAACTGTATACAATCATCTTCTCAAAATCAACAAAAGCCGTGATTTCAGCCCATAATTTTATACTTCACAAGTAAACAGAAAAGGAATGCTTGACTTATAAGTATCTTGCGGAGTTTTGTCTGTCCAATCTGTTGCCATGATAAGTATCAAACTAAGCAGATATGAAGCTTTAGAGACATGTGATCACATCACAGGGTATCACTGGAAAGGTAGATTGAAAACCTCTTATATTTTAATGGAACTGATCCTGACAAAATCCCAATGAAAATAGCAAAGGGCCATGGAAAATCTGATACATCTGTAAACACCTCAACAAGACTGATAAGTCTTTCCTTTCAGAATATAGAACAATAGGAAACTGGCTCCAGTGCAAAAATCAGGGGAGACAACATCCACTGGAAATCTCTGCCATTTAGCAAACTAGACACATTTGTTCACAATCACAAATACTTATTTCTAGTGCAGGAAAGCCAGACCCACATGTTTCAATCTGGATTTCATCATGACCTTTCAAAATACAGCACTGCTACACTTGAATGCCTTAACTTACAAAGATCTGAGCATCAACACTATAGCAAATGAGGCATTCTTAGACAAACAATTTGCTATGAAAAGTAAAAGTAAATGTCTTGACATTTGATTCTACTAATCACTTTATTCTACTACAAAACCTGGAGGATTGCAGCATGAACTACATTATGCATACCCACATATAGGCCAAATCTTTTTGCTACTTTGGTTTCAAACTCTGATGGTGCAGCCTATATGAAGAGTGCATCATTCCTTAGGGAAAATCTAAATCCTCTTTCATAAAAAGACACTTTCTAATACCATCAACAATTGAAACACAAATGATTAATAACAAATGTACATATTGATATTTCAACACTTCACAATACTTTGTAGCAAAAGCTGCATAACTTGTAGCTGGCAGTTTGTACTACTTTCTTTACTATGTATTCTCATATTTCATTCCAGGAGTCTCTGGACCCTAAATCCATCTCCCTCCCCCCTTCACAACATCTGTAAGTACCACTGCAAGAGCCAACCCCCTTTCATTTCTTGCTTCAGTTGCTCTCCTGCCTCTCCCTCACCAAAGAAATGACCCTAGCTATGCCACTTGCTCCATAAAATTTGTGTCACCTTGCTCCCGAAAACCTTTGTCAGAATTTGTGTCAATTTGTGTCAAAGTGTCATCTGATTTGAAAAGTTATCAACTTAGGGAAAAAACAGGAGGTCATGACATGAAATTAGGAGACTGGACCCAGGATTGAAAACAGGGGGTTTCTGGCCAAAAGGGGAGAGTTAGAATCTCTGTAGTTGCTACCAATAGTTGCCAAGTTTTGATTATGAAAGTGCTGGAGAAATGGGTGTGGCCATGTGACAAGGCTAAAGGTGTGGGAATGGGGCTGGCACTGCCACTGCTGGGTAGTTAGTACTGAAGCCATCAATACATAGTAATATCTAAGAAACAACAAAATATATCAGAACCATGAAAAGCAGCAGTTCTAAGAATGATTAGTTCTGAACAGGTCATGATGACTGATGATGAACAGACGGTGTGAATTGCCAAGTTTCAGTGTATTGTCAGATAGACACATTTTGGATATTATTGACAATGTAATAAATGCTGGAGATTTTACAACATTTTCCCATTGTTGGAGGTCAGCTGGAGGTAACATTGAAATGCATGAGTCTCTAGCAGAATGCAGGAGACTTGGAAACTATGGTTACTCCTTTTATCCCTAACAAGTGTTATGACATTCAAAGCACTTAAGCATGATCTTGGACCTTAATATCTAAATGGCCTATTTCAAAACCTCTCCCAAACCCACAGCAAAGAGCTTAGGAATACTGAGATTGACCTCCGTGTTCTACAGAGGAAAAGCTGCAATGGTCAGAAATCCTTCTCTTATCTCTGATTGCAGAAAGTGGCCTTTTTCGATGAGATCTCAAGTGTGCATGAGCAAAAGACCAGGTTTGCAAGTGTACATTTGATCTCAGGTGTGCACTTACAGTGTGCACTTGATTTTTGGCTTAGAAAGTAAAACCAGTTTGAAAAGAACTTCATTATAACACAAAAAAGAAGGAACATTCTATAAGCATACTGAAGCGGGAACATTCAGTAAATATTCTTTAAGAATTCTTTAAGTTTAGTTTCTTAAAGAATGTTTCCGCTTTTTCGTCCCATAGTAAAACCAGTTTATTCATCTTCTATTGTTTCTGTCCTTACAAGACTCTATATCGAAGAGCACGCATGTCAAAGCAATTCTGGCTTCATTACTGTCATTATGATAGCTAGAAAATATTCAAGTCAACAAATTAAGTGACACCCAGTCGCCTTTTCACACCCTACCACACCCATTTCTGGGTGTGCATTATCATTTGAGACAAAAAATCTTGAGTGTGCAGTTGTCAAACTCTGCAGTGTGGCTCATATCATGCCAAGCTTAGGAACCAATTGAATAATGATCAAAAAAGCGCCCCTTCCCTAAAAGTGTTAAAGAGCATATTTGGGCCAAGATAGTATTTATTTCTTCTATTTTAATTCTATTTTTCTATACTCATTCTTTATTTGCAGGATAATAGTACAAATTTTAAGGGTAGAAGGACAGAACAATTTTCAAATTTACTACTGCTAAGTTGCAAAAAATGATATGATTAGCTTGCCAGTCTAAAGAACATTGGGTGAATTGAATTTTTGCTAGTATGATTCTGTAACAACAGAAATCAACCAGTTTTCACTCTCCTTAAGGGACACCTACACTGGGGGAAAGGGGGTAGCTGCCCCTCCTGCCCTTTTCCATGGACTTGATTATTTTAGAGCACAAATGTTTATGATGTGCCCTCAATAGGAACCTTGCCAACCCTGCCCTCGGAGTGGGCAGGCGTCCCTGCTCGCCTTGCATTACACAAGCTGAACAAAGAGATCACAAACAATTTTTCATCAATGATTGACCACTGACCATATTGTCATTTGGTTACACTAGGAGAAAGTTCTCCCAATCTTACTTTTACTTCAAGAGTACTACATCTAACTGTAGTGCAGGCTGTTGTGGATTCAATTACTCTGTTACACTGTTTGGTTTAACAAATAGCTTAGTATCATGGGTTTTTGGGTAGGACATTTGTGTGCAACTATCATATGAAAAGGTTATTTTACTTCGTTCTTTCCTGTTCTGATTAAGATATCAACGTATTCGACGTCTTCTTGAAGCGGTACTGTTTCAAAGTAAGCGATATTGTTTCTGGAACAATCGATCCATTGTTATTGCTGTTTACGGAAAAAGTTACTATCGCGTAAGCTAAAAGCTGCTACTGCTTAGGCTAATAGTTACTACCCCTAAGGGTTTAGGGTTTTATATTTGCAACGGGTACGTCAACGTGAACTACCAAGTCCCCCCTCCCCCTGGGGAATCAACCTCACATTCAGTATGCAAAATGGCGGGAAAAGGCAAAACTCATACCTCACCATCTTCTGTTAGGACTGCTACCAAATCACTAGTCGGACTCCAGTATGTACTTGCGATTTCAGATGAGGTAGGTTTATCGCATAGTTGGCGAAAAGCTCTAGGTTCGCTAGACATACCTGAAACCCCCAAACCAATGATATAAAACCTAAACACAGAATCTGGTGCTATTATCAAACTTGAAGTGCTTACTTCTGACTAATGAGTTGAATAGACGCCTCCTCTCCATGCAGTGTTTACTTCTGATAAATGAATTGAATAGACGTCTGTTCTCTATACTCTTCTATAATAATAGTAATTTACACATATTTTAACAGGTTTACTTCTTCAGAAAATACTTATCCCTGCTATCAATGAAGGACCTGTCATTGTGTATACTCCTACTCACTTGCACGCATGCTTACTTAGATATCCTAAAGCCTGAAATACACTGTCCAATTTATTGGATTTGAATACATGGATCATCCAATTTATTGGATGAAAACGCCTGTCTATAATCTTCCAATAAATTGGAACAATTTTCTGCAAAGTTCCCCATGAATGTGAATTCACCATGAATGTGTTTCAGCAGTAGTCATAGTTGCCATCAGTAATAACAAGCGACAAAGAAAGCGCCAGAAAAGGCAAAAATCGGTTTAGAGTTTTTGTACAGTAAATAGAAATTCACTATAGCACGAAAAAGCGGGAACATTGCTTTAGCATACTGAAAGCTTTTTTCGTCCGACACTCGTCAGAGTATGAAACGTCGGATAGCGACCGAAAGGTGAAACGAAATATATAGCCAGATGCGGGTACACGTGATATGATGAATAATGCGTCTATTTGGCTCTATGATTGGCCAATTAGCACCTATTCACCATTGTTTACTTGAAGAGTCCAAGTGAAAAAACGAACTCTTTTTGTTTACACAAGACTGGGTTTTGAGTCTTGATGTAAACCGATTCCAAAACACCTAAATGAAAGGACGATTAGGTGTTTTGGAATCGGTTTACATCAAGACTCAAAACCCAGTCTTGTGTAAACAAAAAGAGTTCGTTTTTTCACTTAGACTCTTCAAGTAAACAATGGTGAATAGGTGCTAATTGGCCAATCATAGAGCCAAATAGACGCATTATTCATCATATCACGTGTACCCGCATCTGGCTATATATTTCGTTTCACCTTTCGGTCGCTATCCGACGTTTCATACTCTGACGAGTGTCGGACGAAAAAAGCTTTCAGTATGCTAAAGCAATGTTCCCGCTTTTTCGTGCTATAGTGAAGTTCTGTAGTACCAACAGACTTTTCAAGTAAATAGAAAGGTAGACATTGGACAGTTTTGAAGTCCACCAAATAATATCAAATCTATAGAATGAATACTACCTCAATATTACATATGACCAATTTCTTAACAGCTAAAATGAGATGAATTTTCTAAACCTTTTAGTCAAATAAAGCGACAAAACGAAAGAGTAAAATAGGTGGCGCACTGCTAGTAATTTAAAAAGCTCTCTCCACCAGTCTAGTCAACAAAGAAGATTTTTATTTTTTTTTATTCAGAATACAAAGCCTACAATAACAAGTTACACATAACATTACTTACAAGCCAAACATTACTATACTACAAAGACGATACCCCGAGGAGCAATATCCTGACTACCCCGGGGCCATGACATATAACACATAAATCTAAACTAAAATTTATATACGATTACAAGCTACATACAAAACAATAACTAAGGAGAAAAACTTGTTCCGCAGTTGATGTCGAGCTAATGAATTTGAAAGGGTAAATGACAGTCACCATGCTCCCTCGTGCAACGTTAACACCGGCCGTAATCCTATGCCGGTGCATGATGAAAATGGGAGATCTAATTGGGGCACTTGACATCAACTGCGGAACGTACGTACGACACACCAAAAGGGACGAAGAGGGACTAATGACTTTTGAAATGGAAGTTGATGCTAGCTAAATCAACCAAATCTACCAGTTTTGTGAATGAAATTTATGGTCAGTTGGAGGATACTTTTGTTAATGCTATCCGAGAAGTCTTTATCACCGTACAGTAAGAGTTTCATTAAAACAATATTTGAGAGGTTGTTAATCTGGACAAATGGCTGTAACAACTGCGAAATTGCAGGGAGAAGATCACGTCGCTGGACATAAAATGACGGACAGAGCAACAAAAAGTGTTCCGTATCCTCAATTCCATCATTAGTTGGACACAATGGGTTCAATGTATCCTTGAAATTGTGATTAAATTTGTGAAAGTTCAATCTACTGAGACCGACTCATAATTGCGAGAGATAGGATAAGCCAAGTGGATCATGAATCCCAAAAACAGATTTCGCAGTAGGACGAATTATTGATAGAAGCTTTTTCTTAAAGACTGCAACAGATCTTGCTAGTCTTACTTCAGGATCGAGTGTGTTCCATTTTCCTGGATGCGGTTTGGCCTACTGCATCCTGCCTGCGAAGAGAGTATTGCGACCGATAATAAGGTGGTAGGATTGGATCCCTTGTATACGAAGGAGTGAGGTTGTTTATGATCTTGTAGAACAAGATAAGGCGTCTAATCCACCTTCTGGAATTCAATGACTCCCAGCCGAGTTCAGTATACAGCTTATCGCGCGATGTTCCCCGCCAAGTTCCTGTTACAGCAAGAGCTGCAGAATACTGAACAGACTGCAGTTTTTCCATTAAACGTGGTACGATCGTGTTCTGACTAAATTCACATACTTTGAATGAGATATGGTAGATAATCAAGTAAGGGTCGCATGTGAAGCTTATAAAGCTCATTTAAGGTATGTCTAGGCAGATATCTGGAGAGATGCTTTAACAAACCAACACCTCTTCTAGCTTGCAAATAGCAGCATTAATATGAGCAGAAAAAGAAAGCTTTCTATCCAAGAAAACTCCTAAGTGTTTGTGTTCATCTACCTTTTCCACCGGAATGTCATTGAAGAAGATCATTGGGTGATCTATTTCATGTCTTTTTGTTGAAAGGACTAATTCAACAGCTTGCTTATGAGGATTGGGATTAAACGACATCCTCCAGTTATGGGCCCATCGACTTATTAATTCCAGATCATGGTTTATGTCACTTGCAGCTGGATAAGGATCTTGAACAACTGTAAATAAGGACGTGTCATCAGCAAAAAGCTTTACATTGCATTTCAAGTCAGTAGTGAGATCGTTTATATACACAAGAAACAATAATGGACCTAAAATTGAGCCCTGAGGTACACCTGCCGTAGTATCTCCCCAACTAGAACATTGACCGTTCAGAACAGTTTGCTGTTTTCGATCCTTAAGAAAACTTATAATAAGAGCAAGAAATCGCCCTGAAACGCCACATTGTTTAAGCCTATAAATAAGACCATTGTGCCTTACCCTATCAAATGCTTTTGAAACATCAAGAAACACGGATCGAACATCAAGAGGAAGATTACAATCAAATGCTTTAAATATTGCATGAGTTATGGAAAGAAGTTGATTGATTGTTGAATCGCAAGGACGAAAACCTGATTGATTGGGGTCGAGTATGTCAGAGGATGCAAGGTGTGAGTATAGGGGATCGTACATAAGTTTTTCAAGAATCTTTCCAAATATTGGTAGTAGAGAAATAGGGCGATAGTTACTCTTCATATTTTTTTCATTTTTTTTTTATAAACTGGCACCACATTTGCACATTTCCAAATTCCAGGAGATACACCTCATCTCAGTCAGTTTGTAAGTACTATCTTGAGAGGAGTAACTAGTACCTTATCGCTTAGTTTTATCATTCTTATTGAAATCTTGTCCCAGCCATGTGCTTTGTTAGGGTTAAGAGATCTTATGACATTTAGTATCTTTTCCTCAGAAATTTCAAAATCGCATATCATGGAAGAAGCTTCAGGGGCATCTTGTGGAATCTGACTACTATTTTCGATTGTTGAACGTTGAAGTATGAAATAATCATTAAAAATCTGTACTTTACTATTCTAATTCCAACAACAGAATGATAGTGTACCTGGACAAGGATAAATTTCAATGTCGCCGCTGAGCAAGATACTTCTGAAAATAGACCACCGTATACATAGCATATAATATACAATGCAGGCCGTGTGATAGTAGGCATACTGGGAGAGAAAACACTTCTTTCTTGCAAAACCAAAAACACCGAATGTGATACGTTAAGAATTTCAACGAAAACGTATAGTTCTATCCTTACAAAATAATGCACACGGGCTAAGATGGGCAAAAAACGCAATTGTGCTACCGTAGAGTGGGCTACAACGAAGTGCGTTATTAGTGAAACAGGCAAGACAAGGATTGAGATTGCGATGAAGCGACAACAAAAATAAAGCAACTTGAACATTTGGAATAAGATTAAAAACGGTCTGACAGATTTGCGTGATGTGGACAAACTTGGGTGAGATATACGAAAACACCCTATTGTTGCTCGCCATTGGTTTATTTCAACCAGCATCATCACAAAGACATCTTCTCGCCGATATCGAAGGATATTATATTGTACCGCAACAATTCGCAAAAATTTTACCTAGACATAAAAACACAAAAATACACTGCTCTAATGGAACAACGGCGACATTGCGAAACATAACCGCTTAGGTAGGATAGTAACTCCGCGCGGAAGCTCTACCGACTCGTAATAGGCCAAATAAGCATTGCACGCGCTAAGAAAAGTACACTGATATAAAAAGAAGATTAATAAACCCAAGTCAGAGAAAAAATTTTCAGCTTACTATAGTCATAAGCTCCTCCTTTGTATTAAAAAAAACGAAATCTGTCGTCTGTCCCTTTTACTCCAACCCGGTAGTTTATGTTAGCGAAAGCAAACACAAAATTTGGGTTGGATTTCACCAACGACTGGGCAAATTTGAGGAGCTTTGCTCGCCTGAATGTGAGGTCAACAAAAATGCGTTTGTCCTCAAGTTTTTTTCGTGCATGATACACTGCAACTCTGTTCTTCCAGGAATGGAGCTTAACTATCATTGACTGCTGCATGGATCCATCATCAACCCTAGTTTTCTTTCCAACGCGATGAGCCCTATCTATTCCATCCTCAGGAATGTCCAGTTCTAATTCTTCAAAAACTTCCATGACTTTCACCACACATTCTTGAGACAATTCTCTCTCATTTTGAGGTAATGGAATACCAGTTATCCTTGTTGAGAAGTTTGGGTCCAGCTCTCCAGGGGCCACTTCCCTTGCGCAGCCGGAACCTCTTAGCACATTCTTGCCCAGTCCTCTTTATATAATAAGTAGCTAGTTTTAGATAGTTCAGATCAAGTATGAGTAAGAGAGTTCAAATAGTTCGGAGCTAGCACCATGTCAAATGAGTTATGTTAAAGATTGTTATTAATATTATAAAGAAAATACGAATGGTTCATTTTCTGTAGCTGCCCTGCCCTATTTACAACATCTGGCGCCCAACGTGGGGCTGGGCAGTTCTTTTCTCGGAGCTTGAGATCATTAGACATTTCGTTAGTATTTAGAAATCGAAGCGGACATCATGTCATTGGAAGGAACGGTCACAGAAGATGAACAAGTCAAACGGCTCATTCAAGTTCGAAGAGGAAACAGATCAGCGATCACAAAACTGGAGAAAGAAGTTCAAACCGCCGTAGAAAAGCAAAAGGCTACGAATTCGACAAAGGTAGAAACGGAACTTCTAACGCGATTGAATTCTATTTCACAGTCACTGAAGCAAAAGCAGAGTTACATTAAGCAATTAGACGATAAAATAATTGAAAGCATACACCTAGACTACGTCAGTAAAGAAGTTGAAGAATCACTAGATTGGGAAACAAAGATATATCAAGTCATATATCAAATCGAGCAACTGAAGGAGGGTAATTACGTATCTACATCTCAGATCACGGAGAATACAGTTTCGAGCCAGCCACCTACAGACAACCCCTCACCATCAGCTCCTCAGGAACAACCAGAAGAACTTCCTAACCAAAGTTTTTCAAGTAGTCAAAATAATTCAGTATCACTACCTGTTGGAATTCGTCTACCGAAATTAGAGCTTTTGAAATTCAACGGGGAGATAACACAGTTCAATGCCTTCTGGCAAAGTTTTGAGTGTGCAATACATTCCAATGAGAATCTTTCCGGAATTCACAAACTGAATTATTTAGTCAACTTGTTGGAAGGACCAGCATATCGTGTAGTTGCAGGACTTTCTCTCACTGAAGAAAATTACGAACACGCAGTTCAAACTCTAAGGGACCGTTTTGGTAATAAGCAACGGATAATAAGCGCACATATGCAGTCATTACTAAAACTTCAAGATTGCCCATGTGAGAAGGTGAGTCAACTCCGATATATTTATGATAACATTAATGTGCATGTTCGTGGACTGGAAGCCTTAGGAATGCCTCAAGAAAGTTACGGCAGTCTGCTTATACCGATAATAATGCAAAGAATGCCTAGCGAAATCACTATACAAGTAGCGAGAAAGGTGACAGAAGATGTTTGGCCAATAAAGGAAATTTTAGAAATAATAAAAAAGGAAATTGAAGCAAGAGAAATGGGAATTTGTGTTGCTACATCAGACAAAAAAACAGCCAAACCAACAAACCAGCCAAGGCAGCCAGCTACCACACAAGCATTTTTCACTAAAGAGGAGCAAAGACGTCCAAAAGCGGGAATTCAATGCTATTTGTGCAGCAAAGGCCATTTATCCATCAACTGCAAACAAGTCACAGATATAGCTGCTCGCAAAGAGATTTTACAGCAAGCAAAACGATGCTTTAAGTGTTTAAAGTTGGGGCATTATGCCAAAAGTTGCGCCCAACGATGCAGAAAGTGTGGGGGTGGTCATCATCAATTAATATGCAAGGGGAAAACGCAAGCCCCCCAAGATAGACCAACAGAGGAGGACTCTAGCGATCGCCTTTTAACGGCAACTGTGAAAGAAAAGAAACAAGTCCTATTACAGACAGCGCAAGCTATTGCATTTGGTGAAGATTCAAGCAAAGCAATTCCAGTATGTATCCTGTTTGATGGGGGAAGCCAGAGGAGCTATATTACAGACGAGTTAAAGAAGAAGCTAAAGCTACAAGTGGAAAGTACTGAGACTTTGAACATTAACACATTTGGCTCAGAGAAATATAATAAGAAAAAATGTGAATCAGTTCAGCTCAGTATCGCAGCAAATTCTCAGAGTAGGCCAGTTACAGTTAGAGCATTAAGTTATCCCAGTATTTGCTCGCCTTTGTGTTCGTATCTCGAGATTAGCGATTATCCACATTTGCGTGGATTGCAGCTAGCGGACAACGTCGCTTCGCCGCGTAAGCGCATTGATTTGTTAATTGGCGCGGATCATTTTTATGAGTTTGTTTCAGGAGAAGTCATCAAGGGCAGCTCAGGCCCTGTGGCCATAAAGAGTAATCTGGGTTGGTTACTGTCAGGACCTTATACCTCTATGTCAGAATCAAATGATGCTAATATTAATACACATCTCGTTTTAGATAGCAGCAAACCACGTCTTTGTATTACAGATCTTGAAGTGGATCAAGAAATCGATCATAAGCAAGAAATTTCAGAAAATCTGAAGACATTTTGGAGGCATGAAGCGATGGGACTAAGCGAGTTGACAGAGAGTGACACGTCACACCAGCAGAATAAAGAATTTCAAATTGAATTCAACGGAATGAGGTACGAGGTAAGGCTTCCTTGGGATTCTGATTTTGCTAATGAGTTGTTGCCAAACAATTACGAATTGTGTGATAAACGTTTAAGATCTTTGTTTGCCAAGCTTAAGGGTAAGCCAGAATTGTTGCAAGAATATGACGCGATTTTTCAAGAGCAGTTAACAACCGGTATCATTGAGCGTGTTTCGGAAGGTCAGGAAAAGCCAGGTAAGATCCATTATCTTTGTCATCATGGTGTCATCCGTAAGGACCATGACACAACCAAGCTGCGAATAGTTTTGACGCCAGCGCTAAGGGTAACAAGAGCAGCTTTAGTCTTAATGATTTCCTCGTACTAGGTAATAACTACATGCCATCTTTGTTTGAGACTCTTTTGCGTTTCCGTTGTCATCCTGTTGCAATGACCGCAGATATTGAGAAAGCGTTCTTGCAAATAGAAATCAATCCAGCTGATCGTGACTCACTTCGCTTTCTCTGGTATGATGACGTTCACAAGGACAACCCGTCCGTTGTAGAGTTTCGTTGGTGCCGCCTTGCCTTTGGCCTCAAGCCTTCGCCGTCAATACTTGGAGCAACGATCAGAAAGCACATTTCTCTTTTTCAGGAGGAACACCCAGAAACCGTAGAGGCCTTGAGCCGCCTCTACGCAGACGATCTCTCGTGTGGAGCGGATACGGTAGAAGAGGCCTTTAAGTTGTATATTGAATCCAAGGGTATCCTCGCCAAAGGGGGTTTTAACTTACGTAAATGGCAGACCAATGACTTAGAGCTTAGAAATAAAATAAATGCAATCGAGAAAGTACACGTACCCCCTAACAATTCTCTTTCTAACGCTTCAGAAGCTAACGATTCTCCTCTTCAATCTTCGGGGGGCAGGTCTACCTCGCAGCCTCTCACTAAGGTTCTTGGAGTCAGCTGGAATCATGACACAGATCAGTTGTGCTATAACTTACATCCTGTTGTTGAGCTTTCTCATTCGCTAACGCCTACAAAACGCTCTTTACTAAAGATTGCTGCCAAGATATTCGATCCTATGGGCTGTCTGAGTTTATTTACCATCAATCTTAAGGCGTTATTTCAAGAGCTATGTCTTTCTAAGTTACCCTGGGACGAGGAGCTTTCAGGTGAGCCCCTCGAGCAATACCAGAAATTGATGGCAAAATTACATTCCCTTAAAGGTATTGGTATAAATCGAAGCTTTGTTCTCAAGGGCGAAAAGTTAGTCAAGCTAGAACTTCATGCCTTTTCCGACGCCAGC
The DNA here is from genome assembly GCA_964019165.1 of Mastigias papua. Classification (NCBI taxonomy): domain Eukaryota; kingdom Metazoa; phylum Cnidaria; class Scyphozoa; order Rhizostomeae; family Mastigiidae; genus Mastigias; species Mastigias papua. The sequence continues at coordinate 9,802,854 of OZ025286.1, forward strand.
GAACGCGCTTATGCCAGTGTAGTATACCTGAGAACCATCTCTGAGACGGGGGATGTGACTATCCATTTTATCGCCTCCAAAGCTAAGGTCTCACCAATAAAACAGCAGAGTATTCCACGCCTGGAATTACTGGGGGCACACCTAATGGCTAAGCTGGTGAGCACAATCCAGTCTATCTTATCAGAAGAATTCCCTAACATTCCCATAGAGAACTTCTACTGGGTTGATTCCATAGCCGTCCTATGTTGGATTCGTAATGAAAAGGTCTGGAAGCAATTTGTACGGCATCGTGTATCCGATATTCTCCAGTCATCTACTCGAGAACAATGGTATTATTGTCCTGGAGTTTTAAACCCAGCGGATTTGCCTTCAAGGGGTCAGTGCGGAACCGCCCTGGCCGACAATCCTTTGTGGTGGGAGGGTCCTCAATTCTTAACGCGGCCCTGTAGCGAATGGCCAAGCAACATTGCAAATAATGAGTTAGAAATTACAGAAGCAATGGAGGAGAAAATTAAGGTTGAACCTAGCATTACACATGCAATGGTAAGCTCTAATTCCAAAGAAGAAAGTCAGCTTAGCAATATCTTTGATATTTCTCGTTTTAGCACAAGGGGCAAGCTTCTTAGAACATTATCGTGGGTTTATCGATTCATCCAAAACTTAAAGCTTGCAGTGAATAAGAAACCGCTGAACAGGGAAGGCACTATCAGTGTAACAGAGTTTGAATATGCCGAGACAAACCTCATCAAATCTATCCAGGGTGTTGCATTTAATAAGGAAATTGAGTATTTGCAATCGTCTAAGAGTGCCAAAGCACCTCTTTATGTTTCACAGTTTAATCTCACCATAGATGAGAAACACGTATTACGATGTAGATCTCGTATAAATAACGCTGCAGTAATAGAATCTTGCAAACAACCCATTCTTTTACCCCCAGGAAATCACTACGTAACGCTGCTTATTCAAGAGTGCCATGAGAAGATTTTCCATAATGGAACGCGAGAAACACTAAATGCAATACGTCAGCGTTTTTGGATACCCCGGGGTAGAGAAGCAGTAAAGAAATTAATTCGACGCTGTTTTATCTGCCGAAAATTAGAAGGCTTGCCGTTTAAAACAGTGTTCTGTCCCAATTTGCCTTTATGCAGAGTAGATGACAGTCCACCGTTCACACATACAGGGCTAGACTTTGCAGGCCCCCTGATGTTAAAGAATGGAACAAATATCAAGAAACATTATGTGTGCTTATTCACTTGTATGGCTACTAGGGCTATCCATTTGGAGTTGACAGAGTCCTTAGAAGTCAACTCATTCTTACAAGCCTTTCGTAGGTTCGCTGCACGTAGAGGTTTGCCTTCAAAGCTATTGAGCGACAACGCAAAAACCTTTAAGTCTGCCGCTAAGGAAATCAAGCAGTTACTTAGAACTCCAAGACTAGCAGAAGCACTCTCTCTGCAGGGAATAAAATGGCAATTCATTACAGAGCGAAGCCCTTGGGAGGGAGGAGCTTGGGAGCGGTTAATTAGATCCGTAAAAAGGTGTGTGATCAAGGTAGTAGGCAAAGCAATGCTGACATTAAACGAAATGAGTACGTTGCTGGTTGAAGTCGAAGGTGTAATAAATACACGCCCTTTAACGTATGTGCATGATGATAACGAGGGCATATCTTATCCCTTAACGCCCTCTCATCTTATAAACGGTAGAAATTTATCAAGCTTGCCTAATAACACTTATTTTGAAATTGTGAGTACATATGAGAGCTTGTCCAAAAGGGCAAGGTATCATCGTTTTCTCCTAGGTCAGTTTACAAAGAGGTGGAAAAACGAATACTTGCTAGGCTTAATGGAAGCCTATAAACCAAAGGATTCTACAAAGGAGCCGATCATTTCCATTGGAGACGTAGTGCTTCTCAAAAATGATCAAAGCAAGAGAGCTTTTTGGAAACTATGTAGAGTAGTGGAGTTGCCACGTGGCCTTGATGGGAGAATAAGATCAGCAAAGGTTAGAATGGCTTCACAAGAAGGTAAGTTTGGAAATCAAGTATTATGTAGACCTTTGAAGCTACTTATACCTCTGGAAATATCCTGTAATTTAAATGCGCCAACAGATGCCATGTCGCAATCTTCTCAAGCAGCCGCGCAGCAGCTTCCAACGCCTACTAAGCCACAGCAAACGCAAATGCCGCAACTACAACATGCGCAACCGCAGCGTACGACAACGCCTGCGCAACAATCTTCGAGACCGAGGCGAAATGCGGCAATAGTGGGAGAACTGTTACGTAGAGGCAAGAATTATTCAGTCAGATAGTTGTGTTACTTGTCTTCTTGTTCCTTTGTCATTGTTATAGTTATTTAGAGTAGTTCGTTTGTTTGTTTGTTGATCACTACCGTGTATCAACCCGGCGGAGTGTGTTGAGAAGTTTGGGTCCAGCTCTCCAGGGGCCACTTCCCTTGCGCAGCCGGAACCTCTTAGCACATTCTTGCCCAGTCCTCTTTATATAATAAGTAGCTAGTTTTAGATAGTTCAGATCAAGTATGAGTAAGAGAGTTCAAATAGTTCGGAGCTAGCACCATGTCAAATGAGTTATGTTAAAGATTGTTATTAATATTATAAAGAAAATACGAATGGTTCATTTTCTGTAGCTGCCCTGCCCTATTTACAACAATCCTTAAACAAGAACAGCGACTGTACTGCTCACTATAATCAGCTTTTACCTCCAGATCTTGCATATGAGCTTCGTACACGGACAACTTACTTTCCAAGCCTTGGATTCTATCTTCCAGGGGTTTTTTGATTTCATCCATTTTTTCGACAAGGAGCTTTTCCATCTTCTCTTCCAAGTTTACAATGAGATTCTGCATATCATCCTTTCTGATTAAATCCTGGATGGCCTTTTCTATTATACCTTTGATCGTCTCTTCATCCATGGGTCGGGCGGTCGAAGCGGTCTGACAAGGCATGAGGGGCTTAGGCCACGTTTCGCAGCGTAACCAATTTCAATTAAATGAACGACAAAATGCACGGGATTAATTATGTGTAGGCACTCATCAATTTAAACCATTCTATGTGTATATATCAGCAGTCAGTAACCCCTTGAACACTTTTAAAAACTATTAAATTTGGAGTCCTTGCGTCAAAGGAGGGTAACAGAAAAATATTGTCCATGGATTACTACAGAACTCAAAAAGCTTAATCGTGTAAGGGATAAGTTAAAAAAGAAAGCAGTAAAAGCAAAATCTGAGATTTTAATGTCTGCATACCGGCAGGTTAGAAACAAAGTAAACAAAACGAATGTTTCACTAAAGAGAGAATATTTTTCTTCTAAGATTTCCGAAAATGAGGGGAATTTGAAAGAAACATGGAAAACGATAAATAAACTTTTTAACAAAGTTCAAAGACCACAAAGATCTCCTCATTAAAAGTTAATGGTCAGGAAATAACTGATACTCAACAAATTTCAAACAAAATAAATTATTTTTTTTGCAATATTGACAAGGAACTTAGTGAAAAAATACTGAACCACACAAACCCTCTGCTTGATGGTCAGTATACTGCTAACCCTAGCAACGCAGCCTTTAAATTCAGACCAATAGTACCCGGTGCAATAATTCGGGACATGAATACTTTTAAGACAACAAATGGTTCAGGCATAGATGGTATATCTAGCTTTTTCTTAAAGCTAGCTATACCCGTTGTTGCTAATTCGCTCTGCATTTTATTTAACAAATCCATCCAGCATGGGGTTTTTCCTGATAGCTGGAAGACAGCTAGAGTTGCTCCTATTTACAAGACTGTTCCAGCTGATGAGAGGTCCAGCTATCGGCCCATATCGGTATTACCGGTTATTTCTAGACTCTTTGAAAAGCTGGTGTATAGCCAGATCTATAAGTATTTGAATGAAAATAATTTTCTCTATAAACACCAGTCTGGATTTAGACATCTCCACTCTGTAGTAACATGCCTATACCAACAACTGGTACATGAATGTGGGCGATAGAAAATATACCGGCCTCATATTTCTCGACTTGAAAAAGGCTTTTGATAAGGTTAATCACATGATCCTACTTAAAAAGCTTCACCACTACGGTGTTAGAGGTCTTGAGCTAGATTGGTTCAAATCTTTCCTTAACAGTAGAAAACAATGCTGTAAAGTTGGAAACAAAGTTTCCTCCATCGAGCCAGTGTCACACGGGGTTCCACAAGGTTCCTGTTTGGGACCATTGCTATTCCTCATCTATATTAGTGACCTGCCATTTTCAATCAAACATGCTGATGTCACTATGTATGCTGATGACACTAGCATGACTTATGCAAGTAAGGATTTAAATGAGGTTAAATATAAGATTAATGAAGATCTTTCAAACATTGAATCGTGCCTAATGGGTAATAAATTAGTACTTAACGTAGCCAAGATAGAGTCGATGATTATTGGAAGTAACAACCTTCTAAATAAAGTGGACACTACAACAGGCTTTGAAATCTCAAACGAATCAATTGAGCAAGTACATTCAACGAAATATCTTGGCGTTCACATTCACGGCAAACTTAATTGGAAAAGCCAAGTAGATGCTCTATCAACAAAGATTTCAAGGGCCATAGGACTGATCAAATACGCTAAAGGTTTCTACCACTTAAAACAGTCCAAGGTTTATATAGGAGCATCGTTGAGTCATATTATAGATATTGTTGCTCGGTGTGGGGATGTGTAAATAAGACAAACCTTGATCGATTGCAGAAACTACAGAACAGAGTTATCAGAACAATCTCTAATGCTAGATATGATGCCCCTGTGCAACCTTTACTAATGCGCCTGAGACTGCTCTCGGTTCCTAGCCTTATAAAAGAAGAATCTGCAAAAATAGTTTTCAAGTCGTTCAACAACCTTGCGCCAGACTACATGAAAGGTCTATTTGTTAAAAATTCCCAAAATTATACCCATGATCTGCGAAATACACATAGTGATTTGAGAACTCCTTTTCTGCAAACTAATGGTGGTCAAAATTGCTTTGCTTACAGAGGGGCAAAAATATGGAACAGTTTAGATACGGAATTGAAACAAATATCGACCCTCGGGAGTTTCAATCGCAAACTTAAAATGAAATTACTTGCGTCCCAGGTCTAGGCACTACAACATCTATGTTTTTGGGAGCTTGCTTTAATTTTTCGTTTTTTATTTCGCGTATTATATTCATGCTTTTTAGACGAATTTTTCTTATAAATTGTAACTGTAATTTATCAATTATGATTAGCATTATAGAGTATTTTTTTTAACATGACCTAATGTAAAACAGACAATTTTACTGATATGGTTTATCATGTATAAATAATTTAAAAATGAGAATGCAATGAATGGAGCTTTGCACAAACTTGACTCATCTCCAAACGTGACAACAATCTTTTTTTTGACAAAGACAGAGAGGGTGGCTACTTTTGGTTCGTAAAAATGCAGCAAAATATGTCCCCTAGGTAAAATTAGAAATGTTTCATTAACCTGAACACCAGGGTCTGTAGACTGTAATAATATGAAAGAGGAGCAATTACGCTCAGCCTTTCAACGGAAAGTTTTAGTAAACATTAAATTATTCTCCGGTAAAGAAATTCCATTTTTAAACCTTAGAGGTTGATGCAACAAGCTGAAATAAGTAAGTCTATTAAATTAATATCGAGCAAAGAACTGCGATGATTGACATCTTGGAATATACTTTCCGAAACTTTGGTCAAGAGGCCAGGAAAGGTTTTCCTGTAATACTTATTTAAATATGGCTCTTTTAGGCGACTATTGCAGTATATTGTAACAGCAATCGAAGTATTTTCTGAGACTGCAGTCGCGAACTTTGCAGGTTGTACGTCTTACGATCATTAGCGTCCTCCTATGCGACGGATGCACGCTACCGCCGATAAAAGCTTACGCTCGCACCTGGAAATCGGCTGCAAAAACCCAAGGGGTCGACTAATAATAATAATAACAATACAATTTATTTAAAGTTCAGCTGTACCCTATTTACAATATATAAGTTTACTTACATTGAACAATTACTAAAAGCAACTAAATACAGATACGGCAGCAACATCCAACTCCCCTCCAGCTTCTGATTTGTATTTTGAATTCATCATCATTTTTTGCAATTTTATATTGATCTGGAAGTTGGTTCCAAATTATGCTTCCCTAAACGAGAGAGATTCATTTCCGTTCTTTTTTGTTCTCGTGTTCTGAAGTCGGAGGAGATTGTTTATTTTTAAGGTGTACGAAAGCACTTCCCTATTATAGCAGGAGCCTAGATGTCAGCCACGTTTTACATTTTTTCTGTTTGCTCTGGGTAACGATAAACTCTTCAGCACAGCGTGTCTAACTAAAAGCCCTCTCTGAAAGATGTGAGGTATACCTGGTGTCATGACTCTTTAATCAATAGCATCCACCAGTGAAAGGTGTTAGTCCTCTAAAGCCATTAAGACCACAATGCATGATATGTTCCATAAAAGGTGACGTAAGGACGAGGTTTGATTAGTGTTGAAGGTTGCGTGCTTATTGAGGAAAATTCATTGTACATCAACACCAGCCAAGAAAATCTGCTAAAATGGGTAAATGCTGCCGGTGTGATAAACGTAGGAAAACGTAAAGATGAATAATTTCAACCTAAGTAGCTTATTTTTCAGTAAGACCGAATTCAGAGATGTTGGGTTCTATCTGGAGTGGGGAGGCCTAACAGATGCCAAATAAATTACCCTATTGGCAGCACAAGGACATAGAATTAGATCGAGGTCAGTTAAATATGTACATGCTGAAAATGAGAGAATTCCTGATGCAACCTGATGTTCCACAAATGCTACAGTCACATACTACCACAGACTACGAAAATTGATATACCATTGATAATAACAATAATAATAAGAGAATGAAGACCAGTTGAAAAACAAATTAATTAATTTTTGTACATTGTGATGCTAATTATGCAAAATCCATTAGTTTAATCGTAACTAAAAGTCTTCGTTTTGGTTATACGCACGAGGTGTTGTAGGTTTATGTCGTAAGGTCACGTGTACTCTTCACGTGTCTGACGTAAACGGGCATATTTTGAAGAGTTGTGCTGCATCATTCCTGCAGGTGTTGGAAGCACTTGATATTTTGATGAGGTAATATTATGCAAAATTACCGTAAGCAAGCATTTAAACATTATGGACTTGATCCTAAGTTTTATTATACAATGTTTGCTTTATCATATGATCGTTTTTTAAAAATAAGTAAATCAACATTAGAACTTATTTGCAGTGCTATGTTTGATGTATATGAATATATTAATGAATTAAAACGAGGGGGTCTTTCTGACACCGGTAATATAAGACATTGTAAATCTAATAAAAAATACATGAAAAATTATCATAAAACCAAAGATTCAACATTTATATGTTATTATGATATTACTTTAATGTATGATACTGTTATGGGTCAGTATATATTACCTTACGGTAATTTTAGATGGTTAAATAACTATGGAATAAATGGTCTCGATTTAATGAGCGTAAATAAAGATTCATATAAAGGATATATACTAACAGTTGATTTAGAATATTGAAAAGATTTACATGATACACATAATGATTTTCCATTAGCCCCTGGAAAGAAAATTATATATAAATCAATGTTGTCTCATTATCAATTAGAAATATTGTCTGAAAATAAAACACGACATTTGACATCTGAAAAATTAGTTTTAACATTATATGACAAGACAAACTATACATGTCTTTATTTGACATAACAATTATATGTGCAATTAGGTTCAAAAATCACAAAACTTCACAAAATTTTAGAATTTTTACAAGATTATTTTATAAAGCCGTTTGTAGATTATACTTTTGAAAAGTGAAACAATGCCGAAAGTAAGCTCAATAAACATATTCTAAACAGATGATAAATTAAACATTTGGAAAAACCATGGACCATATATTTAATCACAATGACCTTAAAAATATATATAATAAGAAAAAACTAGATAAAATAATTTGTAAAAATTAATCATGATGGTTGTAATATAATTTCATGATTATTTAGCACTAACATAATAACAACAATAAGAAACAACATTAGATAAATTTTCATATATAGGTCAAACAATTTTAGATATAAGTAAGCTATTAGTATATGATATCTATTATAACTATTTAAAAAAAGAGATATTGTCAAAAGTTTAATACGGTATTGTACAATACTGATGGATTTATATTAGAAATAAAAACAAATTATATTAATAAAGATATGTGTGATTCAAAAAGCTATTTTGATTTATCAACATATGATAAAAAGTTTAAATACTATGACGATACTAATAAAATGGCAATGCGGAAATTAAAAGATGAAAATCCAGACTCTATGATTACTGAGTTTGGGGCCAGCTTTAGCAAATATTTTCGTGGGCTTTCATGAAAGTAGACTTTTCAATAACACCGTAAAACCAGGTGTCTACTTTCGTTATGTTGACGATACTTTTGTCATTTTCGGCTCGGAGCTGGAATGTGATCGTTTTCATGTAAACCTCAACCAACTACATCCAGCCCTAAAAGTTACAGTAGAGAAGGAGCAAAACAACTCCTTGAATTTTCTAGATGTTTCGGTGGAGCAAGGGGGCACTGGATTTTTCACCAGCATTTACAGGAAGCCAACGTTTACTGGTCAATACATCCGTTGGAATTCCTTCAGCCCAAAAGCTAGGAAAATCAACCTAATCAAAACTTTAGTTCATAGGGCACTTATGATTTGCTCTAAAACTAAGTTAGATTCTGAGCTGGACACAATAAAACAACTTTTAATTGACAATGGATATCCAGAAGATGTCCTTGTTTCTTGTATTAAGGAAAAACTAGCCAATATTTCATCAGAAAAACGGTTTGGTCCTGAAAAGTGCCCGGTTTACCTGAAATTGCCCTGGATTGGAAATGTTTCATCAAAATTTGAAAACCAAATTAATAAAGCCATTACATCTTGTTTCTATGCTGTGAAGCCCCGTGCGGTTTATAATACTAGGGTCATGCTACCATCTGCTAAAGAAGATTACGTTCCTACCACTCAAAAAAGTTGTGTAGCTTACGAATTTTCGTGCCGATGTGAAGCTCGGTACGTATGGCGCACTATGCAGAGGTTAGTAGATAGAATAAAACAACATGTACCCACGAGCATCAGGACGAAAAACACTACAACAAGAGAACAGCCACCTCGTACGTTTAAAAACTCTAATTCTAAAATGAAAAGTGATTCGGCCATAGGACAACATCTTCTAACAAATCCAGAATGCGCCAAAACATATACAGACGATAATTTTCGGATCATTGGGCAAGCAAGATCGTCCTTTCATTTAGGTGTTTTGGAATCGGTTTACATCAAGACTCAAAACGCAGTCTTGTGTAAACAAAAGGAGTTCGTTTTTTCACTTGGACTCTTCAAGTAAACAATGGTGAATAGGTGCTAATTGGCCAATCATAGAGCCAAATAGACGCATTATTCATCATATCACGTGCACCCGCATCTGGCTATATATTTCGGTTCACCTTTCGGTCGTTATCCGACGTTTCATACTCTGATGAGTGTCGGGCGAAAAAAGCTTTCAGTATGCTAAAGCAATGTTCCCGCTTTTTCGTGCTATAGTGAGTTAGTTGCATTGAAGGACAAAACATTTGTTTATAAAACAAATGTTCTTAATGCAAAACAAAAAGATGTAATTAGATATACTTAATGATAATATAACATATGAAGCATATAAAGATGCTTTGTTTGATAATGAAAAACTAAATATAAAGCAAGAACAAATTAAAAGTATTAAACATGTACTCTATACATATGAATGTGAGAAAACTTTAAATGGATATTATGACAAAAGATACTGAATTGATTCCATACATAGGTATTCTTATGGCCATACATGGAAGAGATTGGAGCCTCACTATGTATATTCCCGTAGTCAATTATGGCGTATAGATTTAGAAAGAGATGTAATGGTGTGGAGGGACAAGGGCCCCCTGCATGGACCACCACTATATATATATATATATATATATATATATATATATATATATATATATATATATATATATATATATATATATATATATATATATATATATATATATATATATATATATATATATATATATATATATATATATATATATATATATATATATATATATATATATATATATATATATATATATATATATATATATATATATATATTAATTCGGCTAAGGCTTATATATATATATATCAGGCCCGTCGGAACGAAACTGATATTGGGGGGGGGGCTGGAAATAAAGTAAACTGCACTGGGCTCCGGGAGAATTTTTGTTCGACCACGCCCTTTAGATTGCTGGAAAGCATCCTGGCTATACAAATTGCCATTTTTAATGGATGAATTACTATTTACAGAATTAAGACAATTTTTGAAATGGAAGTTGTAAATTGGCTGGAATCTATGTATTTGCAGTCATCTACTAACATTACCAGTGGAATACTAACGGAATACTTTGCAGTCATTGACAGCAAAACTTTCCTGCTATCTCCGTGCAATGCACGCCAGCAATCAACTTAAGAAATCATAAACACTGCCAAAACAAAATTTAACGATCCTCTTAACACTCTGTTTCAATCACCTATTCTTGTGTGCTTTTGTGTGCTACATTAACTCTGTGTACTACACAAATCTCTGTTCGAAAATTATCCAAAAATCTGCTTACCAAATAATCAAATTACCAAACAATACTATCGATAATGAAGTGTTTTAAAGTTGATGGAACATAAAAGTCAGACCCTGATGCCCTCCCAGCACCTTCGCATAACATTCAATTTTCAAGACTTCACTTTCTTCGCTTATGCTGTTAAACGTTCCTGATCAAGTATACATTGGTTCTTTGAACATGCAATAAATGATTGAAAGGGATAACTAGTAACTGAACTGTTAATATTTTGCAAATTTATAGTATGGCCTTGCAATGTTTTCTCGAAAATATAAAGAGCAAATAGTTGCAAAATATTGGGGGGCTGAAGCCCCCCAGCCCCCCCGGTTCCGACGGGCCTGTATATATATATATATATATGCGGCCCAGTATATATATATATATATATATATATATATATATATATATATATATATATATATATATATATATATATATATATATATATATATATATATATATATATATATATATATATATATATATATATATATATATATATATATATATATATATATATATATATATATATACTGGGCCACTGTGGTCTAGTGGTTACGACGCTTGCCCGGAATGCGAGAGACCCTGGTTCGATCCCAGGTGGTGGCAAATTTTAATTTTCTCCTGGTTTTTCTGAGCATTATATCAACCTTTCTGTTCTGTTTGCACCGAAAAAGGAGAAATCCTGGTTACTCGCTAGCTACTGATTGTATATACAGTGTCTAGTCATTACAAACACTACATTCCAGCAGCAAAGCTTAAGGAGGTTGTACACTTCGAAAAGTACAGGAAATATTCATAGAAGTCAAATAGATACTATACTTATCAGAAGCCGATTTCAAAATTCAGTGATGAATGCAAAAACATACCCAGGAGCTGATATAAATTCTGACCATATACCAGTGATATGCAAGTTGAAAATTAAACTTAAAGCACCAATTAAATCAAAGTTAGATGCAAAATTAGATTTGGATGTATTGAAGGAAGAAAGGACTAAAGCTCAATTTTCTATTGAAGTTAACAATTATTATGATATGCTCACACAGGAGGAGGAAGAGCAAACACCAGAGGAAGAAATAGGCACCATTTGGGGACATAAGAAGAGAATTTTAGTAGATACAGCCAAAACGATTGTTTCTACCAAAAGGAGATGGAAGCAAAAAGATTGGAAAACTGATGAAATTCTTGCAAAAATGAGGGAAAGAAAAGAGGTAAAGAATGGCATAAAGAAATATCGATCTATAGATAAAGAAATTAAAAAATGTGTGATGATGCAAAAGATCTGTGGTTCAACCAACAGTGTGAACAAATAGAAAAGCTAAGAGAGGAACATTAATCAAAAGAAATGCATGATAAAGTGAAATATATAACAAATAAAAGAAGGAGAAAGTTAGGAAATTCATGCATAACTAGCAAAAATGGTAAAATACTTTTTGAAGAAGATGATATTCAGGAAAGATTGTGTGAATATATCGGAGAATTGTTTGATGATGACAGAGGTGAGGTGCCAAATATTGAGCAGTTAGAGGGCCCAACAATTTTAGAAGCAGAAGTTGAGAAAGCAATAAAGTCCATGAAGAAAGGAAAATCTGCCGGGGATGATGGTGTAACAACAGAAATGTTGCAGGCCATGGATAACTTAGGCATTAAACGAATTACCCAGCTTTTCGATAAAGCTTAATGAGCCACGTGACAAAAGCACTATTTAAAGTTATATTGGAAAGAAATAAAGCTAAAATAGATTGGGAAGTTAGCCCTACACAGAGTGGATTCAGAAGAGGAATGGGGACAAGAGAAGGGATCTTCAATCTGCGAACAATAAATGAGAGATACCTAGCAAAACACAAAGATGTTTACATATGCTTTATAGACTATCAAAAAGCATTCGATAGAGTGAAGCATGAGAAGCTATGTGAGGTTTTAACGGCAATGAATTTCGATGGAAAAGATGTTAGAATCGTTGCAAATTTGTATTGGGGCCAGGTAGCAGTTGTTCGAACCAAAAAGGGGAACTCAAGAAACATTACTGTCAAAAGGGGAACCAGACAAGGCTGTGTCTTATCACCAAATCTCTTCAACCTGCTAACAGAAATGATTTTCAGAGAAGTGGCTCCAACTTGGGGTGTTTCAGTGGAGGTAAAAGATTGAGTAACCTGAGGTACGCAGATGATACAGACCTTATATCCTTAATAGAGTGAAAGAAATAGGGAAGGAGTTTGGAATAAATATGAATGTAAATAAGACAGAAACAATGGTGATTAGCAGGAAAGATGTGATCTCACAAGCCAAAATATATATAGCTGGCCAATTAATAGAACAAGTCCCCCGTTTTACGTATCTGGGACAGCTCATCACAGAAGAGGGCAAATGCGAAAAAGAAATAACACGTCGAATAGGGCAAGCAAGGACAGCCTTTAATAATATGAAAACAGTGTTGTGTTGCCGAAAACTACCGTTACCATCCAGATTCAGGTTGCTTAAATGCTACGTGTGGCCTATACTATTATATGGTGTGGAGACATGGACTGTGAGCCAACTTAGCAAAAAGCGGCTAGAAGCATTTGAGATGTGGACAATTCGTAGACTACTGAGAATCAGTTGGGCAGAGCGCATTTCCAATGAAAGGGTGCTGACATTAGCAGCTGTACAAAAGGAATTACTTCATTCAATACAGAAACAGAAGTTGCGGTATTTTGGATATTTTAATGAGGCACGACAGCCTACAAAGGGATTTGCTTGAGGGAATGGTGGAAGGAAAGAAAGGAAGAGGACGACCTAGAGCACAGTGGACTCAAAATATACAGGGGTGGCTGGAGATGAAATTTGTCGAGGGCAAACAAAAAGCAAGGAACAGAAAGGACTACGCTATGACAGTCAACTTCCATGATGGAGATGACACTTAATGATGATGATATATGTAAACGAATCTGGCTTCTATTGTTCGATTTTTTTAATCAAAATTAGAAAAAGCCCATGATTTTAAAACTTGGGTAACACACGATTTTCTTCCTAAATCAAGAATATATGGCTCATATTCATTATTGCCATTGGAACATAAAATATACGAGAAAAAATGCTTTGCAACTTAGTCTGAGTTTGATTTACATACAAAAGTAATTAACTTTATTGAGAATGCGTATAAGTTTGCTTTAATTGTTCCACCAATTGGTGAATTACAAGAAACATCAGTTCAAAGAATACGAGCATATCAATATGACTATCAAAATGGGACTCATTATATTATCATATTAAGCCAACATAAGTACTATTCAGGATTAACTATCGAGTTTAAATCCCCACAAGGATTTGGATGTATATCAAACGATCAATTAAAGTTCAATCATGAATATAAAAAAATAACATAAAAACAGTAACGTCAAATGATTACGGTTCTATAATTAAAGAATTAATATATTATTTTGTGGACGTTAGATTAAATTGCAAATACTGCAAAAACATTTAAAGAATAATAAAACATTTGATAATAATCTAAACTTTTTTCATACAATATACTAATACATTTTGGCTAATTATCCTATAAGTGCCATTATACTATTTATCTTTACAGATAACTAGTATTTTTCTATTTATCGCAACAAAGAACAGAGACATTTCTTCGTCTTGATGTTTATATTAACATCATATTCATGAATTAAAGTTAAGACATATCCATTAATTTAATCTAGCGACATATCTAGAGACTAAGAGTTTCGACTCAAACGAGAGTCGTCATCAGTAGTGAATAAACCAGGGAGAAATGATCTTAAATAGACTGGGTACATTACATCAGCAAATATTTAATATAATTTTATATTTTATATTTAAGATCATTTTCTCCCTGGTTTATTCACTACTGATGACGACTCTCGTTTGAGTCGAAACTCTTAGTCTCTGGATATGTCGCTAGATTAAATTATTGGATATGTCTTAGCTTTAATTCATGAATATGCCATTAATATAAACACCAAGACGAAGAAATGTCTCTGTTCTTTGTTGCGATCTTGGTACTGATGTTTATCCTAAAGCTGCGCTTCCCAACGACTAAATTAATTTTCTACCTATATATTATATTTGGATATTAAGGCATACCGCGTTATGCTTGCTGAGAAACCGGTTGATAAATTACGAGAAGAAATTAAAGAAGAAAATGAAAACATTTTGCATGCAAAAGCTGATGAATTAATTGAAGGTAGTGAATTTTTTGAGTCTATACTTGAATCTAACTTATTGATAAAATGAATAATGGATAATCAGATAATGGTGATAAAAAGAAGCCATTGACATATTGTACGTTATGATGATAAACCTGTATTTAACGATTTACAAAAAAAGCTTGTGAATCAATTACGGACTAAATCAGACATTACTATTCTTGGAGCAAATAAAATGTTAATAAATAGGATGATTTTCTAGGTATAGCAATTTTAGATATCTATACACCAGAGAGAATTAGTAATGAAATAAAGAGTAAAAAGCTTAAAAACTCCAAAGTACAATAGGTTACATTAATGAGTTATATTCGCAGTAAAAAATTAATGAGAGTTACAATGATGTTCTATCACAATAAAATAGCGATTTATATAAGAATAAGAAAATTTGAAGAAGTCATTTAAAACTAGGAAAGCCATATTATGTTGGTAAAGGATATAATCAAAAAATAAAGTTCTTATAAATTAGATTAAACAAATGTAATTGATGTAATTTTATGTTTTAATGCAATATTCCAGGAGTATTATTGTCAATTTAACGAATACTACTTGTATGTCTCATGATTTTTCGATTTCATTCAATCCAGAAATGATATTGGATAAGGGTATATATTACTATATAGGGTTGAAATCACTATCAATGAGTTATAGTGGGTTTAATATATAAAGTAAGTATAAAACTTATGCATTAAAACATATTCACATGATAATGATTCTACATGGTCAAATATTAATTTTCCAGATAGCAATTACAGTTAACTTGAATTAGACAAATATATACAGTCAGCTCCCAAACAAACTAATCATAGTGATACTGGTATTAGTATGTCACTTGTGAGCGCGTTATATAAAACATATTTAGCATTAGAGGTTGGATACCAGGTTAATTTTGGTGCAAGCGGTAGTAAATGTTATGAGCTTATCGAATTTTCTACAGGAAAAGTATCATCTAAGTATTTTCAATACACGTTTTTTTATAAGAAGAAAGTTTATAAGAAACTGAAGCTCAAATGGCCAAAATCTTAAGAAAATCCTAAGAAAATCACAAGGCTCAAGTTCAAGACAATCCTAAGAAAATTACAGTTCATCTTCTTTACATGCATGCCAGAAATTGATATTGGCTCATTTTTGCAAGCTCTCGTACAAAGATTGAGAATTATTGTGGCCCAACAAATACAAAGTAGCCTGTTTCAACCAGTTTATCCCTGCAAAAGTTTAGAAAATCTTAAGAAAATCTCAGCCTCAAATTCGTGAAAAGTTAAGAAAATCGAGCCTCAGGAAAAAAGTGTTTTTCTTATAAAAAAAACGTATATACGTCCAATATTACCAGGCCCATAGCCAAGAGGGGGCCTGGGGGGGCAAGGCCCCCCCTGGACTTGTGAAATTTGACTCTGTGCTCCCCTACAGAAATGAAGTTTATATATATATATATATATATATATATATATATATATATATATATATATATATATATATATATATATATATATATATATATATATATTATTTATTATATATATATATATATATATATATATATATATATATATATATATATATATATATATATATATATATATATATATATATATATATATATATATATATATATATATATAGTTCTTAAACTTTCGTATCGCAAAGAGCAGTAGTAATATACATAAAATTCTTTTAAGAGAGAAAGACAGAAAAAAGGCGTCGTATGTGCGGAACGCGTTTCATCCTTTCAATGAGGAATCTTCAGCCTAAATGTCATTTAGGCTGAAGATTCCTCATTGAAAGGATGAAACGCGTTCCGCACATACGACGCCTTTTTTCTGTCTTTCTCTCTTAAAAGAATTTTATGTATATATATATATATATATATATATATATATATATATATATATATATATATATATATATATATATATATATATATATATATATATATAAATATTTATATATACATCTATTATTTATATTGGCTGTGCCCCCCCTGCGAATTCAAGCTGGCTACGGGCCTGAATATTACCAGAAGTAATGACAATACTTCGTTAACTCTCATTTATTATCGAATTCAATTCTCAATGGGCAATTATCTAGTACGTTATATTCATTTAGTGTTGTAGATCTTAAAATAGGTTACCCGTTTAATAAAATTGAAACTTTGATGCAGTACAATAAAATAAACACTGAGGATTAACAAACTTTACGTTTTTTTTACAATAGCTAAAGCTGTTGTTAAAAAAAAGCTACAGGCAAATCTTCAAAAAAAATTAACAACAATGACTGAAGAGGAGTTTAAATCTCTTCGAAAGAAGGCTGGTGAAGAAATCGGAAATCAAATATTTAAAAATAATGATGCCAATAAGAATTAAAATAAAATTACAAATGAAACTAAAGGAGATGAAATGATAAAATTATTACAACCAATAAAATAAAATATTTAATAAAAATACAGATTATAATAAGTTTTTATATAATTTATATAATCATATATTATAATGAGTTTGAGAGATAGTCAACATTGCAGCAAATATGAGTATGTAACATATAATTTACGAGAACGATTGATAATTCCAAGGGCTAATGTTAAACAGGGGGATAACACAACCTCACCTCCACGCGGTGTCCCCTGGGAGGCATTTCAATGCCTGCTAACGAGGCTCTGGATGGATTGGCAACGGCAAACCTCTCCATTATTCTGCCTAGTAATCAATGAGTTATAATTACGAGAATGAAAGCAACAGCGTCAACGGAATCCGTAACACGGAGGCCGTGCTCGGTAGGTGCAGTGTTGAGAGACAGGACACTCCCGACCGTCATCCAGCTACAGTCACAAAAACAAAAACAGAAACAAATAGAGGAGGAAACAGAAACAAAAATAAGAAAACTGCTAGAAATATTTTAACATGGAATATAAGAACTCTCCTAAAACCCGGGAAGTTAGCAAATGTAACAAAGGAAGTGGAAAGGGTAAAGATTGACATTCTAGGTTTGGCAGAAACACGATGGAGAAATAGTGGCAAAATACAGTATGGAGATTACACCTTATTATACTCAGGAAATGAAAAAAGATCGGAAAGAGGAGTAGCACCACTACGAAAGATCGGAATGTTCGGACTTGGTGAGGGCAATGATAGAGGTGAAGACTTCACAAACTGGTGTGAACAAAACAGATTAATAATCACTGATACGTGTTTTATGAATAGAGATAGCAGACTTTACACTTGG
This sequence comes from Mastigias papua, assembly GCA_964019165.1. Lineage (NCBI taxonomy): Eukaryota > Metazoa > Cnidaria > Scyphozoa > Rhizostomeae > Mastigiidae > Mastigias > Mastigias papua. The sequence continues at coordinate 9,821,003 of OZ025286.1, forward strand.
AAAAGCCCAGGGGATCTGGCGCAGAATCAAATTGATTACATCTGTGTGAATAGTAGGATGAGAAACTCAGTTTTAGACTGTAAGACATACCCAAGTGCAGACTGTGGCAGTGATCATCAACTGCTAGTGGCTTGTGTTCGAACTTGCTTCAAGAAAACACACAAAGGAGAAGTAAGAATGAGGCATATACTACGAAGCAGTAAACACAGAAATGATGAAAACATGCAAAACGCAGCTAAGACACTATGGACACAGAGACAATCATCAGAGAAAAGTACTTGGGAAACATACAAGGAAATCTGTAATAACATCAAAAGGGAATTTGTTCCAAAAAAAAGAATAACAGGCAAACGTGGATGACAGAGAAAATATTAGAAACAATGGAAGAAAGAAGGAAGATGAAAAGGAACACTGAAAAATACCAGATACTTGATAAAAGAGTAAGAGAAATGTGTATGCAAAGTAAAATTGAATTCTTTGAGAAGAAGTGTCAAGAAATTGAAAAATTGAAAATCATAAGTCCTAAAGAATGTCATCAAAATATCTAAGAGGTTGTTGGAAAACGATGGAAAAACAGAAATGATGGGAATGTGATAAAAGACAAAAAAGGAAGGATCTTGCTAGAGATAAGGATGATATAATGAAAAGATGGGAGGAGTACATCAAAGACCTTTATGGGGATGAGAATAGAGATAGAGAAACCATAAAGTTTGAAAGACATCTCACCGGAGAAATCATTTTGAAAGACGAAATATGCAGAGCAATGAAAGTATGAAAAGAGGGAAAGCGGTTGGTAATGATCAAATTGCTGTTGAGCTTCTAACGTACCTAGGAGATACTGGAGTTGATATTCTTGAGAGGCTTTTCAATGAAATGTATAGCGATGGTGACATGTTGATGAACTTCTGGAATCCACATTTATACCCATTCCTAAGAAGCCGAAAGCGATTGAATGTGGGAATTATCGAACAATAAATGTAATGAGCCACACAACAAAATTACTACTGAAAGTATTGTTAAACAGAATGAAATCAAGCATACACCAAGAAATCAACGAATGTCAGTATGGATTTATGCCAGACAAAGGAACGAGAAATGCCGTGTTCGTACTGAAAAATTTGGCAGAGAGATGCATTGAAGTGAACAAGAACCTATATTGCTGCTTCATCGACTTTACTAAAGCTTTCGATAGAGTTCAGCACAACATCCTATTTGAATTGCTCAGTGACCTTGAGTTTCAAGACAGAGATCTACGACTCGTGCAAAATCTCTACTTTAAGCAGAAAGCCAACATACGCTTAAAAGATCAACTCTCAAATTTCGTAGAAAGTGAGACAAGGCTGTGTAATGTCACCGGATCTCTTCTCGTTATACTCTGAAGTCATCCTTAGATCAATAGATAATTTAGAGGGAGTGAAAATAGGTGGTGTCAATATAAATAACTTCAGATTTGCAGATGACACAGTTCTTATAGCAGAAAGTGAAAAGAATCTACAGAAATTGCTTGATGCTGTTCAAAAACAATGTGAAAATTTTGAAATGCAAATTAATGTGCAAAAGACTGAGGTGATAGTTTTCAGCAAGAAAGCAACCCCTTAAGATAAAAGTAAGTTTGAATGGTGAAATACTGAAAGAAGTAAATCAATTCAAATATCTGGGAAGCATCATGACATCTGATGCCAAATGTACAGTAGACATCAAGTACAGGATTGCGGTTGCCAAGAACGCATTCACAGAAATGAAAGCTATATTGACGAACCTTAAGATGCCATTCCAGTTGAGATACCGAATCTTGAAATGCTACATTACACCAATATTGCTGTATGGAAGTGAAAACTGGACATTAAACAAGACAGACATCAGGAAGATCAAAGCGGCTGAGATGTGGTTCCTGAGGAGAATGGAAAAAGTGAAATGGACAGAAAAGATCACTAATGAAGAAGTACTGAATAAGACTGTTCAAAACAGCAACATCATGTTAGATATTTCGAAAAGACAAATTTCTTTCTCTGGGCACATAATGAGGAAAGATAAACTAGAATACCCTGTAGTTACTGGTAAAATTGTAGGAAAAAGAACACGTGGGAGAAGAGAATACTATTCACAAACCAACTTGTAAAGTGAATTGTGACAACACGATAGAACTTGTTAGAAAAGCATCACAAAAAGAACTCATTGCTGCCAACGTCTTTTGACACGGCACTCGAAGAAGAAGAAGAAGAAGATATGTTGACAACACGATAGAACTTTTTAGAAAAGCATCACAAAGAGAACTCATTGCTGCCAACGTCTTTTGACACGGCACTCGAAGAAGAAGAAGAAGAAGATATGTTGACAACACGATAGAACTTGTTAGAAAAGCATCACAAAGAGAACTCATTGCTGCCAACGTCTTTTGACACGGCACTCGAAGAAGAAGAAGAAGAAGATATGTTGACAACACGATAGAACTTGTTAGAAAAGCATCACAAAGAGAACTCATTGCTACCAACGTCTTTTGACACGGCACTCGAAGAGGAAGAAGAATGTTAAACAGAAAAGCTTCACGGTTGACAGCTCAAATTCAATGGATGTCATGGAGTATTATAGTGGATATTTTCATGTTGAATTAAAAATTTTAAAACTCGCTGATAATTCGGTTTTTAATAATAGAGAAAGTGCAATAGTTTCAAATGGTTGTAAGATTATTAGTAGGTTAAATGTAGCACTTAATGGTAAGGATGCATTGAATTGAGGCTACAGGGATATGATGAGCATAAAACATGAATACTTTTGCGAGGTTTTAGGATTCATTGGCCTAATATTTTTCCACGTTCAGAATTAGGATAGCTACCACCGTAATGCCCCTTTTAAGCCCCCTCTCAATTAAGCCCTCCCTCACCACTAAGCCCCCCACCATTGCAGAAGGGAAAATGTATTAGCCTCTCCTCATTCAAAATTGTGAATAATGCTAAAAGTAGGTTATGTTCATAACGAGCATAACTTCTGTAGTGTTGGTAATGCTGATTAGTACGGCAACAAACCAAATCATAATCAAACTCAAATGTCCATGTGCTGCAAACAAAAATGATAATAACGGATGGAGACGACAATGTTATTGATGAAAATTCCTGAAATATACATTTTGTATCACAATAGAAAATCTGTTCAATTTAAAAAATTTATTAAGCCACCCCTCCGATAAGCCACGTCTAAAGCACAGAATACGGATTAGGAATAGGGGAAACAATAAGCCCCCGGCAAGTGCAGATCCAAGGAGGGGGGGCATGGCTCCCCCAAATGGTAATATTTTATATCACGAAAATTTGTCTTCAGAGATATGCCACAAGAATTTGACAAGAAAATGAATAAGAAATGAATTGAGCACTCTAAACAACAATCCCAACAATTTTAGAAGTGGGTGTGGCTATGCAAAAATTCCCCTCCCACAACTTTTTGTCCGAAATGGCCCCACCCAAGACCAAACTCTGGAGCCCCCCATGCACCTAGGGGGGGCTTAATAGAGAATTTACTGTAATCACCGATACTCCTTCCACAGGTGTCCTACAGACAAATGGGTGCACACCTGTGTATGGAGATTTTACTGGATGAATTGAATTATTGGTTGACATTCAAACCAAACTAGGAATCATTTGTCTGTGTGACATTTTTTTTTTCAAATGTTTTGACGGTCGTGAAACATTTAGCGTTACAAATGTTGCAGCAATGTATTGTATGGCAAGGGCGCCTAGGAAAACTAGGAAGCATTTGTGAAACGCAAGTGAAATTTGATATTTTGTATGGGAAAGTGTTACAGGCCATTAGCCTATATTTATACTAAACTATTATTATTATTATAAAGTTCCTTAGTTCGGCCTTAGCTTTAGAGGGGCGGGAAGCATACCTTATTTCATTTTTTATTTTTTCATTTCAATTCCTTTAAGGAGGGTTGCTTTCAGCCAGAGATGGTTTACAAGGGGGCCTTCACTCAAAAACTATAATACAATGAATATCTGAAATCTAAAATCTAAAACATAGTTAAAGAAAAAGCTAAAAACCTAATTGCATAGATAAAACCTAATATAGGAAAGGAGATAAAAAGAAAAACATGAATAATAAAATAAGCTTTTTCAATACAGCCAGAGAAGATACCTGCATAGTTTTTGCAGGAAGGTCATTCCACATTTTAGCTCCTCTATAAGAAAAACATCTCTGCCCATTACATGACATTTTCTTGGGCAATTTCAAAATCTGTCGCTATATTTCGTAGGACATATGAAGAGCTCGTTGAATTTTTGTAAAGAGATCACAGAGGTATGGTGGAGCCATTTCATGCATGGACTTATAGACCATTGTTTTCGATTCTTCAGCTATAAGCTGATCAATGGTCTTCCAGCCCAACCTGTCGATAAGTAGTTTGCCAGGGGTGTCAACGCTATTTTTTGTTAGGATCCATGCCATTCGGTTTTGAAGTTTTTGCAGCTAATTGAGTTCACTCGAACCAGCTCAACCTTATGGATGCAGTTTACAGGGTTCATAGCAGCTTCTGTTAATATTCGTTGAAGACATGTGGCATGCACCGCCTCAATGCAGGCACGGTGTCGGTAGGGGTAGGGGGGCAGGTGGACTTCAACTTCCCTACTGATGTACGAGCTGGAAATTACAGCTTTGATATGAACTTAGCAATCAGGACGACGACAAAAAAAAGAAATCATGTTAATTATAGACGAATCATATGACTATTCCAGTGGTTACATTTTGACAAATCCGGTATGACCAATCCAGTAGAGTATGACTAATCCAGACGTTTCCACTCAGCCTTGAGTCATCCTCAGCAAAGAGAAGAGGGGAGAAGGGATATCAAAGGGGAAGCACAATACGTGGATAAAAACCCACGTGATGTCAAATGGAAAACAGGAGGAAAAAGTATTGTAAGGAGGCAACAGCAAGAAAAACAGTAGGAAAAAGTATTGTAAGGAGTTGAATAGAAATACCTAGAAGAATGGAAAGAACTGTAGAGGCAGAAAAGCAGTAAGTGAAAAGCAAGAAATTAGAATAGAAGCATAGAAATGGAGGACTGCTGGGAATTAAGGGAGGGTCTATCTCTTTGAATGAGGAGGCTCTCATGTATGAGTAGATCGTATGAATTACTGGTTTTACTAATTATGCTAAAATCATCAATAGAAGCAGTATGACCTGTTTGTTTAATATGATCTCTCACGTATTGTGCTTCCCCTTTAATATATATCCCTTCTCCTCTTCTCTTTGCTGAGGATGACTCAAGGCTGAGTCGAAACGTCTGGATTAGTCATACTGTACTGGATTAGTTAAAATGATTTCTTTTTTTGTCGTCGTCCCAATTGTTAACTTCCCTACTTTTGCCACCCAGTGATTTCTCTAGCCTGTATCAAGCAATTTATTGTTGTTAACCTCCCCACGTTTGATGAATAGCCTCATTTTTATGGCAGCGCCGTGTCTGCAAAGTAGCCGTTGGATGACGTGCTACTTTTCGAAACTTTTGGGCACATTTTCTTCGAAAAGCTGGCTGATGATAGAGCTATGTTCATTTCTGTCTGGATCCGTCCCTGATATGTCAGGCATTCCTATCCGTTCTAGACTTAGTATTTATGCTTATATGCGTATATGGAATATGCCGTTACGCAATCTGTGTTAAAAACTCATTTTGCTCCCCACCATTTTCTCCGCATCCCCCACCTCAGTCACAAATAATGATCGGTCCCTAATCAAATTGACTTCAATGGTCTTCAATTGCAAAAATTTTTCCAGGCACTTGTCAGGATGCGCGACTTTACCCAGCTTATAATTTGTCGACGGTACAGCTTTTGGCCTTATAGGTCACAAGAGAGAAGCCAGAAAAATGCGACATGTTTCATGCTTCAAAAATAAAAATGAGTGAATTGAATGGCATACAAGATGTAAAACATTCTATTCAACTCGGACCAGCAGTGCAACGAGGCTGTAAACCTCGAAACAAATACAAGAAACTCTTGGACAACAATTACACAGATAGTATCAATCTTTAAAAAGCGAATCGAAATGTCAATATGTAAATTGCTGCTTCTGCTGTTTCCTAGCCTCTCCTATACTTCTTCTGCTTCTTCACACTAGCAATGAGCGCTTTAACACGTCTCCAAAAAGCGATCTTTTGTCTTCGTCCAATAATGCTAGCAACTTTCAGATAACGCAACAACCTAGAAGGAAACAGTTAAAGCACAGATTCATAAAAAGAGACATAACATCCAATTCAATACAAAAAGAAGCAATTACTCTTTGGTATCCAATTGCCGTCCCCTGCTACTTAGTTTTTAAAAATGCTTCCAACTCCCCGCTCCTTTTAAGACCCCGGAAATTAATTTTGGAGGACTTAGTGTGCAAGGTAAGCTGGAACAAGAAAAATTCCTCCAGGCAAGAACCGTTCTTTTATGAATTTTTTAACTGACTGTTGCATATTTAAGCTAAACGGACTGGTGTACTAGTTTCCGGTGTCAAAACAAAATAATTCTTCTGTAGATATTTGTGTCAAACTGAGTTGTCCATACTTTCTACTTATTACAACGAAATATTAAAGCCTTAATGGTTAAGAAATTTTGCTGTTGATAGAGTAAGCAAACCAGTTTAGAACAATTTTCGAACTTTGATTATTCATGTATTAATGTGATTGCCGAAATTCGACCCCCACCACTAATCGCAAGCACCCCGCCAGTTAATTTTCCAAAATATTGCAACCCGACGCTACTTCCCAGCCCCCAGAGGAAATTAGGCAACGAAGAGTACATATGGCGATAGACGCATATAGAACTGTGCCAAGAAACGCATTGGTGTTGACGACTTTTGAATCAGAGTCTAAGAGTTCGAGTACTACTATACGGTGAAGAGTGCCAAGACAAAAGCTGTTTGAACTTGGACCCTTCTACAGAGCATCACAATTTAGTTAAACAAAATTACCACGAGCAAATACTAAATAATTTGTAAGGAAAAATACAAGACATAGTTTCTGTACACTAGGCATAGATAAGATCAACCATAAAAATGCAACTCAGATTTGGATATGGAGAGTTTTAACTTCAGAGAAAAGTGCCTACCTCACGACTGGCTTGTTGGCAGTACAGTAACACCTCAGGTTAACAGCACGGAAATAAGGTGATACCAATTTTTTCAAGTATTTCTTGAAGTTGAACTTCTTCTTCCTTGAGTTCTTTGGGTCAGAAAATTCTACATCTTCGGTAATTGTGTCAATGTGATCTGAGATGTCCTCTTCAACGTCTCCCTTCTTTGAAGGTTTTCTACACGCGCAATAAGCGAAGGATCCGTACAATCCATAATACTTCTTGGCCTTCTTTTTCCTTCTCGGGTCCTCTTCCTCATCCTCTTCGAGGCCTTCCATGGGGTCCTCTAGATCATCACCATCATCCTCCATGACATCTTCAATCTCTGCAATAAAAATACAACCTCAGTTTCACTTGATAACTGCAATGTAGAATACCGGACACAGCAAGGCAATACAACCAAGGCAATACAACTAATATCGGTACTATCTGTATAGGCAGCTACAACACAAACCAGAACAGAGAATTATTGGAAGCATGATCAATCAATTACCTTCCAGTTGGCTTGGATCTTCTACTTCATCTTCAAACGTTGGGGCAGCTGAAAAGAAACTAGGAATGTGAGAATATGTCTAGCCTTTACAATGTACATTATGAAATCAGTAGACACCGCGCGCGACGCATAAGGTTCCACGCAACAAGACATACGCGCGTGTGGGTTAAGCTATCTTAAATCGACTCAAAAAACCCTAGATAACAACATGCATAAATATTCATGTAAATGTACCAGGCCAGCTATTCTAAATCGAATAACAGCTACACAATATCACGTGGCCAAGCTACTTTCTCCCATATCAAGCCATCTTCGAAGCTCGGGAGTGTACCTGAGAATTTATCTGATTCGAATTAACTTAAGTTGAAGGTCTTGCTGCAAGTGCTTCAAATATAACAAAACAAGTACTTTTTCAGCATGGCAAACAACAAAATTATTAGAACAAAAGTATAATGCCCATTTCACTTCTACTTCTATCGTTTTCGTGACTGATATTCGATCTTTCACGGTGGCTTCTCATACAACAGATCATATCCAGATAATCTCAATATGTCTATGGTCACATTTCCACAGATCTGCATTTCCACCGACACGTCTAAATACGAAAACGAATCAAACTTGTCCAATTCCCTTCCGCACCCTATGAAACTGTGAAAACACATATTTTGGAAAACAGCGAGTGGAGCTTGCATGTTTGAACACGGATAAATTCAACTATGTCGTTCCAGTATGCGATTCTGCCAAGAGTTTCCATTACAAAAAAGATCGATTTTATCCGTATTCACACGCAAGTATGCAAGCTGTAGCAATCAAGTAAGCATGAACGTCCAATACCATGGCCTGAAACTTATCGTCTGCCAGTTATAAGCAGTTGCCGTCAATCTGACGACAAAAACACGCCTCTCCGCCAACTGGCCTCTGCGAGTACAGCGTGGCGCCACAAACAGTCAAATCAAGTTAACTGTCAACATTCACATTAAGATAGGTACAACCTTGATTCAAATATTTGTGGTGCCAAACTGTACTCACAAAAGGCCAGTTGGCGGAGGGGCGTGTTTCTTTTGTCAGATTGACGGGAATTAGTTATACATGGCAGACGATAAAATTATTCAGATATAAATATCTATAAAGTTTCACGTCAAGGAATTGGGCGGATGTTAAAACATTGTGCAAGTAGGTGAGTTATATGTTGCTTGAACTCTTTTCACATTCGGTATTCCGCAAATTTTATTGCATATTCATAATGTACTTGATGCGTATTTTCGTTTAATGTGTGAATTATGAGGAAATTCGGTGATACGTCTTGTTAATACTCGTCGGCTTCTCCATTCTGGCCCGGCCTATTAAATCAACAAGCCAGACAATGTAGATTTGGCCCTCAATGACAAACGTTACATCCTTTCGAAAGTAAAAGAATACAAACTTACCATAGGCTACTGCAACCAACAGGAACAGAAGAGACAAGAATTTAAGACCCATGTTGACGCTAAAACATAATAACGGTGCTTGGTTAGTAGAAATAGAGTATGATACATGGTACACTACGATTCAGTAAGCAAACGAACCAAACAAGACGTTGGACCTTTGCGATTGTATGCAACATGCTTACCTATCTACTTCCTTCTACACCTTGTGAATCAGTCTGGCACAAAGCATGGCAATTCATGTTCCTTTATGCTGTTCGTAACTGATGATTGACAGGCAAAGAAAATCAGCAGGGGATGCTGTCATCTATTTGTGTAACCGAGCGTTAAATTACGCATTACAATGGACTTAACAATTTCTTTTTCTTTTGGTTATATCACTTTCCTAGCAACACATGTTTTGGCATAAACAAAGCGTCGCCAGGGGGTAGAAATGGTTGATTCAGCAATTCCTGAATATATCCTTCTTCGTTGTCATAACATACAACTAAACAAAGTGATGATTTTATGTATCCATGTTGCATGGTGGCTAAGCCTCCTCATTCCATTGGAGATTCCAGCACTGCAATGTTATCTCCAGCTGACCTCCAGCAATGGTAAAATGTTATAAAATCGGTAGCATTCAAAAAGTGTATATCTGAAAATATACAGAAACTTGGCAACCCCCATCCCACTCCCGTAACACCGCCACACTGTCACACTGTCACTTACACTGCACTTACATTTCTCCAGCATTTTGATAAAACTTTGCAACTATTATGTTGTTCTTTGCCTCCCCCTTCCTCCCTTACCATTGAACTTGCTTTCTACTCGCATATCCTTACTCATATACCATCGTGTTTCAGTTTTCTTATGTCTAAAATATATCTGTAGCTAAATAGTTGTGATTCTAGTTTAGATTACTAAATAGAGTCGGGCCTAGGTCAAACGTCGCATTTTGGTCGCGCCGAATTAAATAGTTGTATTCGGCGCAGTTTTAGTTCGGGTTTTGCTGCTACAATATGTATTAGTAACACAGCGGTTTCAAGAACTAATACATATTAACATACTATAAAAAGTAAGCTCAAAAGTATGGGCGTAGCAGGGCATTAAATTTAGCAAGGTTGCAAACTATATGCACGACCCACTGATACTACAGTATATGCCCGAATGAGTTGTTGTTTAGATCTTTTCAGCTGGAGCTATTTTTGTAAAAACATACTGGTTTTCTGAAGAAGTTTGCCCGAACGAAATAGGTTCCTGCCCACCTGTGAGGGCAGCAGCCCTCCAAGCCCCAATGCCTCCTACATTTTTGCTTGCAAGGTTTAAACTCGTCCCAAGTGCTGCTGGATGCCTATTTGTTTCCTTATTTCTCGACCGATATAGGGGAGGGCATTTCCTCATCATGGGATTCTAAAAATATGTCAACAGAAATTCAACTCATTGTCATTGCATATCGATTGCAACTATCTTTTTTACGTATGACTGTAAACGACGGAACTACTTTACAATAGTCGATTAAACCTCTTACTTTCAAGTAGCTAAGTCAAATTTCCCTTCCCGTGTAAGAATTGGGTTACGCTTGATGCATGTCCCTTGTCAGTTTGCATTTTCCCACTGGGCACCTATTTTTGGCATTTCTTTTGTCATTTGTTTGTAATATCTAAGTAAATAAATCTGACGTGTTTACTGTTGCCTTAGCACCGTCACATTTACTACACACAGCCTGTTTACTTTTACCTGTCAATGACCCTTCGCTTTTTTCCTAGCGTACGTAACTAACGGGAAAAAGCTAAAATTATTTTCATGAAACCAATTCCCTAGCGCAGAGTTGAAAGCACAGTTTTTTTCAGGTCTGTATAGACATAGGTGCCAAGTCTCCAACATTCACCTAGACACTCCAGCATTTCAATGTTATCTCCAGCCGACCCCGGGCAATGGCAGAATGTTGTAAAATCTCCAGCATTTATTTCATTTTGAAAAAGCATCCAAAACTTGTCTATCTGGGAATATACTGAAACTTGGCAAGTCATGCTGTTTGTTCATCATTAGTAATAATAATAATTTGGTTTTGATCTACTATGCTGTTTTTTAGATATTACTATCTATTGATGGTTTCCATAGTAACTGCCCAGAAGTGACGCTTTCAGTCACTTCCCACCCCTTACCTCCGCCACACTGCCACGTCCTTTTCTCCAATAATTTGATAACCAAAACTTGGCAACTATGATACAACCTTTAAACCACTGCAAAAGGAAACGGCCTTTTCAACGAACTAACTAGGGGACTCGGTACCCCAGCTCACTCATCGGCCGCTAAAGTCACAAGAGCTATCCCCATAAAAGCGGTCCTTCCTTCAGTTGCCCCTTTCCATACTACACAAGACCGACAATAAACCTTCATGAAGGTCTGTTACCACAGGCCCGTCGGAACGAAATTGATATTGGGGGGGGGGGGCTGTGAATAAAGCAAACTGCACTGGGCTCCGGGAGAATTTTTGTTCGACCACGCCCTTTAGATTGCTGGAAAGCAACCTGGCTATACAAATTGCCATTTTTAATGGATGAATTACTATTTACAGAATTAAGACAATTTTTGAAATGGAAGTTGTAAATTGGCTGGAATCTATGTATTTGCAGTTATCTACTAACATTACCTATGGCTGAAAAAGCTAACGGAATACTTTGCAGTCATTGACATCAAAACTTTCCTGCTGTCTCCGTGCAATGCACGCCAGCAATCAACTTAAGAAATCATAAACACTGCCAAAACAAAATTTAACGATCCTCTTAACACTATTTTTCAATCACCTATGCTTGTGTGCTTTTGTGTGCTACATTAACTCTGTGTACTACACAAATCTCAGTTCGAAAATTGTCCAAAAATCTGCTTACCAAATAATCAAATTACCAAAGATTACTATTGACAATGAAGTGTTTTAAGGTTGATGGAACATAAAAGTCAGACCCTGACGCCCTCCTAGCATCTTTGCATAACATATTCAGTTTTCAAGACTTCACTTTCTTCGCTCATGCTGTTTAACGTTCCTGATCAAGTATACATTGGTTCTTTGAACACGCAATAAATGATTGAAAGGGATAGCTGGTAACTGAACTGGTTAATATTTTTGCGAATTTATAGTATGGTCTTGCAATGTTTTCTCGCAAATTTAAAGAGCAAATAGTTCCAAAATATTGGGGGGGGGGGCTTCAGCCCCCCAGCCCCCCCGGTTCCGACGGGCCTGTACCAGAGACATTTCTATCGACTATAGCACTTATTTCCTAGCAAATCTTTGCTTACCCTAAACAACATGTCCTCAAGAATGCGTTACGCTGGCCCGCAAGTGCACACCAAATTCAAATTCACCTCACAAAACTGAAAGTTTTCACTGCAAATAGAAAACTCGTTACACCAAATTGAAATTTGAAGAACCAAATTCAAATTCGTGGTACGAAAAGGTTTCTTGTACCATGTTTAGGAATCCTGCAATCTCAAGCTGTGACGTATCGTGAGGGTCGTCCCCGGGTATTCTTCAAGTGGAGACAAGTTAGAGGACTGCTAATTTGAGAATCTCAGTGAAGGGCAATGGGGGAAATTAGTTGATAAACATTAATTGGTAAACATTAATTGGTAAACAGTAATTGGTAAACATTAATTGATAAACATTAATTGATAAACATATCAATGAGCATCTGTGAAAGTCCCTACTTTTTTGAAGATTTAGTTAAGTTGTTTATATCATTGTAGGACTTTCCATCCCAATGTCCTTTTCAGGAACAAAGACCAGAAAGTCAGTTTTATCTCGTATACGCTTTTGCTTATAAGGAGCCACTTCATGCAGAATGCCAGAATATTAAAAGAAACTTCGCTAGGGACCTTTTCAATTTGAATATTTTTATAACAACAAACAATCAAAAATTAGCAAGCCGGTTCCATTCATTTGCAGCCTAAACCAGCATAGATTGTTCGCTATGCTTGTGTCAAGTCTTTCATCTTTCATTGATCTTAAGTTATCGCCAACATTAAAGGGGAAATTCAGAACTTCAATGTTTACTTGTGTCTGTACCATATGTATGGCACTAAATGTGGAGTGAAAGTTACGGAACTATAAAGGAACTTTTACTGCTACAATTTGACCATTAGAGGTTCAAAGATAAGGAACTTTTGGAACAAGCCCTTGAGCTAGGTTCTTTATAAAAAAAGTATGTAAGCCACTCATATCTACCATTGACCAGCACTGTCACTGACTCCGCCGTCAAATGATGATCAAAAGCAACCTTACAAGGTTGTATGATGTCAATATGTGGTTTGGACCTCCCGTATCAATAATATTCTGCCTTTCAGCGAATGAAAGCGCTAAAAATGGCCTTTGTAGTAGCGATAAAGATAAACAAAATGAATGAATCGTTGCTATTATTATTATTATATCCCTACAATGCGATTCAGTGCTTCCACTTTCCATTCTTGATTCCCTTTAAAGCGAGGTCAGATTGTTCAAAACTTCTTACGTAATGTATCATGATCTTAGATTTCTACTTTCCTCAAATGTGTCCTTGTTTGCCTATCGCAGCTTATCACGGGATCTTGCCCAATATATGGCAATGTTGGTTGATATCCATTTGTTTCAAACGCTAGTTTTAATCGATCAATCTAATAATATGGGCTTTAGCAGCATAACATTTTCCTCAGATACTTGGACCTGTTGAAAACTCGTACGTGAAATTTATATACAGACTAAATTACATAAATTAAAGAAAGTACATACTGAGTAAAGAAATATTTACAGAATAAAAAAAGACTTTTGGAAAAACATTTAACTATTTCGAAAACAATTTCAGCCTATTTTTTATATTTTTAATTATGTAATTATAAATATAGAATTATAGAATTATAAATTTTGTTCTTCCAGTAAGTAAGTAACTAAAATAATATTGAACAAATTAACAGAAAAATATGCAGTTGCAAATGTCTTATTACTCTAGGTTTAGTTTTACATGGAACCTTCTTAAGGCAATAGCATGGTTATAGCACAGGAAATTCATAATATGTAGAAACTCATCTTGATGTAATTCACATATTGTACATATTATTATAGTGCCTTTTGAACTACGGGGCGTGTATTAGCTTCATAACAGTACTCATATTATTGGGTCCATAACAGTATTCATATTATTGGCTTCATGAAAGTACTCATTTTATTGGCTTAATACTAATATTCATATTATATTATTCATATCATATTATTCGCTTCATAACAGTATTCATATTTTTTACTTCATAGTAAGCTGATTTGTAGTTTACGGATAATATCTGCTGCAAACAGATCTGAGCCGTTATATTTTTGAAGTACCAATTTAAGAGAACAAGTAAATGTGAAGAAAAGAAGAATTCCATCGTTTGTCCAGGAAACTGAAACAGCTAATCGAAACTAACTATAAGATCTTTCAATGAACTTACTAGGAAATACAAATGTAGGCATGAAACATGTCCAAAGGAAGTCCCAGATTGAATTCCTGGCGATAGCGAGACAGATTCAGAGGATGGTAGAACAGAGGCCTGCATGGTGTAGAATTAAAGGGAATTTGCAAAATTACCATTTAGCATGAAGAGAGTTCATGGGTGATACACGCATGGTGTCAAGTACTGAGGTCTGGGACGTAGTTAGTAGGGGATTGGACCCGAACATTCTTAAATTACTTGATTAGTAATATTCGCCAGTCTTCGTTTTTTATTTCCTTAGCAATCTGCCGTGTTTCTTTGTCAAAATCTTTTGCATTCTTTAAATTGTGCGTTTAGTTCCTCGGAAGTAGATTGGAGTTGTGAAATCTCTTCAGCAGTGTATGACTGTTTCGTTAATAAGCTTGAAACATCGTTGTATGTCATAGTGAACGTACGTCGTAGTTGTCTCCTATTTTGTTTTAACTTCTCCAACGAGCTACTCTGTTTCAGCGGCATGGTCGAATGTATGACCGAACGTAAAAGGCAAGTGAACAAGTTCTAAAACCCGCAATACATAGATCCTGGTCACGGCACCAAATGTGAATTCCAGAGAGTATACAAGTTGGAAATTATATACAAAACATGATTATATACAAACATATATACATTATAAATCATGAAGCGTGTTAACCATAACCGTAACCGTAACCGTAACCATAACCATAACCGTATTTTATGAACATAAAACGAAGACTGGTGAATATTACTAATCAAGCAATTTAAGAATGTTCGTGTCCAAGCCCCTACAAACTACGTCCCAGACCTCAGTACTTCACACGGACACATGGAAAGTTTCCAGGACCATGCACATTTTCTACAAGAAATGCTTTTTAATGTAATGAGAAATAAGAGCAAGCCACTGATATATGCCTTGGCCAATTTTCAGAAAGAGGCATTAAAATCACAAAATGAAAACAGCCTCTAATGACCTTGCTGCCCCCAGATTTTATTGCTTCTGTTTGTTTTGTTTTCTGTAACTCTCGTTAGATAATTGATGTTATATTTAGTGATCCTTATAATTTTGTTTGTGTTATGTTCATGTTCATGTTACTGTAATGCTGCCATACTTCATATTGAGGTAGTGCATTTTACTTTAATAACAGTACAATAGTGTAATATACTGTCATGCTTCTGTTCACCTTGCAGGAACATCCCGCAACTGCATTACGCGCCCCGCTAACTCTTACACAACTAATTTCTATTGATAGCTATAGTTGACTTTCAGAATCACAATTGATGTTGTAGATTGAAATCGCAGCTTTTTTATGAATGATAGGACGAGAGTGACAACAAAAGAGACCACAGTTTTGATTATTTGACGACTATTCCATGATATATTTTACTTAAATGACTATTCCATGACTAATCCAGTGTAACTATAAACGTTTCGACTCGTGCTCGAGTCATCTTCAGTATGAGCATACTATGGTAAGACCGAAATATATATAGTGGGGGGAGGGGGGGTGGATCGAAAACCACGTAGTAGGAATGGACGAATAGGAAAGATGCGGAAGAAAATGACTTATTAGGAAGCATTTAGAAAATATATAGTGGTAAACAACATATTGGAGGTACACAGCAAACATAATAACGAATAAAAGACAAATCACTAGGGAGAGTATAGGTACGAAAAGTGTATAGAAATGGGAATACGTAGAACAATGATCAGAATAAAACCATGGAAATAGAAGATTGCTGGGAGTTTAGGTTGGGTCTATCCCTTTGAATAAGGAGATTTTCATGAATAAGAAGATGGAAGGTCATGCTAGTTTGCTGATGATGGAGAAATCCTCAAGTGTGGCCTCATGGCCTGATTGTTTTATATGATCCCCAACCGATGAAGAACTAGGGCAGGAACGTTTACCTCCACTTTTCTTAGTCCCCAGGTGCTTGTAACAGCGAATCTTAAGATTTCTGGATGTCTTACCGTAATACGTTGCACTGCAGCCACTACACGAGTACTTATAAATGACGTTAGAGCACACTAGGGGTGGGAGGAGGTCCTTAAATTTAAAGATTGAAGATAACCGCTTAGGAGATTTGCATACAAATTTTGTGCTCTAACGTTAATCACATGACTGATTAATCACAATTGGTGCTCGAGGGCAATATTTTAGGTCCTGAAAGAAAGTTACTTGAGGGACAGTCATTGCATTTCTCATGAAATAAAGGATGTAGAGAAAAACTTCACACAGAGTATTACTTCATTCTCTAGATCCACTTACAGGCTCCCTCAGTGTCCGCATTTCCCTTGAAAATGATTCTGATAGTACTCATTGCTTTCATAGTTTCAGCCGCTGTACATTTTGAGACCAAAAACTTCGGACAGAAGTAAAGGATCGATTTCTTGGAGAAACATTTTTGCGAAAAACGCTTCGAACTTAATGTATTTCACAGTGTTTTGGCCATTTGTCAAGTCTACGTCCAGTGGGCAGATTACAGGAGATTGGAATAGAGGTCTAAATCTCGCTTTTCCCTTAACTATTTAGCGGTCTCTCCCATCTCTTTTGAAATTTGGAGATTTTTGCTAACCCTAATGGCCTTATCCTAACCCTAACTATCCGATATCTTTCCTGTCTTTCAAAATCAATGGCGTAAAATACCTTCTCAACTGTATGGGGTGTAAGTGCAATCTTTCAAAGTTGAAAGGGGGATATTCTTTCAATTGTGGGAGGGGGGCATCTGAGGGGTCTTTTATGCCTACGAATGAAAGTCACTGATATTTGAAAGAAACCTAGCTCATTTCCGTCCTTACAACCGCCTTTAGTTATGGAAAAACCTACTTTATTTCAAAGTAGAACACGGAAGGTAACACTGCATTAGCCTACTAGGAATGTCTTTGCCTTGGTTTACATCCCATCAGCATTATATGGCATTGATGATGATATTGTTATCATATAAAAAGTAAGGTATGTGACGTAGAAGAGTGGATTTGGGCCGTAGAATTTTTTAAACAGTGTGAATAAATGGAAGTGGCACAGTGCTGGACAAGTGTGCCTAAATTACTCAACCTATAAAGTGAAAGATCATCATTGCACAAAAGTGCATTTAGGTGCATTCATAGCTGCACAATTTCAATTTCTCAATGCACAAATTGCTCATCATTGCACCTTACATTAATTCCTGATGGAATCTTCAGGCATTTGGTCTACATTACGCCTATTGTTTTACTGTCCACTAGAAAGCTGTATATTTGCCGAAAAATTGTTCAGCATCTTTGGAATCATTCATCAAATCTACCGTTGCATTGTATTGCTTTATAAAAACGTGATATTGTCCCCAAGAGGGAGTCTTCTCCATTGTTGTCAGTATAGCCAAAATGTTGCGCCAAAGTATCTCCGAATGCAGGGACCTCGGACATCTGACCTTGGAGGGCATTTGTGATTGGTGGGGTTACCGAGACTCGCAATGCTCAAGCCAACGAGCACCGAAGAAACGAGTATTTCTATGGGGGGTGGGGGGTGGGAGGGATCCGGGATCATGCTCCTCAGGAAATTTTTTTAATTTAGATATTCTGAAATCGCCGAAAACACGTATATTTCTACTTATTCTCGGGAAATGTTAGCACTTTTGCAGAAAAAAGAACAATACCTGGATATGGTATGACGTTCAACGTTCAGTGTCAGTTTTCAATTGTTGGCTTGATCAAATTCTATCCATCACTTGCACTGATCACTAATCATTTGCCAGTTCATAATTTGGTTACATAGGTGGATTTGGCGTTAAGCATTTAGTTTGGTGCAGGGCCAGTTTGGTGCAATCATAGATTGGCTTTTTGAATGGGGCATGGCTGACAGGAGCATTTCGAGTGGCCATGTCCTTTAATACAGACAGTTGGAAAGTATTTGGATACAATTTTTTGTTGTATAATTTCAGTCGTAATTTTGGGGATGCAAGATTAAGTGACTGTACCACGAGTGTATGTCTAGGACTGGTGATGACTTCATTTCATGACAAAAAGTCAGCTATGGATAAATAGAAGAATAGAATTTATTTGGCTTTAGCCCAGAAAACGGACTAGTGCATACTTCACTTTAATCCTTCTTTCATATTCAAAAGTCACACTAGCTCAATTTTACAAGGTTTTTTCCGTGAAATATTCGAAAACTATCATGTAGGCATAGGACAGTGAGGAATTTGAAAGCTAAAAATGCCCAAAAATACTTTGCAGATCAGATGCTATGTTGTGATTGCTTTTCCAGTGTTGATTTTGAATTTAGAATTGTTTCACTCGCAAATTATGCCTACTTTTAAATTAAGTACCATCCCTTTTCATTGTTTCAGTGTATTCTTGTCAAGTGTACTTCTCTGGCAGCTGCGCTAGGAATCTGGCCAAATTATTGGTGGGACTAATGCCAAGCCAGGCCAATAACTCAGCGGTGCATATGACTTAACGCTCTATACCGAAGATCTTCCTCAAATAACCACTCAGATCCGCCATGTCTTAATATTGCTTACGAAGCAAAACTTCCCTACTACCATCAATTTCATATAGAAAGCTGTAAGTAGGCTCCCAGTAAACATAACAGCTGTCAGTTGTATGTTTAGCAAATTCAATGCTAAATAAATCACATTTTCAAATATCTACAACCGTGCCGAAGTCTGGATCGGAGAGATGCTCAAAAGAGTTCTCAAAGCAAACCCTACTTTGTTTTGAATAAAGGATCTTTGCATGCCTTAAAAGCCACTATTTATAACATTTTATCCTTGTACAAATACAGTTGTCTTATAGCGCCCTAAAACTCCAACATTTGTGTTCAATCCCACCGGGAAAACAAGCGAAGATAGGATAGGAGCTCCCAAGAGCCTTTTGCTTTACTGCAATGTAATTGTTAGCTATTTGCTCACATCTTTGCTTTAGAATGCGGTGAACTTTTATCTTAACAGAAATAATTGATTAAATACTATCCAAACATCAAACAAGTGAGGATTACCATTTTACACACTTTAATTCACAGGTGCGGTGAATAAAACCAGTGCGTGAAAAGTCTGTTGGTACTACAAAACTTCACTATAGCTCGAAAAAGCGGGCTAAGCTTACTACAAATAGTATGCTTAAAAATTGCTCCCGCTTTTTCGAGCTGTAGTGAAAACAAGTTCTGCAGTTATGTTTATTATTTCCGGGTTCTGCAGATCTGCTATCACGGAGTAGCAGCTGGGGGCAGTAATGTGCCGATGAGGGTGTGGGGTGTCACGCCCCTCCAGTGTTTATGAAGAGTTGTAAAAAGTTGGCCATGCAGCAGGAAATCTAGCTCGAATTGAGGAATTTGACCACATTTCAAAACGCAATTCAGCTACTCTGTTGGTCATAGGAGCCATCCACATGGTACGTACGCAAAAAGTTCACAAATTTCGACTCCTCCCTCTCCCTGTACGCAATCATACCCTTCTTTGAGAACTCCCTATCTGCGTATGTACTTTCGCAACGAGCTCCCCACCCCCATTTGTTACCGATATCGTTCAACTTGGTTTGAACAAGAAATAAAACAACGCAATTAGCGACAAAATGTTGTAGTCAGTATTTTGTTTAAATACTAGTTTTTTTATAAGAAAACCACTTTTTCGTCTGAGCCTCAGTTTTTTCACCTTTTACCGAAATAGAGGCTGAGAATTTCTTACATTTCATTGGAGTAAATTATTTGTTATAAAAAGTTTGATTTTTGTTAACCAAGATTATCATAGCAAAGATTGATCTTTGTGAAGGAGCTTGCAAAGAATAAGCTAATATCGATTTCAGGCACGTAAGAAAGGTGAATTTTGGAGCTTGAGACTTGTGATTTTCTTAACATTTTCTTACGATTTTGGCTTTTGAGCCTCATTGTCTTATAAACTCTTTCTTATAAAGACAACATGTAATGTTTGCAAATGGCCCTTCAAGAATGACAGTTCTAAAAACAAGTTCATTCGATCCTCTGTCACGGTAACCTCTGAATACACTTCATCAACGCTGGGTTCTTCTGTAATGCTGATTTTCATAAAGTACACATTTTTTTCATAAAAAAACCAGTTTATAAGCAACCTAGTACTAGACACGCAAAACATTAAGAAACTTTGAGAATTATTACGAGAGAGTTAAGAAACTTTAGAAATTTCTGTGCTATTTCAAATTTTAGGGTTTGTGAAATATATTTCCTCCACGGATGTAACAAGTGTAAACTAAAATAGATTTTTTGAGAAAGATGCGAGAAAGATCCTTTGGTTGGGAGGAAGGTAAACGCATTTTTGTGACAAATGGCACATTGGAACCATTACTTAGTTCAACGCAAAACTATACCAACATCGTATCCTTTTCGCGGACCAAAGTGAAGATTATATAAAGTTTACCGAAATTAACAATGTGGATATGAGGTATGAGGTTGATTTAGATCTAGAGCCACACTAACGTCTTTTGTTTGCTATCATACTAATAGTTTGCTATATCCACTTGTTTTATATGGTTTTCAATGCAGTCTTCTTCATTAACTTAAGAAACTTTTAAGAAACTTTTAGAACTAAAATGTGGCCAAAAATGAATAAAACTCTAGTACTAGGCCTTGAGCTAGGTTTCTTATAAAAAAAGCGTGTACTACTATGTTTATCCACAACATTCAGATGATGCCATTTCTTGTGGCGCAGCATTGCAGCTTCAATTCGCCAGTAACTGCAACATTTTGGAAAAATTCTTCTTTTTAATCTATTTTTTGTTTGCTTCTGCTACCCAATCAGATTATAACCAAGGTACAAGGGATCAACCCGATTGATTGCTACAAATGAAAAATCTACGTTCTAATCTTCAAATTCAGATGCATTCTTGATGTTAGCATATTGCCATTGGAAGACTGTACGCGACTGAAGGTACACTATTGCTAATGTAGTTTTCTGCTCTGGTGGTACAGTACATCCTTGATTATCCGAACAGTTTAGAATGAAATTCTGGAACACCTGTTCGGATAAGCTAAATATTCGGATAATCGAGGATGCCAATGTTTCTAGGAAAATCAAAAACAAGGCGTGCAAACCTATTCTATAGTATCTAAAGTATCAATACAAAATTCATGATAAAAACTCTCTAAAATATGGTCTAGATAAAAGTAAGAATCGATAGCTTTTGCTTTCGAGTGTTTTTCTGCTTTTTAGCGGCCATGTCACGTATATTCATTGATGTGTCTGTGTTTATGCTAGTCAATTCCTCTTCAAATCTAGGCCATGTCAAACACGTTTCAAAGGCTTCCAAGGCCGACGGGGCATAACGGAGCATACCCCCTACAATTTAATTACTGTATACTCATTCAAAGCAAATGTATGGGATATCAATCGACCGCTCGGATAATCAAGGTTCGGATACTCGAGGTTCGGATAATCGAGGTTCGGATAATCGAGGTTCAGATAATCGATGATGTACTGTATTGCTGATGTACATATTGCTTGGACCCCCCTCCCTCCTTGTACGCAAACATGCTCTTTTCGCTGATTTAGGCCCCTGGCCTTCTCCTCAAAAGAATAAAATTGTCAGTTTTCTTGGAAAATTGCAAAACTAGTTATTGGTTTTTATCAGCTAAAGTATAGAATTGCTTATGATTATCATCAAACTTGAAATTAATGGAGTACTTTATTAGCTTCTTAATCTGATAAAATATTATTGCAAGTTATATACTCTTTAAAAAGTTTTATTGTTCTATTCTTGTCGTTTTGATCCCTACCCCTAAGACTTCCTAGTTGCACCCCCTGGTATGTTTTCTATATTCATAGCATAAGAGCTAGGACGATTAGAGAGAAGCCTAGCTATGAGCTTTAACTATAGTCCATCACACAATATCGGACTCTAGAGACGTCTTAAGGAAGAGTCATAAAATGTACAAGAGACTGGAGTGGAGGGGATTTCCAAGCTCATTATGAGATGTATGTACCCCAATAAAAGTAAGAGGAATGAGCTACTACATTACATCTGCCTTAAAATAGAACTTCATAGATTTTAAAGTTTCTGATCAGGAATATTCTAAAAGCAAAGATGACAGTATGAGAAATCAGAAGAGACGCCAATGGCAGAAGATGGTAAGAGCATTGACAGTGACCCTAATTGTAACTGAAGACAGATAGATAGATATTTCTCTGCATCTTCTGTAAAGTATTCTTGCAGAAGATTTAATGACCAAACTTTATAGTAAGAAATAATTTGTTTTCTGAACATTTTCTCCTAAAGCTTGGCTTTCTGATGGTTTTAGAGTACTGTTTTTAACCCGAAAGTTCAATTAATTCATTGCTGCTTCATTCACTCTGAGTTTCTGTGAATTCATCCGAAACCTTCAGATCTTCTCACAATAATACCAACTAGATAGCTCGAGTTTCCATCGAACAGAATTAACATTGTAAGATCATTCGAAACTGTATAAATTTCAAGTGTCCATTGACATCTCCCACAATAGCTCTTTTCTTTGATCATTTAAAGTGAAAATAAATTAATGTAGAAACATAAAAAAATCGAATCAACTGCAATAAAATATTGGTAAAAAACACCAACTTACTTATGACAGGCATCAAATAAGTCTTGGTTAAAACAACACATCATAGGGTAGCATTTTCGCTAGCCCCATTTGGTCCAAACCCTGGGAATTTGCCCCAGCTACCCTCTCTCGATAGTACTGCCCAGGCATTTTCTGATGTTCCTTAGTTCATAGGCACTCATCCTGTATTCAAGCTTTTGTTTGAGGCCTAAGATTTACAGCCATAATGCGCTATTGATGAAAACTTCCGATAACTAAAAGTCAAGGGAGAAGATTGAATGTGAGAAGCATGTGCACTGAAGGCCCATATTATTAAAGGGATTTGGGGATATTCTAACCAAAGAATCATTATCATACTTCTACCTAATCGTCATACTGACCGCTTTGCGATAAAATGTACCATCCTCCCAATAATTGTGCCTATAAGTCAACTAAAAATATAATCTCAAGCCCTAAACAATTTCATTATTAGATATTTTTATTCCTTCAGTCAATTCCTTCGTTTGAAATATTGCTGATAGACAATTAAAAGGTTAAATATTCCGGTACAGTTTTCATAATCGAAGTCTGAGTCAAAGGCCAAGGCTGAAGGCTGAATCCAATTGGAGGGTAGTCTTAAATTGACCCTAATATTGAAGTAGCGAAACATCTCTTCCGGGATCAATTCAGCTTTGTTTATGGTATAGCAAAAATGTACTTCATAAAACTTTACCCATGTCAATTAATTAAAAAACTGAGAAAAAGACAAGACTGTACAAATGGATTCTATCCAACAGTTTTAGAAATGAGATTTGATTCCACTCCTGGCTTTATTTATTTATATTTCTTTGCATATTTTGAAATTTCCCTCAAATTCCCTTTCACGGTAAGATCAATACCTTGAAAGCAATGGAACGGCTCCATTGTAGGAGAACAGATCTAACCAGGCGTTTCATAGTTATCTGGTTGAATGCTAAATTATGCTAATTTATGCTAATTACCGTAATCCTCGGGTTGCACCTTCTCGAAAAAGCCCCTTTGCTAGAATTTCAAATTTTTAATAATCCCCCCTCGAATAAGCTCCCACCCCAAATGATGATGAAACTTAAATAAATTTCAAAGTGCACTTGTACAATCGAGTGAAAGGACACCACTGTATGTAATTTTGATCCCCTACATCTCTAAACCGCCCCCTTACACGCCCAAACTACATCCAGATTCGCAATCTACGCAGTTTGATCTAGCAGAAGGTGATCTGATAACTTGCCGGCTCCGATGATAATGCTCCCCTTTTGGCCTCCGCTACGAGTACTGGGAAAGAGTAACATTCTGGGTACTATGGCAACAGTAGTCGAGAAGTTTTTTCTCAAATCAGACTTGCTTCAACATGGGAACTTCTCAGAGATCTAAAGAGTTTCGTGAAAAATTGGTGCGTTGTGTTTTTGTAGAATATTTGCTCATTTCTAGTACTAAGATTGTTTGGAGTGTATCGAGTTTTCATTTATTTATCATCTTTTCAGCATAACTGTTCAAACTTCGGGGTTCCGTGAAGTCTGTCTTAGGCTCAGGCTAGGCCTCAGACTCGGACCTCCGGCTCAGGCAATAGGAGTAATAAACATAGGTCCATAAAGTCGTCGAATTGTGTTTTGCGGACAGCTTGTTTCGTTTTTGCATAATCTATTGATTGTAGAAATTTGAGTGAATGGCATACAATCTATGGATCGTTTGAAAAGGGTAGGCCTGAACAACAGAAGTACACGCATTTTTTTTATAAGAAACCGGTTATAAGAAACGATATGGTCAATTTTTCGAAAGGTAAGAAACAGCCCTACCCAAATTGAAAAAAGCTAAGAAACTTTTACAATTTGCAGGTTTAATTTTCCGAGTTGATACTCAAAAACAGTCTTGACATTGATTGAAAATCCCTGTATATTGCAGATAGTACACTCAAGAAGTTTCCATTTAAAAAGTTGTTTTGACTTCAACTTGACATTGATAAAGTTGCACATAAAGTCAACATAAAGTCCTTATAAAAAACATATAACATATAATGCAATTAAATTGGTAAAGGAGAAACCATGTCAAAGGAGAGTTTTGAATTTGTCAGGGAGGATACCAGCTTTGTCTCAGCTGAGACGCAGTTCCATAATTTTGCACCTCTGTAAGAGAACGATATTTGCCCATTTGAGGAACTTTCCTGTGAGTGGAGTAGGGGAAATTTCTGGAAAACATTGTTTGCAAGTTGTGTGGAGCAAGGTTTTTGAGGGACTTAGTACACCATTGTTTATCATTCTTCGAATTAGCACATTGCATTAGTTTATCTCTGAATGTGAATGAACTATTTACTTTACCTTGGAAGCACATTTTAGAATATAATTACCTAAGAAATGTAAGAAACATGTAAGGGACGTTTGATAATAAAATGGCCAGAAACCAGAAAATCTAAGAAACTGCCTACCAGTACCGGACCACAGTTTCTTATGAAGCAGCAGCACCCAAAGTGCAGTTGTGCTCATGCAGGAGATTTAGTTACCAATTTTGCCTCCAGGCCAAGGTAGTCCTTATGAAAAATTCAGTTAATGTGTTGTCTACTTTTGGAAAAATGGAGGCATCAATCTCTGCCTTCCTTAGAGTAAAAGAGATGAGATTTGTAGAGAGTGAAAGAGAAGATACTGGCTGTAATCTCTGTTTACAAGACATCAGTGCTAAGAAAAACACATAGGCCATGCCAGAGAGTGCTTGTGAAGACTAAATACAACTGGGGTCTATTTAGGACCACATTATTCTAATGGATACAGTATTGAGGACTAATCTGTGAATCTCATAAACATATAAATGAAATGAAGCTTGCAAGCAGCCACAGAAATTACATGTGTTTTGTTGCCTTGCTTATGGGGAATAGAAATTGTTATGTATAGCACTGTACTATAAATTGAATCTTTCAAACTATGTAGACATATAATGTAATCTGCACAGATTTCTCTGTAGAACTGCTGGCAGGTTTTTACAGTTGAACATTTTGTGCAAATTTAGTTGTACATTTCTGCCCTTGCTACCTATCAAAACATATTGTAGAGAGCTATTGTTACCTACAAAGATCTTAGGTCTACTTCAGAAAATAGAACATTAGAATATGCAGAGTTTAGATGGAATTGTTATTTCACCATGAATAATTTATTCATAGCCAACATTATTACACTGGTTTTGAAAAGTAGTTTTCGTCTTCTTTATGTAAAATCAGCAAGTTTTATATAGATCATCTCTATCTATCAAACTAGACCCATGAATATGAGGAAGCTCTTCCTGGAAAAGGTGCCAAAACATCTGACTTCTATAAAGTGTCAAATCTCCCAGCTCGATTTGATAATCCAGGTAAGAAGTGGTTTTTGCAGCAATTGTTATTTGATATATGGTAGATATTAGTGTTTTGAAATGCAGTGTTCAATATCTGTTTTGACCAAGTATAAGTATACTTCCTGTCTGGTACTTTTGAGAAATATATAAAATGCATGCTAGGAGATCTATTCCACCACATGACAGAGATAAAGCAACCAAGGTGTTGTCTATGTCAGAAAGGGAACCAAGTTACTGAGTGGTATGGTTTGTTGGAAACAATAACTTTGCATGTAAAGGAGTATTTAGCTGTTCTAGGGATAGATAAAAAATGACACCCTCCATAGTTTGGACTGTCTGATCAAATTCTTATTGAATTTGATACTCCATATAATCATCAGTTCTTAGAATGGGGTGTCAATGAATGATGTTAGCATTGTTCTGCTATGTAGCCTTAATTTATATAAAGAAAGGCTGTTTTTTTTTCAGTTTTACAAACATAATCAGCTTTATCATACTATATTATTAAAGAAGTGAAAAGAAAAACATCACAGGACAAAATTCACTGGGGAGCATTATTATATAGGAATCTAATGTGCTGAACTGCTATGTACATAGGGAATGTTCAATAAATGCCCTGCCAGAGGCAATTACCCTTGTATATATATGGGCAATAGATTGTATTCATAGCCACAAGGTTGTTTTAACAGATGACATGGTAACTTTGGAATCTTCAATGATGCATAATCCTGGTAATCCAATATTTACTTGTGTTTCAAAGTCCAAAGGTCAGTTTCAAACTGAAACTATGCATGTCCTACGTAATTTGTCATTTATTAGTGGATATAGTATTGTTTTGCTAGAATGTCAAGAAGTAAAATTATTGTCAGATCAGTTAGAGAAGTCATTGAATTTCTTAAAATTTTTCTACAGGATTTGACATGGTTCATTGATTGCTATAAGTCTACCATCCAGATGCATACATACTGGTGTTAAAATTTCCTTTCTCTTGTCTCAATAACCGTGTTCCTTACTTCTTCCATGTTGCCATAAACAAAGACTAACTGCATATGCAAAAATTTTCCGGCTTGGTAACCTTATACTTCAGATAATGAGTTTCTTTTTGAATTGGTGAAATCTAAGGATGTTAGAAATATTTTTCACATAATATTATGTAATCATTTGATGCCAGATGGAAATTTACTATATGTCCTCAAACACTAGGAGATTTTCATCATGTATTTGTAGTGCTTGTAGAGTGACATTAGAAATGTTTTGTTCATTGTAAGATTTGTTGTAATAGTCATATGAATGAAAAAAAGAACAAAAAACTTTCATCAAAGCATTTGGTTTTGTGATTCATTGTTAGATTTTATCTCTTCAACTGAAATCAGAGACACTGCTATTCATCACAGACTGGAGGAGACTTTGATGGAACACACCCTTTTGGGCAACACCCTTAAGTACAGTGTACAGTGTGATATGCTGGTAAAGGGTGACAAACAACTATGGAGAAAACATTGATATGACATAACACTGAGCTGCACCATGTTAGAAATCTCCCACCACCTGAGACCTTTAAGTTAAAAAATTTATTATGGAGAAAACTGGGTTGATATGTCCCCCAGCCCCCATGGTACTGCTACTGACTGAAATGAAACCATATTTTCTACTTTGTTTGCATTGCATTGTGTATATATGCCCAGAGCTTTGTTCTAATGTGTGTAGTGTTTTACTTAAGATATGTTTGATGGATATGAAAGGAAAGAAGGACATCCAATGTATCGAACCAGTGGAAGTGACTATGGGTATGTGTTTCTTGGTGCTGCTTATAGCGTTTAATTCTCCTTTCTATTATAAACAACCACATCCATTATACTTTCCAATCAAATCATTCTAAGTCTGGACCTACCAATTGTCAAGCACCCAGCCAGTGGTAATGAAACTGTTATTATCCCATACATTATTGACATTCTCTAAAAGGATTGCCTATTGTACAAAGCTTCACAGTTATTTGTGTACAAATTTATACAGTATTTCACTGAGCAAAAGGCGGCAAAGAGTAGTGAATATTGCAAAGCTAGGCACAATTTTGCTCTGTATATTAAAAACAAGATAAGTTTTAATGACATGAAACTAACGGGAGGGGGGGGGTTGTTGTATGGTATAGATGTCAAAATTTGCAATTTTACTTTTAAGGTGCACAAGACCAAGTGTGCATACAATGCCATCATCATTCCATGCAAAAAGTCAGACTTTTACAGAACATCTAGGGAAATGTGGAATGTACAGAAATAACTCATTGAACACAGCTGTTGATAAAAATAGGGCATCAAGTCACCATGATGGCTTATTCTAGCATGATAAATTAAGACATTCATCACAAAGCAAATAGATTTATATTAATGCATTAATTCCTTTGGAAGACATGTCGCTGAATGGTGTGCATTTGGAAGACAGGATGAATTGAACAATTTAACAGTTCAAGCAGCACACAAGAAATAGTTACTAATGTGAAATTCAATTGTTTTGTGCACATTGTATTTTTTATAAAGGAGTTCTTAAGTCTTTATTGTTGCTATGCCTTTCTAGATTTATCCTGCATTTTGTTTGAATTATTTCCTTTTGCATGTTGTTTAGAACTAAATATGATTAAGCTGTTGTTTACCTCATCCCTAAAAAGTGAATTTTAGATTTTGCAAGTTTCAAGACCAAAAAGTTGTTTGCAGCTTGATCTATCAACAGATATCTGGGGTCCATCTTAAATCATCAGATTGACTGAAAATGCATGTCCTGGCCTTTTCATGTTCAAACCTATGAGATTTTTGACACTAGCCATTACACAACAGGCATGCCGGAGCCAGGGGGCTGAGGGTCAAGAATGAGGCATTTGATCCAAATTGAAAGTAGATCTCCTTTTTGTGAGTTAAAGTTCACTCACTTTCAAGAAGTACTGGTGGTGGAGTCATCAGGGCCTAATGGAGGTAAATACCCTAAGTTTTTTCAAAGCACTGTACTGGTCCAAAGTCTCATACAAATGTAAAGTTGGTGCAGGGTCTGTGTTCTTGGTCACCTAGTGCTCAACATGATCTCATTGCTCTGAAAGCTTGTGTTTCTATCATTCTACCTGATCTGACAACAATCTCTATAGAGTAACAATGAGGTCTATTCAATTTCCTCATAAACATTTCTATGATTTTTTCTGCCATTTTCTAACTAGACAGGATGCATATCTATAGTCAATCAGGGTGTTTCCTACTGAGTTGTAGGGGGGGGGGTGGATCCAAAGTTTTCTCAGGTGGTCTGCTCCTGGTCTCTCTACTCCCTCTCCACTACCACCATTGTTGCATACTCCCATATGGACTTGCAAACTCACCCCCAGCCCCCACATCAAGAATTGTCATTTAGCCCGCAAAATCACACACTGTCAGTGTCTTTTTCTTTAGAAAAAGTGGCAATTGATTAATTCTGTAGCCAAAAGTTTAAGAATAAATAAGATTTGTTTCTGTGAGAGTGTCAGTGGAAAAACGGCTCAAATACGTTAGTGACATGGCGATTGAATGAGGCTTCAGACTCTTTTTCTTACAAATGCTTCCAATGTGTAGTATCATTGTGTTATTAATTATTTGAAAATTCTCCCCTGCATCTAAATCATAGTGTGGCATAATTCTATCTTATCTGCTGCATGCTAATTTGTAAATCTAATACACTTGTTGTGGGAAAAATTTTCGATGAGTACTGGAAAATTCTGAGATTTTTTATGATTTCAGCACTAAAACTTTCTCAAGACATTCTAAACAAGAATAGTCGAGAACAATGTAGTGCTACACAAACAGACAACTGAAATAAATAGATTACTACAGGAAACCTATGCAAATTAGGCAAAACAGATGACAGGTTCGTGTGAAAATAGGAATTTCAAATGTATATCAACGTAATACCTTTCTTAGGTCTCAAAAACCCAGGATTGAATTTACGAAACTTTTGAGCAATACAGCACGGTCTTTTTACGAGGCAATTCCTTAAAAAACGTGTAGATCAAGAGTCTTAGCCAATAGTTCACGTGCTCTTGAAGCTATTGACATACTAAACATTTATTCGCGACTGAACCATAGACATTGACATACCAGATTGCAAGGTAAAAATGTCAGTTTATATTTGGTATTCAGATTTGATGTTCTGATTGGACCTGCACTTCCAGTACCATACACAATTTAGTAAGGATCTTACTTCTAAACTATAAGTGGTGCCAAAAGAGACATTGACTTGAGTTTGTCATTGTGAATTAGTTCTTTAAGCAAAAGAGTGATGTAGCAATAGACCAGCACTACCATTTTTAAGCAGATATGCATCAAGTACTTCCTAACTAAAGTTTCATAATATCAATTATACAGCAAATAGGAATGTATAACAACCAATTCCAAAGTAAAATCTAATGATTCAGAGTAAGAAATTATCTCGGACATTGCAAAATTGATATCACTGTGAAGCGAACGTTCACTAGGAGCTTCCTTTCATACAAGTTGCAGATTAAAGCTGCATTTCTTCAAATCTTTTCATAGTAAAGTGTATAGTTGACTATTTATATTATTACAAAACTACTTTATCGATATAAAATCACTAATTTCTCTTATTGAATAAATAGCCAATGAATTGGTTTAAAACTGAAAGATGCGTTAGGTGTCTTCCCTACTACGTCAACCTCATGAGTTCATGGCGCTGTCCAAATTTCTGGTCTGTCCTTATTGTCAAGTGCATCTGCTGGCACATAGATAGAAAGTGGCGGATGTCATTAAATCTCCATCTACTTTCCTAAAAACTCTATTTTGAGATAAGTATATAAATATATATAAATATATAAATATAAATATAAATATATATATATATATATATATATATATATATATATATATATATATATATATATATATATATATATATATATATATATATATATATATATATATATATATATATATTTGTAGAATACTGGTCAGTACTAATAGTTTCTGACCAGTATTCTGCAAATATTTATGCTCTTCTCCTGGGATTGAGCACCGACTGTACTTTATTGTTAATATATATATAAATATATATATATATATATATATATATATATATATATATATATATATATATATATATATATATATATATATATATATATATATATATATATATATATATATATATATATATATATATATATATATATATATATATATATATATATATATATCTTCTCCGTGGATAGTCCTAACTGACGAGATAGTGCTCAATGTACAAAACCAGTACAGAGCAAAGTATACAGCTGAAGACAATTAAAGAAAAGACATGGTATCTGTGACTCTGATACTTTGTACATATATATATTTCACTGAATCAGAGCCGCATTAGCACAGTATATAAATATATATGAGAGAAAGAATCAAAAAATTTATTTTACTTAAATTATAGACGTGTCGATAAATATCTTCATCGGTACTGATGAAGATATTTATCGAAACGTCTATAATTCAAGTGAAGAATATATATATATATATATATATATATATATATATATATATATATATATATATATATATATATATATATATATATATATATATATATATATATATATGCGCAAGGAACTCATGAGGACACATTAAAGCAAGTTACCATGTGCTTGAATTGGTGGAAATACTACTTTCTGCACTTAGTGAAATGTGAATGGGAATGCGGTCAAAAGTATAAAACAACTTTCAATGCTAAGGAACTAAGAACTAATTAGTGTCACACTCGCATTTGTTATAAGGAACCTAGCAGAAGGTTACGAAAATCTTGCAGCATCAGGGCCTGTTTACATGTCAGGTAGGGTCACCCTAGGGATAGGGTCACCCTACTATCTAGGTAGGATGATCCTATTAGGCCGGCTATCTTTTTCTTTACTCAAGCCATGTAAACGCTCAAGGTAGGGTGACCCTAGGTAGAGGGCTATCTCAGTCGACCTCGATTCGATCCTAATGATGTGGCAGACGAAGTGTCAGAAGGCAATTGCAAAGCAGTGAAGAATGATAACAAAACCAAAACTTATAATTGCAACGTCGCATAGCACTTATTTGCTATTTTAACGTGTACGAAGCTTTCAATGATATAGAAGTGCCAAATACATCATTGGAAGCCTTCGTGCCTAACCAGAAAGGAGCTTTAATGAACTCTGCAAAAAGCAATGAAAGTTGCAACTAAACCATTATGCTAGCCCTACCCCTAGGGTGACCAGAGCGTGTCGAGTTTGTATGTAAAGTAGGGCTATGTTTTGGCTCCTGTGGTAGGGTGACCCTCCTAGGAGGGTGACCTTACCTCCATGTAAACAGGCCCTTAGACACAATTTATGCGAATTCAACTGCAATTCATGAGAGTGGCTTCCTAAATTTGATTATGACATAAGTAATCGGATCAGAACAATCCAAAGGATATTGTCTTTAGTGGTGCAACGCGCAACGTCCTTAAATTTCTGGCATTCTACATTCACGTTCTTTATATAATGGTTCCTTGTAACAAACTGTGCACCTCCAATTAAATTTTCTCATCCCTGACAAACGGTACATAATATTTAGGCCTAAGGCTTATGTCCTATTCTAAATATCATGCACAAATAGAAAGTAACGAAACGAACTTCTTCTTTAAAACTTTCTTCCCCATGAAAGATTTAATGCTCTAGCTGCCCTCAAGATACTTTCGTATGCTTCATCACGACCCATCATGGCACCAAATAAAAATGGCTGAAAATAACAACCATTAAGTATCAATACAAGAAGATGATGTAATATAAAAGAAATAACATGATCATACGAGAAAAATCTAATAGAAATTAATAATGATAAGATCTAAAACACTGAAAATATCTCAAAATCATGCAAAAGTATTAATGCCAAAACAAAAAAGTTACTGAGGAAGATCATCTTGTTAGGCTGATGATATTACTACTGACTAATATCCATTAACGTGCACATTAGCAACAAACAATGTCGCTATAAGTCCAAGATCTACAACTCAGGCTGCATGCAGTTACCAATTTACATTTCTAATTTGAAATTGATTCGCAGGAAAGGAAAGCCCAGTCAGATTTAGAATACTTTGAAATTCATGAGTTCATTAACAAAAGCAAAGCAGGTTAAAAAGTCAGTTTCTATGTCTACTTTAAATCCAGCAATAATCTCGCCTTGTTCTTCTCAATGTTCTTTTCTTTTGTTTCCTAACACCACTGTCTCAGAGAGGTCAGCTAAGTCTTGCAAGATAATTTTGAAAGGGGATTGAAGACCATAACTGTGACTTCTTATCTAATAATATCTATAGATAGCTTAACAGCAAGTTCAAATTTAAGTCCAAGCGTATATTCACTGGCTGTCACGATGTTCTCTTCCTTCTTTATTTGTTGAATTACTGAATGCTGGGAATAAGCACTCATTCTATGTCACTTTATTTAAAGAAGACTCATCAAGGATTGTGAACTTCGGTAATAGAAAAGGCAGAAATTTTCTCAATTCCAAATGCGAGTTATCTATGCTCCAAGGTAAAATGTATACTCTTAAAAAGTCCCAATTTCTTGACATCTAACTGTCCAATAAGGAACATTCTCATGCACAATATTGATCCTATCAACAATAGAAGGTAAGAGAGACTTTGATCTGGCAATCTCCAGTTAATTGATAGCTAGACAATCTATCAGGCTCAAAAGGTCCCAATGCAGACTAAGTCGGATATTTTCTGGATATTCAGTGGAATAAGGACAATCATTCTAGAATTCCTGCCTGCATTCACCAAGGATGCATTTTGAAGTGCCCTACAAGTACACTACGTCAAAAACCGCACATCCGCCTTATTTCCGTACAAAAACCAGGATTTCTCTGCTTTCCTACGAAAACAGGAAATACCAAATTGCTTTAGTTCTGAACATGAGTCCTATCAAGACACTCAATTGACATTGGGAGTCCCTTTAAAAAGTCATTACCTAAAAATATAGCAAACATGTAACATCTTTATGACAGCAAAGTGGTCTAAAAGAATAAGAAGTTACTATATAGGCTCATGTCAAAGCTACTTCAAAAAAGGATGACCATGCTTGACAATGAAGAGATACTTGAAGGTTTAATCGCGATATGTGTGATTCCGTATCTCACTGGTATAACACTAGACGTAAAAAGTCAAAGACAGAGGTTTCCAGCCTGTTTGGTTCATTCATTTTCTTGTATTTTCAATTCGTAATTTTTCCGAAATCTTATTGTCATTAATATGCATTCCATCATCTATGAATTTCAACTGTTTCCCCTGACAGCACGGCGTTTTCGATGACAATGCTAATCGCATGAACTTCTTGGCTTCATGCATATTATCAAAAAATGTTTTTCACAGTATTTTGAAACTTGAAGCAAAATTATTGCACTTCCTAGTGATTTTCAAAATGGCGACCCGGGCACCATGTGTTGTAGCATGAAAAATGCCTACGGTTTCTTTGACCAACCATTTGCGTTAAACATCAAAACGTTGTTATGTCATTAACTATGAACATTAGCCTAATAAGCTAGAATTCTGATTACAGTCACAGAGAATTTAAAGTTGTTTCAGTATTTCATTGGGTAGCCATGCTTCCTTTTCACAGCCCAAAATTCTTGTGGGAGGGGCTTGTATACTTTGGCAATGAAATCCCGGGGAAATCGGTCCCATTCAGAAAGGGGTCGGGCTTGAAGCTCTTCTGTGGTTGTTGGAAGACCTCTTGGGTCGTGATTAAGCTTGTTTTTTATGAACAACCATATATTCCCAATGATTTTTAAGTCAGGGCTTTGTACAGGCCATGGCAAAATAGGAACAACTCGATGAGAAAGAGATAAATTTGTGTATGGTCCTCGATGCGGGGGTGCATTATCCTGCTGAAATATGAAAGGTCTATCAGCAGCCCAAACATCGTGCACAAGCTGACCCAAAATGGTGTCCAATAAGACCAGTCAAATAAAACAAGGTTGATCAAAACCACAGCTCCTAACTGCACATCAAGCGGGGGAGTATTTGCTACAATGTTTGCGTGATATTTCATTCAAAAAAGTCTGTGCTTTCAGTTTCACATGCGTTTCACATGCACTTTTAGTTTCATACTTCATCATGCGTTTCACAATCCACTTGGAAGGTTTCCATCGAGGTGGGTGGAAGCTAGTTCATTTGTGATGGTTTTCAACTTTGAAAACCTATGCTGCTTTGCAAGACTACGAACAGACCTCTCTCCCCGAACATCATCTTTCTTGGCGTTCAAGTGCTACAATAACGCCAGCAAGCTCTTCGATTCTCCCGTCAAAACTGAAGCAGAACAAAGATGGTTGAATGGGATAGCATTCATTTTGAATGGACGTGTTTGTGCTCGTAGGCTTAAAAGAGGCTGCCATTTTGAGGCAGAGGCAAAATATTTTTGCTTACTTAGTGTACGTATTGTTGACGGAATAAGCATTCAGCGGCACTTACAAAAGATTGAAAGTTTAAGAGTAAAGAAGAAAGAAAGAAATACCTTTTCATTTGTTTTTGTGGTTACTTCTATTGACATTCCTCCACCAGGGATAAATGAAAACGACTTGGCCTAATGTAAATAAAAAATAATGAAGACGACAAACAAGCTTCTAGAGGAAAACCATCATAAAGAGATTATACGGATCTATTGAAGTAGTAGAATGTGATGTCGGGACAAATATGTCCTTAGGATATCTACACTATGGCTATAAATTCTCAGGAAAGAATGCTAAACAACTGTAAAACAGAAGCTTTTAGTTGATGATGATATACATTGGTGGAAATATAGGCAAATGAGTATCAATTTAATCTTGGGTTTGGAATAAGTGTCCCCCCTCCGCTTAATAATTTTTCACGTTCTCGTAGATTATGCAAAAACATGAGTTATTGCGTTTGAATTTTAATTTCCATAATCGAGACGTTTGCCACTGGGATTTGCATCCAAGCACTGTGCCAGACCGAGATGCATAACTATTCCATCCCTGAGGAATTATCTGTTATAAGAACAAAAGCTACACTATGATTGGTCGAATACAAATTCAACAATGAAGAGTACCGCCAAAGCACTTGTGTCAGTATGAGAAGGCCAGTGGGACAAATTTCTTTGTAGATCATCACAAACAAAGTGTTATGCATCAGATGTGTATTCGCATGTTAAATATCCATATATCATCTTCAAAACTCAAAAAGAGTCTGAATTGATGATTTCTGTCAGTCATCGAATAGGTTACACCCAGTTACATGGGTTAGGTTTAAAGACCAAGAAATGTCTCGTCCTATTTCTTGTTTTTCTTTAAAAAACTAATACGGCTTGCTACATAAGACTAATTGTGACGAAAAAAGGACAAAATGCCCATTCATTTACCAAAGAGCAATGCTCTAATAGATTTCAAAACAGAAGTAAAAACCCAACTGTACATTTCCCTTCGTCTAGATCAGTTTGAGATTCAGTTCAAAAACATAACGTTTATCATATCTTCACTATGAAGTACAAAAAACTGCGAAAAATAAGCATAATCACATGAAAGAGATCAGAATCATGGGCAATTGGCTTATTGGCAGTAGGTTTATAGGGAGTAGAATTGTGGGCAGCAACTTTCGGGCAGGAACATAAAAGCAGCACTATTAACGTAGATTAGATTAAATGTAAAAAAGATAAAGTACATTACAATTGTCTATATGAACTTTGTCAATATACTGGAGAACTTTGTGAAAGGTTCAGCTATATCGAAGGGGTGCAAATAGACTTCTAATATCATGAAGTGACAAAGAATCCATCAAATACAATGAAATAAAATCAGAACGTAAAAAAACTTACTTTTTGTATCTCGGTGATATCATGAAGCCGTAGTGCAAAATTTTTCTTGGAATGAAACTGGTTTCTCTCAAAACACAAATAACTAGAAACGAGAACATAGCAAAGATAAAAAGCTAATTATATTGACATTGAAAGCTAGATCTTCAACGTATGCAAGAAATATTCTAGATAAATAAAAATTGTTCATTTGCCACGAAATAAGAAAGAGGAATGAGTCTGTGGGGCTAACGAAAAAGACTTCATTCTAAATGAAAATTGAATATATATATATATATATATATATATATATATATATATATATATATATATATATATATATATATATATATATATATATATATATATAAATTCTCCATGGCTATTTACTACATATATGCCTCATTAAGACGTTATTCAATTTATCTAGCTTCTTTACATCTTGTGTCTGCTCTGTTCTGTACTTTAAACACACTTTGTCATTTGTAACTTTAAGGACAAGGTTTCCATCACAATTCCTATACTTAACCACAAAACGAGTCCTATTTGGATTATTCAAGTACAGGATCTCCGCTCTTTTCGCAAAATCATCCCTTGAATCAATATACGGTCCCTTTTCCATAGAGGACATGATAGCACGTCAATGTGATATGCACGAACACGAAGTGATTTAGATAAAGCACTACTAAGGAAAGGATATTTAGTGCCTCATACAGTTTAGCCATAGATATGTGAGGTTTCATCATGCATCATTAGCACCCACCATTTTTGACAAGATACAAATATGAAATATGTTGATAAGTTCCAAAACTATTCTATTACGTATGCTAGAAAACAAATAAAGCTCTGTGATGGCAAGCTATAATGAGAGTAGTTTTCCTTTCTTTTGGGCTTGAGGAATTCCTGGAAAAATATTTATCAGTAAATTTATCTTTGTTTGCCGATTATGCAAGCAAAATCCAGTGTATTTGTTGAGTACTTTTGTAACTAAAACGTCAAGAAGTTGCTTTGCTGGCGCTAAGAAGTTGTACATTTTAAGTTTTGATGCAACAAGTTAAGAGCAATTGAGATGATCATATTTCAGATCGGAGTTAAAGATGAAAAATGGTTTTTGAGTTTGATTAAGAAGTCCTGAAAGCAGCAACAAAAAATTGCAAATGCTGATGACAATATATGGGACTACAGCAAATCGTAGGTCCCGAATAAGAGGCGTGGAGGTCATAATAAGCAGAGGAATGGAAAATTCTCAATATGACATAAGCATGGGGGTTGAGATACGTGGGGGTGGCAGAAATGTGATTTAAGTTTATATCAATCTGTTTTGACACAAACACCCTCATAAAAACCTATACAAATAACTCATAGTATATTTGGGCATGACTACAACATTTGTAAAGTTAAATTTCCACTTACAAATTGCGATTAATAAAATTGAAACTTAGTAACCAAACTTTTTGCAGGTTTATATAAGAAAACCTGAGAATATACAAAGTGGGGGTCCCAAAGAGAGGGGGCGGAAAATTTCCTCCGAAAAATCAGCTGAGGGACGCTTATGCGGGACACTTCATTTCATCCCTCCAGTGGTAGATGGGATTAGTTGATTCAAAGTTTCATATGGAAATGGAAATCGATCAACGTTGTTAGAATGCCTAGCCCTAGAGAGCTCGTAAATTAAAAGCTAGCTAACATTAGGAATGACACTGTTGGGCAACCAAATTGTTAATTGAGCAATTCAAGCTCCTTTTGTGCAACAAATGACTTAACTGACAAATAATGGCACTTGTGGGCAGTTCATGTCTCTATTGAGTAAATCATATGGTACTGTCAAAAGAACAAGGGCTATTTTGAGCAAATGAATTCCGATTTGAGAAATCTATGGTCTCTGATGAGCAATAAATGGCCACAGATGAGCAATTTAAGGCCTTTTGAGCAAGTGAATTCCGATTAGAGCAATCTATGGCCCCAGACGAGCAATCTATGGCCCCAGATGAGCAATTTAAGGCCTTTTGAGCAAATGAATTCCGATTTGAGCAATCTATGGCCCCAGATGAGCAATTTATGACCATGTCTAGAATATAATGACAATTTTGTGCAATCAAATTCCTATGCGAGCAATCCATGGCGTTGATGAGCAATTCTTTGCTCTTTCAGAAAGAAATAATAGCACACTTTTGTGTAATCAAATTCTTTTTTCAGCAACTTACGGTCCCATTAAACAATAAATGCCATGATATACTAAACCAATTATTTTCAAGGAAACAGAAACAACATGGAAAAATGGAGGTACCTCTCTAGATCCATATAGCATTGAAGAAATATCTCACAAAAACAGCGCGTATTTCAACTTCAAAATGCAATTGCTTCATATAACAGTAAGCATACACACAGCGGGTCCAGAGCAGGCAAAAAATAATTTTGTTCATTAACAAAATAATGCTCCAATAGAAAATCTCTATGATAAATTTCCGATTTAGATTTACAGACAAAGTAAGACTACACCCGAAGCCCAGAACCGATTTAATTAAATGCTTAACATGAAAAAACCATCAAACTGGTAAAAGAATACGCATCTAGTCTCAGATGAGAAAACAGCAGCTAAAAGACAAACAATGTTCAAATGATTAAATGCTTCATTGTTTGAAGAATCGGCCGTATTTTCTGTGATACTTTCAAAACTATTTTAAATATCTGCTCAAAGATGGCACTCCTTGAATATCATAAAAAACGCCAAAACTCATATATCTAATTATATACTTTTTAAAAAATTCAGACTGAACTCTACTCAAATCTGTAGACGGAATGATGTGACTCTTAGCCGAGTTTAATTAAGCAACAAATGAAAACTGGTGACATCAGATCATATCAGGTGTAGAAAGCGGCCTGTTTTGGTAGGCATAAAATAAGGAGGAAGTCATATAGTGAAGCGAAAGCCTTCACGTTTGTGTTGCATAAAAGAGCAACCAAATGCTTTAAACACCATTAAATTTCATAATGTAAATGAGAATCCTCGTAAATCGGCAGTACAGTCAACTTTTGAATGATTTTCAATAGAAAAGTGAAGCGAATCCTAGCAACTTTTCCTCTCAATTTCCACTCATGAGCTACAAAATCTACTTCACTAAGAACAAAACATTATATTAGGGCAAAGATGAGAACGTAATTCATGCATAGCTATATTTTGTTTGATTTTGAGTGGAATACTCAATTTCATTTCCGTTGCCTTTTAGGGGATTTAGCTTTCTCCTTACTGTGGACACTATCTTCAAGATTTGCTTCATGGGAATTTCCTTTGGTTTTCGTACAGGATTTTAAAACTTATACAGCAGATTTTTGTCAAATGCAGGACGATTTATATTCTTGGGCATAATTCTTCGTAAGGCTTTTCATGCTGATAGTAAGTCAATGGGAATGCATATGTGAGTTTTCATATACTGTATTTCCTCCAGAAAGCGTTCCGGGCGCTTATTCATAAGTCATCCTTCGAGACGGGGTGCTCATTCGGGGGAGGCGCTTACTACAGGGGGGCGTTCTTTCGAGGAAATACAGTATGAGGTCCTAATCCCTATTCTATGGTATCCCCAAAAAACTTCAGATGTACACGAATATCTAAGGGTAAAGATATATAGAAATTTGACGTTTAATGATCATCTAGGAAAAACAATAAAAAAGGCTTGATCTGGAGTACAGTTACTGTCGCACATACGGCAAAAAATCATTCCTTAAGCAGCAGACGCAATTTTCCAGGTAACAATTCTACCAACTCTGCTGTACTGCGAAAATTTGTTCCTTCGCATGGCCCCAAAGAAAGCCCTCTTCGAAAACATCCAGAAGCGTGCATTGAAATAATTAATGGTAATATG
Source organism: Mastigias papua (assembly GCA_964019165.1). Taxonomy (NCBI): domain Eukaryota; kingdom Metazoa; phylum Cnidaria; class Scyphozoa; order Rhizostomeae; family Mastigiidae; genus Mastigias; species Mastigias papua. The sequence continues at coordinate 9,861,984 of OZ025286.1, forward strand.
GACAGTATGAAGCTGGAGAGGGCCAGCAGTATAAGAAACAAGATGTGTGTTCTCAAGGTTTTCAAAGTCGTAAATGGATTATGACCACATGCCTTTCACAATTACTTTATGAGAGTCAACCACAACCACTGCACTCGTGCAAACACAGAGAATGTCGTCTTGCCTAAGGTTAGATCAGGATCATGGAGGAAGGCCTTTTCCATTCAAGGAGCTATAATATTCAATAAGATGACAGACGAAATGAAATATCAAATGTCAATCTTGAGATTCAAGACTCTCTGTAGAAATTTCATCTGTTATTTTTAGCTTCATTTAGCAATGTATGCATATTTTAGGCAATCCCTTAATAGATAATAGCATTTGCCATGAACAAGTTAAACCTGTATAAAGATGATATTATTAGGTTTTTGTTGTTATTTCCTTGTTCTGTTTTTTTTGTTCTACATGTTAATTTCATAAATGTACTATGTATTCTCTACAAGCAAGCCAATTATACACTGCCAAAATTTTTGAGAGGTGTATTATTGTAAGTAGTTTTATTATTCAATATGAAGTTTCAAAAAAAAATTAGGAATCTTTGGACAATCTTGCGATTCGTTTATTCAGATGTGTAATGATCTAACTATTAACACAGGAAACACTAACTTCATAATTGCTAAATTAACTAGTATAATAATTCCTACAACTTATTACATATTCTGCATGCGCAACAAACCCTGGACTAGCCTGGACTAACCCGGACTTTCTTCTTATTAATAGCTTTCTTTCCTCCGTTAGCTCGTTCATTTACATATAGTGTATGTCTCTATTTGTTTTCTTTTTACAAAATTATCTGTAATTAGGCCAGCCAAGTACAAATTACTTATCATTAGAGAGATTTGTATTTGTATGTTTAGTTTATGTATGAAAAAGTTTTCAAAAAAAGTATTATGGAAGTCACAAGATACCTTTCCAAACAAAATTAAGGTTATAATATAAGGATTTCAAATTGAGAAAACTCTATTTCCAAAGTTTCGCAAACAAAGCCTACTGTGACACAGGTCTATGAATTGTCCTACACAGTATCAAGATCATGATATAAAAATCTCTTGTATATGACGAGAAGGCCTATTGTAAAGTTGCATTAACTTAATGTACTAAACTTGACAACATAAAATGCCATGGTTAATAAGAAAAGCAAAGACGAAGTGAAATGCGGGTTGATTCTTTCATAACATGAACTGAACCGGTTCCAAGTAGAGAGAGAAAGAAAAATCAGGATATTACAAGCAAAATAATTCCATACGAGAATAAAAGTATGCATAGCAATGAAACTTACTTTTTTGTGAGATACAAACGACCATGTTTCATATTTGATAATGGGCTATCTCTATTGAACAGCGTACAACGACGCCCATCTTCCCATCCTAAATATCAAAAAAACAAGATTAGAAAGAACGAATGCAGATTTGAGAAAGTAGAAAGGAAGTGATTGATATATCTAAGAGTTGTAAACGCAACTGCTATAAAATAAGAAATTGAAATGAAATGAAGTACACAGTATATGAGAAACAAAACATTACAAGAAGCAGATTAATCATATCAAAATACAGCAATATCTCTGACGTGGATCATTATGACTCAAATCGAGGGGATACAAAGAAAGACCAAGAAAATTAAAGCGGAGTTTTGTTGAAAATGAACTTTCATTACAGGCTAAAATGTAACGTTTGACAACTTAGCGTTGGGTAGCAACGTACTATACAAGGTACAAAATGTAACACTGAGGCTACTATAAGAAACTTCCAATTTCCAGAAAGTGGGGGAAGCACAGGCCCACAGCAACTGAATATTTTCATCAATGTAATCTTGAGGTACCACAACACTTGTATTGATGAGATGAGAATGACATAAAAAGTCCGACCATTCAAGTCCAGTGAAAGTTGATAACAGACTTTCATGTTAGGCATAAAAATAATTACAATAAAAAACATAAAAGTTCGATGATATATAATATATATATATAGAACAAAACACAAATATACTTTTCTGTCAGTAAACGTTTCGATTAGAATCTTCATCAGTACTCGTTGGATCGTTAGGATCAGTTTATATATATATATATACGTGAAAAGTCTGTTGGTACTACAGAACTTCACTATAGCACGAAAAAGCGGGAACATTGCTTTAGCATACTGAAAGCTTTTTTCGTCCGACACTCGTCAGAGTATGAAACGTCGGATAGCGACGTCGCTATCCGACGTTTCATACTCTGACGCGGGTCGCTATCCGACGTTTCATACTCTGACGAGTGTCGGACGAAAAAAGCTTTCAGTATGCTAAAGCAATGTTCCCGCTTTTTCGTGCTATAGTGAAGTTCTGTAGTACCAACAGACTTTTCACGTATATATATATATATATATATATATATATATATATATATATATATATATATATATATATATATATATATATATATATATATATATATATATATATATATATATATATATATATATATATATATATATATATATATATATATATATATATATATATATATATATATATATATATATAAATATAAATATATATATATATATATATATATATATATATATATATATATATATACTGTATATATATATATATATATATATATATATATATATATATATATATATATATATATATATATATATATATATATATATATATATATATATATATTATATATATATATATATATATATATATAAATATATATATATACAATCAGTAGCTAGCGAGTAACCAGGACTTCTCCTTTTTCGGTGCAAACGGAAAGGTTGATATAATGCTCAGAAAAACCAGTAGAAAATTAAAATTTGCCACCACCTGGGATCGAACCAGGGTCTCTCGCATTCCGGGCAAGCGTCTTAACCACTAGACCACAGTGGCTTGTTTTAACTCCACTGGTTTTTAGCACCTTATGGTCACTTTCGGCTTTCGCCTTTATCAAGCAGCTCTAATATATACAATCAGTAGCTAGCGAGTAACCAGGATTTCTCCTTTTTCGGTGCAAACGGAAAGGTTGATATAATGCTCAGAAAAATAAGTAGAAAATTAAAATTTGCCACCACCTGGGATCGAACCAGGGTCTCTCGCATTCCGGGCAAGCGTCTTAACCACTAGACCACAGTGGCTTGTTTTAACTCCCCTGGTTTTTAGCACCTTATGGTCACTTTCGGCTTTCGCCTTTATCAAGCAGCTCTAATATATACAATCAGTAGCTAGCGAGTAACCAGGATTTCTCCTTTTTCGGTGCAAACGGAAAGGTTGATATAATGCTCAGAAAAATAAGTAGAAAATTAAAATTTGCCACCACCTGGGATCGAACCAGGGTCTCTCGCATTCCGGGCAAGCGTCTTAACCACTAGACCACAGTGGCTTGTTTTAACTCCCCTGGTTTTTAGCACCTTATGGTCACTTTCGGCTTTTATATATATATATATATATATATATATATATATATATATATATATATATATATATATATATATATATATATATATATATATATATATATATATATATATATATATATATAAACTGTTGAAGGCTTGTGCCGAAACATTTTAAAAGTTGGAATTTTTTCTTGAGGGTCTATTCATTTCTTTAAAAATTTCTTTATGATCGGAGCTATTTGAGTGTATATATATATATATATATATATATATATATATACACTCTTTCGAAATTCCAACTTTTAAAATGTTTCGGCACAAGCCTTCAACAGTTTATATATATATATATATATATATATATATATATATATATATATATATATATATATATATATATATATATATATATATATATATATATATATATATATATATATATATATATATATATATATTTAATCTAATATTAGGTAAGAAAACATAACTAAAAGCTAAAACAAAAAATTGTATATATATAGTGCCATATTGTATCGAGATTTCGAACAGTCTGCAATCAATATATTTGCAAGACATATGCACTTCCTATTCCTCCAATATATCTACTTCGCAATATTAGCCATAAATTCAAACACCTTCAAACAAAGGCACGATGACTTCCATGATTTTTCGAAAATTGAAACTAATATAACTCTACATGTAACCAATACAAACATAAACTATGGAAAAAGCCGGTAAAATGATAACGTACGGGAAAATAATAACGTATGGGAGTACTAAAAACTACCGAAAGAGTAAGCATGTTTCCACAAAACAAGGATGAGCTACACTTCTTGATCAAAGCAAATTGTTTCCCAATTGTAGGAAGTACCATCACATAATACTGGCAATAAATAGCATCTCTGCAAAAGGAGCCGAAATTTTGAAAATGAGTCTACCTGGTAATTGCACTTCAGTCTGTGGTAAATGAAACCTGTCACAGAATATGATAGCACTCCAGGAAAGAGCATTTGATGTATCAGAATCAACTGAGGCCTCGCCAGTCCGTTCCGCAGATCTTGACACAGAGCGAGGTGCCTACAAAGAGGTACATATTGGATCTTAAAGACTTGTCAAAAAAAAGAAATATTGGCAATAAATGATCCTCTACTATAAATTTTATAATAAAACTTTGCTCAAGGAATATTTAGGAATTGAATAGTGTGCCAAATAATGAGATGAATTAAAAGGCTGATCAAAGAAGGCCTGTTGTGCTCGGTATCAATTCACTAGGGTGATATCAATTGTATCTATGATGTTGGCGAAGAAATCATTAAAGATCTCAGCTATTACAATTTCATCAGTAATCAACTCTTCATTTTTGGATCAGATAATAAACATGAGTTATTAATTGCAAAATTAAATGCCTACGGGTTTAGTAAGAAAGCTCAATTAATGATCTATAATTACATATCAAGAAGAAAACAAAGAGTAAAATTAAATGGTTCATTCAGCAACTGGAGTGAAACTTGTGCAGGAGTACCACAGGGTTCAGTCCTTGGATCTCTTCTTTTGAATGTATATGTTAATGGTCTTTTCTTTATGGTAGCGGACACTGCAGTATGCAATTTTGCCGATGATACCACCATATTAGTAGCCGATATTTGTTTAGATAAAGTGTTAGAGCGGCTAGAAACTGATGCTCTTATCTTATCAAAGTGGTTTCCTGAAAACTTTATGAAATTGAATGAAGGAAAGTGTCATCTACTAACTTTTGGGACAATCCACAGTAATGTTACAATCAAAATTGGAGAGGCTATTGCTGAAGAAAGCTCCGAAGAAAAACTACTAGGAGTGATATAAGAGAAAAAACTTAATTTCAGAAGTCATATTTCACACTAATGTAAGAGAGCTAGTCAGAAACTGCACGCCATTGCAAGAGTATCAACATTCACGAATCCTGGAAAGCTACATCTCCTAACGAACAGCTTCATAAATGCACAATTCAGCTACTGCCCCCTAATTTCGATGTTTCACGACAGATATCTAAATACAAAATTGAATAAAATTCACGAAAGAGCCCTCAGAATTGTCTATAAAGATACCCATGCTGACTATGAAGCGTTATTGAAACTAGATAATGCAGTGTCCGTTCACCAGCGCAATCTACAATACTTGATGACTGAAATTTACAAAACCAAAAGCAGCCTAAACCCCAGCTTCATGAAAGAGCTATTTAAGCCAAGGGATTTGAAGTATAATTTAAGAAATAAAAATACTCTTCATATACCAAAAGTCAGGACAACATCATATGGCATAGAAACAGTGCAATACATTGGTCAAAATCTGTGGCAAATGCTACCTCCCAATGTTAGAGTCCCCATCATTAAAAGCATTCAAAAAAGAATTAAGATCCTGCACAATAAAATGTGATGGTAGATTGTGCAATACGTTTATATCTAGGGTTGGTTGTATTTAACTTTATACCGTTTAGTATAGTCTAGTCATACTGATAGTTGGCCACAATTAGCTTTATATAGCTATATACAATACCATTGTAAGCCAACTTAACATGAATCATTTATATTTATTATTATTATTATTATTATTATATATATATATATATATATATAAATATATATATATATATATATATATATATATATATATATATATATATATATATATACATATATATATATATATATATATATATATATATATATATATATATATATATATATATATATATATATATATATATATATATACATATATATATACATATATAAATATATATATGTATATATATATACATACATATATATATATCATTTATATATATATCATTTATATATATATATATATATATATATATATATATATATATATATATATATATATATATATATATATATATATATATTTATATATACATATATATATATATATATATATATATATATATATATATATATATATATATATATATATATATTATATATATATATATATATATATATATATATATATATATATATATATATATATATATATATATATATATATATATATATATATATACATATATATACATATATATACATATATATACATATATATATATATATATATATATATATATATATATATATATATATATAATATATATATATATATATATATATATATATATATATTATATATATATATATATATATATATATATATATATATATATATATATATATATATATATATATATATATATATATATATATATATATATATATATATTATCAAGAAGACAGTGAACTACAAGAAGAGCTCAGATGTAATCAAAAAACTCCACGACACAAAAATGCCTCTTGCTAAAGCAGCATCTTAATGGAATTCCAGAGTCAGTTGAAAGAAAACACACATTTTACTATTAGTGTCGTTAACCTTTCAGAAATTAATGCATATAAATATAAGCCAAAAGAAGAATTTTTAAATAAAAATTAAGCATTAAAATCGAAACGTAGCCTATAGATTTCATACTTCATAAAATACGTAGCAAATTTATCAAATAGTCACAAGAAGTATGGTCTTTTACATACATTTTCCTCCAACTCTATAGTAGGAGAGTGTGGCCTATTGCTCCCATCCAGTTCATCCTTCCCATGTTTTGATTTCTCAACACAAGGCTCTTCCCTGGTCGGTAGTTCATTCCATAAACGATCGATGTTGTCATATCGCTTTTGAACCTAACGGAAAATCGTGCAAAAATCTTGCAATGAGTGGCTGTGAATTCACTCAATTTAATTTAATGAATATATTCTCAACAGCCGCACATTGAGAATTCACCAAATGTATAAGCAGATTGGCGTTACAACTGGCGACTAGTCTATTTGAAGTTGACATAACTGGTAGAGATTTATGATATTTGAATTCAACAATATACACAACATTTATACCATACATTTGATTGTCAGTTTGTGTTGAAACAGAGGTACAGTAAAGGTACTCAAATACCACAAGTTCTCATAGCTTAATTTCAGCTATATTGAATGAGAAGTGAGCTTTGTATAACATACTGATAGCTAAAATATCTGCTATTCGTTGCACTTTTTGTTTAGGAGATTGAGAAATAGCCATACGAAGTAAGGAAATCCTAATAAAATGAAATGACAACGAAACAGCTTCTAATACGGCAGCAGATCAACGTCTTTATCAGTCTAATTAATGACTCAGATTTAAAAAAACAAAAATAATAGGAATACTAACTTATACTATTATACTATATCTAACCTTTGGAAATCTCTTGTATATTGGTGAAACAACAAATAGCTTTATTCCAACACCGAAGCCTAAGTAGACAATAGGCATGAAAGTTTCGAACAGTCGAGTAGTACCTGGGTAGCATTACAACCAACGTTAAGTAAAGTCAACTGAGGCTACTTAGGCCCAAAAATCTTCAAGCTTCATTGTCATTATTAGCTCTTAGTCTGGAGCCTGGAGCTAATTTTGATCTTAGAAGATGGGTGGGGGTGGGGGATGGGGTACAAATATCAGAAGTCATCTGCTGATAAACCTACTACATTGAAACGTACAAGATGATTTTCTGAAAAAGCTCATTTCTTGGTAGAGCAAGATACTTTAAAACACTTAATAAAAAAGTGTCAGTATCATTTTTATCTATAATTAGTTACTGATTAATGACATAAAACGTATAATTCTGTTTTTCTCAAGTACTAAAATCTAACCTTCATATAATACTGGGTTAGGGCAGTGCATATACCGATAAAAAATTATATATAATAAGAGGAAAAACAGTCATACAAACAAAACTTTTATGAAATTTTGCAAGTATCACAAATAAATATTGATATAAAAAAGGTCATATATCAAGGCTTACCAAGGGGGAGATAGAAATATCTTGATGGTAATATCAACGTGACAAGAAATGCTATCCATAGGCCAATGTACAGTTTCTTCGTTGCTTCGTCGTGTCGCCAGGTGAATAAGCTGCAAAGGGGAAAAAAGCAAATCAAGAATGCATTTCAAGTCATGCTACATAACAGACAAATGAAACATTTATCAAGATGACATAATAAATGTAATACATTAGTCATAAAAATTTCATCAGATAAAATTTTGGCGGATAAACTTCCGTCGAAAAAAATTTCGATAATTTTCACAATTTCGCCAAGACAAAATTTCGTTGTAGATTTTTATCACAGAAGTAATCTTAAGGTACTACCAATATCCTAAGAGACAGGGCATACAATTGTCTAAGTATTTACACGGTGCCTAATCTATAGGTAACGACTTCTGGAGGGTTTGCAGATCGAGTCATCCCTCCGTCAGCTTCAAAATATAGAGAAGCATTACAATACAATTGTGAAGACGGTATATTTTCTCACTTTACGTGAAAGAAAGTCAAAGGAGATGAATCTAGCATGCTAGAAATCGTGCATTTAAATTACTAAAACGGAGACCTAGACTAGTATAAAGTTGGCAACAAAACAATTAGAATTCTTATTAACGAACAGTGATGAAAGTGAACTCAGTTTAAGAAGCAAGGTGGTCCCCTGAACCCCAGGGTCAGTCTCAAGCCCTGTGAGAGACGTACCGAGGAGAAGAAGAAGAAAAGATGATGATGCTGATGATGATAATGGTGATAACAGTTAGCCCATGGTTGGAGACCTCCTCGTGGTGGTGAACACAGAGAGACATTGCGCTTAAGTTGATAGCGATTAATTTCGTCGAGATTCAGAATTGGGACAGATGTTGACGACCTGTGGTAAACTGTCACACCAGGCCCCTTCAGTGAAAGTCAGGCTCAGCAGCTTCAGACTGTAGTTCTGATAAGTAACTGTTGGCGAAAAATTTTCAGGCGATCACTGATTCCAGGGTCAGCCCAGGCCCCGCAATGGCGTAATGGGAGAAAGGACGGGTGGATGATGATAACAATGATGAATAGATCTCAAGGGTACAAAGTGTTGAATTCTGATATTATATATTTGTGTCTATATTCTCAAAATTTTTGAAAGCAAAACCTTTCATCTTGACAAATTATGGTTTTATATGAAATTTAGTCAAAGAAAAACTCGTCAGAATCATTGTCTGAAATTTGTTACGACTAAAATTTTTATATTTGATGTATGATATCTTCATAAAGTTGTAATGCAGTCACAGTCAATTGGAGTTCAAATTGGCTGCGCTAAATTGAGTTCAATATGATTGTACCATAGTCAAGTAAATGCCAAAAGAGTCAAATGGAAATGACCTGGAAAACTACAGAAGAGGTGAAGCCCTGCTGAAAAATTCTATTCAAAGAATACCATACAAGGACACATTAGCGAACGAAAATTGAACAATAAAACATAGTGAGAAATCGATAACAATATATACCTCTCAAACTTTTCTAGTGTGTCTGCAAGATCCCCTAAGGTATTCTGCAATCAAGCAAATGTTTTATAGCAGAAGATGTAGTACAACAGCGCGGCGCAATACAGCAGCGGTAGGTTAAAGAACAAAGACAATTAAAGTTCTATAATATACCACAACGAACAACAAACTTGATAAACCCTGAAACAAACAGCAGCAAAATAAACTTTTTCCTACATTAATGCACTTCTAATTTATGTCAATTCATTCATCATACGGGACTTCAGGGTACTGTAGACTCAAAACTACACAGCCATAGATATTCGCCTCATATTTAAAAGTTTTCAGACATTAAAGTGGAATGCATTAATGCTAATAGAAAAATTCCCTTCCACACTGAAACAGCTCAAAGCATGGTCATTGCTGGAGAGAATTTGTAAAGAAATTCTTATCATTCTGAGATTTTAACTGTACACAGCGCGCGCCATCTCATTTCACTTGTCATATATAAACCCTCCTATACTAGGGTTTTCATCGTTGTATATTCAAAGCACATCGATTCATCACAAGAGACTTGCACTTACGTAGAGTTATATGGTGTGGCTGAGATTACTCTTTTTTCTTATTTTAACCTTTAATTTTGTATAAACAACAACAGTAACTGTAGTCAAATATTACATAAAACTTAAATACTACAGTGAAATTACACAGTATACAATTTAGCACACAGGATAGATACCTATTTAAACAAACAATGTTTGTCCATGAAAAGTATCAGAAGGACCTATAACGCTAAGTAACAGATATTAGACACTGACACTCAATTCTCCGATTCATTACCGCAAAAGTGAAGGTAAGGGAAAAGTGCTTGCTTGGTTCTAAAAACAAAAACTAAAGAAAGAAAAATTTATTTACAATACGGATAAACACAAGACACAATATGAAGTGAGTACCTGAACTTTCCTTGCAATCTGAAGAACAAGCTGATACCTTTCTGACCAGCTTGTAACTTCCGTCTTTTCCTAATAAACAACAAATTAAAACATCGAAAAATAATTTAACACAAAAACAGTACTCTCTCTTGTATTTTCGTCCTTCTTCAACAATATTCTAGCTTCTATAATAATCCCATATTAAACTAGGAGGTTGAATTAATACACGGTTTTTTTATAAAAAAAGGTGGTTTATAAGAAAGTAGATCCTTCAAAAGTTAAGAAAGGTCAGTGCTGGTTCATTGGAGACCTAAGAAATTCGATAGGTTCAATATATCTAAAATTCCGGCCGTAAAGCTCATAATCTCCTGCCAAGTTGCATTTGTTTCCTGTACTAATATGTATACGTAGTCCTGTGCTAAGTCTCTGTAACGCCCTTTCCTGATGTGAGTACAGATTTCCGTTATTGAAATTAGTAGTAGTAGTAGCAGAGTATATAACCCTAACAAGAGGAAGAGAAATGGCCTTAACGTATCGTTCACCAATATAGTTTCCTGAGGAAAAATAGGCATCAATTACAATGTACTATGAAGGATAATGGCATTGACATAACTGGTCTAAATGAAATGCGTCTTGACTCAGATGTTACTGATTGCGAAGCTAAAATCAATGGTTACAATATATATCATAATAACCGTAAATAGAAATGGTGGTGGAGTTGCAATATATGCTAAAGAAAGTATGTAACTCCCAGTTGTAAAATTAAGGAGTGATAAACTGGAACTCATTTCACTTGAAATTAAACAAAATTACGCAAAGCTATTTCTAGTTGTCTGCTGGTATCGACCTCCAACAGCTGGGGTTGATGCTATTGCCTTAAGAATCTAGGGGGTATTTCAATAACCTTGAGAAAGAAAATAATGAAATAATTCTCTTCGGTGATACTAACTTCGACTTCAAAAACAAGCAGAACAAGAATGTAACAAAGTTAGACATGATCTACTCTTAATTTCATCTTGAGCAACTGATTAAAGAACTAATGACCGAAATGAGCAAAATACAACACAGATGCTAATAGACCATTTCTCCTCCTTTTGCCCAAAATATATCTTATACTCAGATGTATTGAAAATTGGAATGGTAGACCACTACCTGGTGTACGGCATACGGAAAGTCAATGCCTGGCGGTTAAAAAACAAAAAATCAAAAAATGTGGAGACCAGAAATCTAAGGAAGTATAATAAGTCTCTATTTCGTAATGACGTAGAACAGGTAGACCGAGAAAGCATTCTAAACTCAGGTAATAAGTGTGATGAGATGACTAACAAATTTCATGAGACTTTCCAGTCAAGCTTGGACATACATGCCCCCATAAAGAAAAAGAGACAATGCTCCCAAACCGCACCCTGGATGACACCTCTAATTAGGGAACTAATACTAAAAAGGGATGGGCGCCAAAAAAGACGCTGAAAAGTCTCCTGCGATGTGGAATTCTTATAAAAAGCTTCATCATCAAGAAACGAAGAGTATTGGTAAAGCAATAAGTTCCCACAATCAGGGCTTAATGTAAGATAAGAAAAATAACCCAAAAAGGATGTGGAAAGCTATCAACAAAGTGCTTCATAAGGACTCTACATCTACAGAAATTTCGAGCCTAAACGTGCATGGCAAGGTGAACGAGATATTGCCCAAGCATTCAATGATCATTTTGTCATAGTTAGTTCTAAGTTATCGAGCAAAATTGAGTCGCTGCCTGATGATAACCCTGTTAATCACTTCAAAATTCACACAAATGATTTAATTTTTACACCGGTTAGTGTTACTACTGTCCTGAATGTCATCAAAAATCTAAAAAATGGAAAGCCGCCTGGACCCGATGGGGTCTCTACAACGCTTATCAATTATGCAGCAGACATTATCTGTAATCCCTTGGCTACGATCTATAACTCCTCTATGGAATCTGGAACGTTCATAGACTTTTGGAAACTAGCAAGGGTAACCCCAATCTTCAAATCAGGTAACAAAAATGACGCAAACAATTATAGGCCCATTTCAATAATCTCCGTGTTCGCAAGGATATTTGAAAGAAGCATACACGATCAGTTATACGATTTGCTAAAAAAAAACAAAACTCTGACACCAAGTCAATCCGCCTTTCAAAATGAAAATCCTAGATGAGATTGATTACGGTATTAGTCAGAGATATATTGCTCTCCAAAATGGAATTAGTGAATCTCTAGTATCAAAATGGAAAATTCTAGAATTATAGAAAATGTCCAAAAAGGAAATTATAGATAGTGCTGCCTCAAAGCATCGAATGCTTTTGACGAAAAACAGAAGAAGCGGAAAACACTCCAGAATCTTTCAACATCTACATGCCAAGATGGTTGAAAGTCGTGGAAAAGGAATGAAGGTATCTTTTTCTGGCTCTATACCCATGCAAATAAAATCCAAATGACAATCAACGGCGGGGGTAACCGTATCCCTAAGTTTGCAATTGTGGCTTTCATACAGCAATACAAGATAAAGCTGCGTCGAGTACAACGAAAAAAATGAATCAATTAGACAACATTGATACCTGAGATAATGGAATGGCATTGCACGTTAAGAGAAGGACTCGTAAAGACAAGATCAAGCAGTCCGAATGATGACACGAAATGGGGAGGATTTCCTCCGGAGAAACGCTTTAATGTGGATCAAGTACCCCTATCATTTGTGATTGATCGTAAAACTACTGATGAAATCGAGATTCCTAAGGAAGAATAACGGCATCATAAAGTGTGTGTGAGCAACCCTGGAAGTGGCCTAGACAAACGTCAATGTACTTACAAATTGCATTCAGCCTCGTCAAAGATGCTTTACGCATTGCAGATATTTTTCAAGGGACAGGTAAAAGGATAACGGCCGATCAAATGCAAGCATACGATAGTTATGTAAATGTGTATTGGCAGGAAAATGCTTAGGCTGACACCAAAATGTTTGCAGAGTGGGTGAACCATACATTAGCACATGCCATTGCCAACCTAGACGAGTTTGTACTCTTCTGTGACAATCTGGAGGCACAAGTAAGCCTTCCTTTTGAGGAGGCTGTAAGTAAACTGAATGGTATTGTTTGGTATGGTGTCGTAAACGCTACTGATTAATGGCAGCCAACTGATGCTGGGGCAAGCTATCTTCTTAAGAAAATGATCGAACAAAGGGCAGCAGCTATAGCTAGAAGAAGACATTGTCAGCCAAGGAACGAAGAATTCTTCTCACACTTGGATTGGAGAGACATATCACACCTTCCGGTCAAAAGGTTATGACCAATCGCGATACAACTGCTTCCAAACAACAGGCTGCTTGATCGCTGCAGACGGCTCTGATGACAATTTAACTAAGCCTGGAGGACTGGAGGGCTATCGTTTCCCACCACCCTTGCCAACCCTTGCTTCATCTGATGCTGTTTCTAGCGAAATCCCTGTGACTGCAGTACTGCCTGGTGATGTTGTAGCTCATTCTACGGTAGATTATGGTGAAACAGATGAGGAAGATCAAGAAATTGACTACGAATAGGATCGTACTGAAACACACCACAATGTTGGGAAAACAATTCGGATCCTATATGAATACGGTTGGTGTATGGGAGTAGCTACATGGTATAATGCAAGAATGGGGAAAATTCATCTGCTAGATGATGATGATTCGACTGATCATTATTCATGTTTACCTGCATATTTAAAATGTCTTGTAGTACGCATGCGCAGCATTGAATCGCAGCATTTAAACCTTTTGCTAAGAAAGTCTTAAGAAAGTTTTGATACTGCAATCATGAAAAAGTTAAGATAGTTTCAGTACTGGGCTAAAAAACTTTCTTATGAGAAAAACGTGTAAACTAGCATCAGGAATACAAAAGAGAATTCGGCAGAAAAGATCAACACAATGCCCCTAGAATTGACATAATTTGATATACTATAAAGCATCAGGACATTTTCAGATAAGTCAAAGTCTTAAAACATAGAGAGGATTCCAGTTGTTGACAGTGTCCACTTCAATATAACTTACAAAGCAATATATGATCACAATTTAAGTACAAAAGTTACTCTGAAAATCTGACAAAATAATACTCACTTCTTCAGATTCTGCTTTCTTCTGTTGATAACCAAATTTCTCAGCAATCCCTCTGAGAAAAAGAAGAGAATTCAGAAATTTTTGATAAAGTATATCTACTTACTGAAAAAGGTGCATCATATGATTAAACTGGGTATCAGCAAAAAAATAACATCCATATATTATGCAGAAGAAGGAATGCATTAATAAAAAAATTACAGTAGATTGTATTTCGTAGATTTTGCTACCGTTACTATCAACAAGAACGTGATAGACACAAAACAGAATAATGCATAAAGTTCGAAAATGATTGCACTACCCTGCTAGAAATGGCAACAAACAGTGGCTAAGGGCCTAATCTTGGAAAAAACTAAAGTATTGTCTTGCAAAGGCTTCTTCCATCGCCGTTTAGGCAGAAAACTAGTCATTTCTTCAATTTGGAAGTAAATCAGAGTGTAAAACAAAACCGTTGACTCTTGGTGTACAAATTGACAACATTCCTCAGGAAGTGCAGTCATAAATTTGGGAAATAAAACCCCCAAAGGGGCCACAACGAAGTATAAAACCGAACATAGCCGAAAACCATATTATGGTCTTTCAGTGCTTCAAAGCCAAAATATCTCAGGTCTAGTGTTAGTAGTGCACTCTGTAAGTGAATTCCTTCTTTGTACCTAGAGGAGAAGGCACTAGCTCATG
This sequence comes from Mastigias papua, assembly GCA_964019165.1. NCBI lineage: Eukaryota > Metazoa > Cnidaria > Scyphozoa > Rhizostomeae > Mastigiidae > Mastigias > Mastigias papua. Next base: position 9,877,474 of record OZ025286.1, read on the forward strand.
TAGCAATTTCCAGTGAGTCACCTCTGCAGACTTTACATGTCATCAGAAAAAATTTTGTCATTTAATATGACAAAACTAGCATTATCTACAGAGGTCTAACTACAGAACATTGCTGCAAAACAATTTTAGCGCCTATTCACTAATCATGTCTCTAAGCAAGAAAAACAAAACTTCAGAAATAACACATCTCTTGATGTTGCAAAACAACACTCACTTAAAATTGTTTAAAAATTATAATGGTTTAATTCTAAGCGTAAAGAAGCAATTCTCTCAAACTTTTCAGGTGCCGGAATATTTTTAGTAAAAAATCCTACTTTTTCTACGGAAAAAGCGCATTTGTACGGCAATTTGCTATACTAACTAACAAGAATTACTACCCGAATATTTACGGCACTCATTGAATACTTTCATCAATTGTTCTCTCAAGAAATCTTAACAATATTAAAGATCCAATTTCACTTCAAAATTATGGGTATGATAACAATTGTCTTTTTCACAATATGGCATTAAATTGTCAGAAACAAACCCATTAAGACTACTCAAAATTAACAATAATGATACCTTAAATCTAAATTCATACGCGCATCAGCTTAACAAAAAAAATTCACTCACTTTGCATACAAATAATTTTTTGACAATTTTAATATCGCCAGGAATATTACCAGTGGTATGAAACATCCTAGCCATATAGAGTATAAGTAGATCTGTGAAAAAATGACAAATAGGAATAAATTTAGAAGGCTACAGTTATCACAAATCAAAAGATGCTTCTAAGTGCTAGACTCTACTTCGTTGATTTACAACTACTGATTCACTGGTAACTGTAAATCTGCCAAAGATAGCCTGAAAAAACACACAGAGTCTTTGATTTATACATCTGGTGTAGAAAGATAGAAAAAATGTTAGGTGCTTAGATAAGGGTGCTTATCAAAACGAAACAGCAACAGAGAAAGATATTAGATTACCATGCATACGAAAGCGGAAACACGAAATCCGATAAAAATATGCATCAGAACAGAACAGAACAGTCTATGCAGCAGCATTCGGCAAAAGCTTGTCAAGAAAAAAGTTGCAGAATATTCAATGTCCTGACATTCAATCAGAAATTCGTCCATTACCGCATGGAGGAGCACTACCTGTATCTGAGGCATCTCTGGAATTTGTACTTGATTCTGATGTTGAAAAAAGGGTAAGATCTTAAAGTAGTGGTCGATTGCCAAGGAGGCATGAGTCATACTTTTCACACTCTACTTCCAACGAACCACACCTCATAATTCCGGCAATGGAATCGATATGAAAAAATGACAAGTTAAAGCAGCTTTTAAGGTAAGGTGCATAAACTAGAATCAACATCAGTGGTAGCTACATGGCAGCTCAAAAAGCAGTAGATTTTGCTTCTACCACTGCACATAAAATTGGTGCTAATGAAAAGCCTTGTCAAGGCTGAACAGCCTTGTCAAGACCATGGAAAAAACAAGAAAAAGTTTGAAGTACCCGCTAAAAAGTTCACAAGACTGAGTGAAGCTAAAATGAAGGAAGGTGAGTTCATAGTTCCCAGATAAGGTAGCTTCTCTATGACAGTGAATTTGACCAAGCACTATTTGGAAAAGAGAAAATAGCGTGGGAAGCATTTGAGTTGGTCGTCAAAACATTTCTAGGGAAAAAAGACAACTTCAAGTAATTGATTTGCAACCTCGTAAAAGTATACAGTTGTGAGGGATGCGATATGTCACTTAAAATTCATTTTTGAACTCTCATTTGGATTTCTTTCCAACGAATTGTGGAGTGTGGAGTATGGCAAACGATTTCACCAAGATATGTCTGCAATACAAAAGAGATACCAAGAAAATGGAGCCCATCAATGCTCGCAGATTTTTGCTGGATGGTAACGAGGGATACCCCACTTACTGCATTGATTGATTGATTGATTGATTGATTGATTGATTGATTGATTGATTGATTGATTTCAAATATTAGTGCATGCGAGCGACAAGAGAAAAGACCAACAAAAGACATCGACTAGCTCCTTTTTACAACAAAAAATGAGAATCGCTTACTATTTGTCCTGTGATCGTTGTTCTAAACAATGCAATAATGATATTGATTATGTGGCATACCTTTACCGTTGTATTTAGTAGCGCACCTTGGCTACCATATATTCATTCACACGCAAAGTAAAAACTTTTTAATCTTTTAAACTAGAGCCTATGATCAAGTTTAACTGCCATTTTTGAATTCGGCAGCTGAAATTATGCAAGAAGTGGTGATTTTTATTTCCGAAGCAAACAACTTTTGAAAAATTGTTGACTAGTCTTATGGAATGAAGTTGCATAATCAATATAAGCAAATGCAATACAATGAATGGTGCATCTCAAAAGTACAAATAAATATAATTAACTTCCAGAGGAAACTTACAACAAAGCAGGAAAGCGAAAACCAAGGATTTGTCCAATTAAGCATTCGCCGAAATGCTGATATAAAACGTCGTATTGGTAGAATACCATCAGCTGTATCAAATAGAAAAAAATCCATAAAAACAATGGTACTTCTTGACGGACAGACACCTGTCTCGAACTGTACTAGTATCGATCAGCGTCTTCTCGAATTCGTAGTAGACGTTTGAAGAATTCGATATGAAATAAAGCAAGTATTTTGAGCAAAAGCAGGTTGGCGAAGATATGTCATCAAGTGAAATTTATGGTTCGTTCATCAGTTCTCACTACAATCGTTCAAAATGCCAGCTGACATTAAATCAAAGCTTCAACTCTGTTTACAAGGAATCCTATTCAAGGGTTTTTGGAGATTCATTAGCATGACACATAAAGCAAAAGTCGATATGAAAAAGTAAAAAAGGCCAGGACAGAAAAAAGACAAAAAATCCCATGAAGTACTTACAAAACCTGGAAACATTCTCTCGTAGTCTATAATCAGAAGAACAGTTTAAACTACAATATTGCAAAGAAACAATATAATACAACACAGCCACATTTTGTTTTCGACTAATTAGCGGATTTGTTTACAATAAATTATTAACCAAAAAGATGCTTCCATTTTTTACGTCGTTCATTGTAACGCCATTTTGAATTGGAGAACTCACTACTTGCAATTTTTGACCCGGAAAAATTTATGTTCACTTACAGAGACGAGCTTTCAACTGTAACTTGGTAAGTATATTCTACATTATTATCTCGAAACCTAAGCTGGGAAATTAATGGTTTCCAAGACATTCAACATACGGAGCAGCGCCCATTGTTTACAGTATATATCATAGGCCCTTTCTGAATCATCTTTAACTACAGATACTACGAGAACTTATTTATTTATGCAAAAAGGATGTCTTTTTTCATGTATTCATATGGTCATTATTCAAACTAATCCCAAAGCTACCATTTTGAATCTGGCAATTCTGGCGTGAAACTATGACGAAGGATTCTGATGAAATTTCAAACGACGATAAGCAGCAAGAGAGAAGAAAGATTTTATAAAACTATTAAGTACGAAGGAAGTGTTCGAGAATTGGCATATGAAGAAAGGTTGCAGTTTGTGCTTTGCACACAAATTGATTACTTATATATGAAAATTTGCATTGCAAGAACGATTTGTACGACTTGTACATGGAACTGTGGTAGGCCTATCAAGGAAAATATAAGGATAGGTCACCTTAAAGAAGGTGGATGGGAAGCAAGATTGAGTCAATTGCCTTGAAACAAGCCAATCATGATATTCTAATATTCATAATATCTTCTCTTAGGTAGGATGACGCAAAGACGTTTCATCGCTAGCTTCTTCTCGTCTTAGATTAGAAAGTTATGCAAAAGTACATTCATGAAGAAAATTCAAACCTATTTTCTCCCTGAAAACTGACAGTATCATCTTCAAAAACGCATACAGATTTGTTAGATGATCAGTAAAACATGAAAGACGTAAGTTTATTGATGAATGCTGTGTTCACTTATGAAACAGTAATGACTTGACGAATAATGCCAAGGTGATTTTTCTACATTTGCCATGTAGCTTTTCAAAACAAATTGTAAGTAATGTTCCAGGACTAAATGGGGTCAGAAGGTATTAACAAACTAGGTTTCTGCGATGATACAGAAGACGCCAGAAAGACACATCTTAGTCAGGTGCTGATATGACAGCTAATCTTAGCTATTTGGAAAATTCGACCTTTCTACCCCTAAGCTGTGAAGTATAAGGATAAAATTGAGGATTACGTTTGCTAGCCTCAGTATGTTTCACATTTTATACATGAATAAACAAGTCCTTATGGTTTTAACAGTTAAATGTGATTCAGGAAGGGCCTCTTGTATACAATGTAAGGAATTGGCACAGCTCTATATGTTGAACATCTTGGAAACCATTCATTTCCCAGCTTAGGGTTTCGAGATATTAATGATGTAAAATGTACTTACCAGGTTATAGATAAAAGCTCGTCTCTGTAAATGAACATAAATATTTTTCCAGGCCAAAGAGCTCTGTGAGTAGTGATTTCTTCACAACAACTTCGCTTCAAAATGGCGTTACAATGAATGATGTGCAAAATGGAAGCATCCTATTGGTTAATAATTTGATGTACACAAATCTGCTGATTAGTCGAAAACAAAATCTGGCTATGTTATAATCAACAGATTGATCAACAGCATTTACACGCTTTTTTACATGAAAACCGCTTTTTACTTGAATCTCAATTTTCTCAACTTTACCTTAAATTGAGGCTGAGGTTTTCTTAACATTTTCTTAACTCTAACTAGCGTAAACGGCCTGAAGGGGATACAATTATTTGTTGCAAAAAGTTTTGTCTCTGCTATCCAAGATTATCAAAGAACAGTTTCGAACTTTGTAAAGCAGCTTGTAAAGAATGAGCTAATATCGATTACTGGCACGTAAAAAAGATAAACCTTGGACTTTGAGCATTATGATTAACATTTTCTTAATACTTTGGCCTTTCTAGCCTCATTTTCTTATGAAGTCTTTTCTTATACAAAAATGTTTAAGATGAGATATGAAGAGACATTAATCTATTTACAGTCATAAACTCAACACTGCATTAATACACAGCAAACAATAACAGTATACAGGTGAATATTTTGCTGTTTTATACAGTTGATATGAAACTCCAGCATATTTCTAATGTTGCTATAGCAACTATTAGGCTTTCCAAGGAACGTAATAGCCACTGGTCCAACAAGAATAGCAACAACAACAACAACGCCAAAAGCAGGTACATAGGAAAATACAAATTGAGAATTCAGAAAACATACCTCTTTATCGCCAAAGGCTCATCTTCCTTTTCTTGCTCATTCTCTGCTGCTTCATCATTAAGAAAATCAGATATGCGATCATGAATCTAAAAGGAATGCCAGAACAAATGAAAGAACATTCTTAGATCATTCATAAGTTTGTTAAAGTAAAAGATGACAAGCTTTAATCACATTGCTACTTCGTCTGATAAATGCGTGCTATTATCGATTCAGTGAAAAGAATGTTCCACTCATGATAAAAAGCTTTTTCATAACAAAAGGAATATTTAAGACACTAGTCTAAAATCATACTTACACAAATGAAGATTAGATTAGTTTCAATAGTAAGTTAAAACAACTCATGAGTATGAATATGATTATTAAAATGAAGGTAGTTACAAAAAGGATAAAAAAGAAGAACAAAACAGTTCAAGCAAAAAAGAGAACCAGATGAATACAAATTATTGAGTAAATTTCAATGAAAATGACATCATGCATGCCAAATTTTCACTACAACTCAAGGTTCAGCATCCAGTCTCGTTACTATGTCACGTTCTGTTGGTAGCTCGCTACACGTGGGCATACTCCTCTCAGTTACTTAATATGTCCTTATGTCACTCAAATGGCAAAGGATGTGTAGCAACGTATGATCTGATGCTATTTTCCCATACATCGTGTACTTCTATAACGTCACTGATTGATCGTAAGTGCTGTACATCGAAGCTAAGTTTAATGTATGGAGAACATGGAGCCCAAGAGAGATGATGAATCATCGATGAACTAACATTCTCACTGACCTTTGAATGTGGGTTACATACTTGTATTCTCAAAGAAATTCGTAGAGCAGTGGGTACCAGAGATAACAAAAGCAAAGGACTGGTGACGTCATCTCCTAATTACTAATACTAGGTCCGTGCAATAATTGCAATAATGTAGATTTCAATTCAACTGGATGTAAATTCCCCTCCCAATACTTCGAAATAAATTTGCACCATATACCGCTCAACTCGGCTCAATTAACTCAACTAATAGGCTCGTAAACTTTGATCGAATACTATAAACAATGCCACAATCTGATTTCTCCAGTATACGGACATTAAGATCACCCTTTCAGGAAAGTTCCTGCTTCATCACGTACAAGACCAAGATTGTCTTCGAAACATTTTCGTCATTCATCCCTTTTTCTCCTGAAAAACAAATCTGGCTCTTCTTTGTACACTCTTTAATCAAAGGCCAGCCTTTTTAAATCAATCTTTGCTTGCAATTCCAATCAGGGTGACCAAGAATTAATCATGAATCCCAATCTCATCAATAACCCTATGTCAAAACCGACAATTACACGTAGGGCTCGAGATACGCTCATCATTTCTCTCCACCTTCTTCAGGTCAACATCTATTAATCTAAAGACCTGTTAGTCTATATACCATTGTTCTCAAACCATGTGGCACTTAACTTGTGCCTCTACTGAACAAACTTTTTCAGCTCTTCTATACTTTAGGTATAGCTCCTTCTCACTGGACACTTGCCCAAATATTCCCTGTTCCCTACAATGGGACAAATCTGACCCACCGCTTTATCTTTTATCGATATTTCACGGACAATGCTCTGTACAAATCAGGAATATAAGTGCTCGAATTTTCTGGTGGAAGAAGTCATTTTGATGGGATAACAATATTGCTAATGCCACATATATGTGTATACTTGTCTCAAATAGTAACGATAAACATATCTGTTAAAGCCATAACTTCCAGATGAGTAAAAAAGAGCCAGTACATTTAAAGAAATGTTATATGACAATGAATGACTATAAAAAAGGGCAGATTGAACAACGACCAGTCTCAATTCAAAACAGGTTTTTATAGAAAATTTATTTGGTGCTAGCAAGAGAAAAAATTTCTGAAAGACTAGAACAATTTCATTAGATAAAATTACCCGAACAGATTTGCTCGAGAAGTAAACAAATGCTTTTTGCATAAATTTCGTTACTTTTTATGTCGTACGGGAACCCCTTTTTGTGCATGTCCTTCATAACCAATCATCACTTTTGTGCCCGGTGCATGAACACAAGATAATATATGTTCACTGCAGCTACCATCATTGTGAACAGTGTCCACACAATTTAACCACGTTGCTTTCTTTGGTTTAGTCAGGTATGGTATCTGCAATCAAAACCTTGTATCTCCATACATTCTCTATAATCGCTTACTTTCTTCTCTATTATATCAAATATCTTATTTTGGCTTTTATTGCTGAGAAAAGTAAATTTGGGACCTCTTCCTTTTAAAATAGGTCATTCTTGTGCTTTAGCACACATATTTCTCAGAGCTTTGTAAATCTGCTCCAAATGGCGCTTAGTTCTTTGATCGCATTGAACGAGACGCTTGAGTAACTTCAAGAAGTTGTTACAGTTTTGTGATCCATCAAGCCTTACTCTGTGTCCTCCTAGTGCCATAACTTGAAGTCCAAGGTAAAGCATGTTGCTCACAATTCTCTGCACAATTTTCCTGTTTGATATAATCTCTTCTCTGAAACATTCTTTTTCCAATGCCAGTTCTTTTCTTTAGCAATCTGTTTTTGCTTTGGTTCTGGAGAGAGAGGGCTTGTGCTAATGTTGAGTGAATGTATGACTCTGAAATTTCATGTTTCTTTACTGCTTCGTATTATTTCTTCCAGTTGCAGAGCCAACAGTCTGTAAATCAGGACCCTTGTGCAAGAGGTCTCACCAGAGGAATCATCTCTAAGATTCGCATTGGAAAATAAGAGAAGGATGCAAGGAATACACAAGACGGCATCTCTTGACATCGAGTATGACACCCATTTTCGAAGGAGAATTTCGACAGTGGAAAATGGCTCATTGTGTACAGCAACTTTTCTTCTCACCAAAATTCTTCTTTCGTTCATGAAGAATCTCTTGAGACGATTGAAAACATATAAGTATATTTTGGGCATCCTTTTCTTCCATATTTATTCTACCAGATCTATGGTACCGATCGCCCAGTGTTCATAAGGCAACATCTTTTTTCCCCATCTAAAATGTCTTGATATTATACAAGTAGTGTTCCCACACAAAATGTGTCTTAAATTAGTCAAACCGACTCTATTAGATGCTATTAGCTGATATGGTATCTGCGTTGCGCAGCTAATTCAGTCTCGCGAATGTTTGCCTGACCATATCACTGTAAGTGTCCTTTTCATATGCGACGTACGGACAGAAACTAGTTCCTAGGCACACATCTTCTCTTATCTCGCGCAGTCATGTAAATTTGTGAATGGCTATAAGCACGCGCATTTACAAGCTTGTACAAGCCACCCTTCCTAGTTCGTCTACAAGAAACGTCTGATTATTTATATGTGAAAAGTCTGTTGGTACTACAGAACTTCACTATAGCACGAAAAAGCGGGAATATTCTTCTAGCATACTGAAAGCTTTTTTCGTCCGACACTCGTCAGAGTATGAAACGTCCGATAACGACCGAAAAGTGAACCGAAATATAGCGGGTGCACGTGATATGATGAATAATGCGTCTATTTGGCCCTATGATTGGCCAATTAGCACCTATTCACCATTGTTTACTTGAAGAGTCCAAGTGAAAAAACGAACTCTTTTTGTTGAATCTTGTGTAAATTAAAAGAGTTCGTTTTTTCACTTGGACTCTTCAAGTAAACAATGGTGAATAGGTGGTAATTGGCCAATCATAGGGCCAAATAGACGCATTATTCATCATATCACGTGCACCCGCATCTGGCTATATATTTCGGTTCACCTTTCGGTCGCTATCCGACGTTTCATACTCTGACGAGTGTCGGACAAAAAAGCGTTCAGTATGCTAAAAGAATGTTCCCGCTTTTTCGTGCTATAGTGAGATTATTTATATCTTATATTAGGGGGAGTCTTCACAGGGCCACCTAAAAGGCGAGGCGTGAATCCTCAAGCTAAGTAAATCACAACCTTGGATTAGGTTCCATTGAGTAACTTCCAATATTACATGAAAAAACTACACTTTTCCATAAGAATACCTAATTTTTTGCTAAGCCTCAATATCCTTACTTTTTTGTCATTCTGAACCTATGAATAGTCTTGAATTATTCCTAACTTTTAGAGATTTTGAGCTATACTATTCGCATAGACAATAGTCTTATGTTAAAAGTTGTGGAACAGACACTACCCGAAGAGTCGTTGTGTCGCATCATAGCACAATTAATCCTACGCAGGAGCATAATGACTCCTACGCAGGATAAGTGAAGCTCTCACTTGTTGTGTTTTCTAGAGAAAACTCAAGTAACCAAAACGTTCATCAAGCCTTGATGAAACTTGAGCCTTGCATTATTCATAAACTATTCTAAAATTTCAGGGACCTTTAGGCTTTAAATTCTTATTGGCTATATACCTATAAAAAGTGTGTAATGGAAATTAATTTTGATGTTACTGAAGAAAAGTTTAAGAAAATATCTAGGTACAACAGTATTTTGAGTATTGATGCTGAAAATAATCAAGGTGTAGCAGTTTACATGTCTTTTTTACCAGAAACCTGGCTCAAGGTATAGTAGCAACAGTTTCTTAAGTTCTGGCCACATTTTAGCTCTAAAAGTTTCTTAAAAGTTTCTTAAGTCAATGAACAAATTGCAATGATAGCAAATGCAAAACAGAAAACCTTGTCTTTTGTCTTGCCCATAAGGCATAGCACATAAAACATACAGTAATTGAAACTAGTTAGAAAGTTCAAAAGTTCTTAACTCTTTCTCTGTAGTTCTAAAGCTTTATAAAATGTTAGGCTTTCTAGTACTAGACTTCTTATAACCCTGGTAATAGGTCTTTTGTAACCATAGTAACAGGTTTGATATAACAGGTTTCTTATAAAAAAATGCTTACTACAAGATTTGAGGTGTAACAATGATGTGAATATACCATTTATCCTTTTCACTTACAGACTGCTTTCTTATCCTTTAACCACAATTGAATAAGCATGACTTTAAATCAAAATGAATTAAATTGTCCTTCAGATAAGTAAATGGGGGTACCCTCCGAATTAAACTGAATGAAATGATGATAATATAGATACAAATTCAATAGCATAATACAAATTCAATAACTTGTTGACTTAAAAGCCCACCTGACTACATACACAAGGATTTATATCTAATGCTCTCCAGCAGAAACAGTATATAGGGAGAAATAATTGGATTCATACATAAACATTTTATCATATGTTTATAATGCATTTGATTCATTGCTGCAGCATTCTGATTGTGTAGTTTCTATGCAACTTCAGCAAACAAGCAAAATAGTACCACAGTTCCCTGGATCTATTTCCATGCATCAATATCAATGTATTATTTGGTAATTCATCTTACAAAAACACTACTGTATATAGGCTCTCAAATATTAACTCTCTCATTTATAAGCCCACTAATGGGCTTGTGAATGAATAGAAGCCCAGGACTTGAAATTAGGACTTAACAGAATGACATTCCCAGAAAACAAGCCAATCTATAAAAATAAGCCAATTCAACAGAAGTTTGAGATGATCCTAATGATCCAAAACCAGATGATCTAAAAATATAGTAAAGTTTCCAGTCAAGACAAAAAAGATACAAATGCATATCTTATTTTGAGGAATTGTGGTAAATTCTATTGAAGCCATAAAACAAAGACAAGGTAAAGTAAGATAAATCTCTGATGAAAACATACCATATTCCAGGCCTTTATCTTGAATGTAACAAATTTTGATGTAGGCTCTGGGGCAAAAGCATCCGCAGTATCTGCAATTCAAGGTAATACAACATCATAAATAAAACATTGCCAACCTCTATCTCAGTACATTCTAAAAGAGATTGGAAGTTGCATGCAATTAAAATATATGACAATTGCAGTTTATACAATATGCTAAATCAAAATAAGGGTAACAACAACATCAGTCACATCATTATCAACTATCAGTCACATCTCACAACTTCCTAAGATTCCAATTCTTTAGGCAACAATAGAAAAATAGTCTCATCTCTAAAACCATTTATCATATAAAATGGAATTTGACAAAATAAGAACTTAGTGCAGATTACAACAAAAATCCTGCATTGAATGCAAGAAAGAGACTGCAGCATAACTCTAGTTCCTGTATCTAAATAAACAAAATAATGACCTTTAGAGGCAGCTACCCTGCTGAGATCATGCTTTCCATTTTTAGAAGCAGGCAATGTCCCAGCAAATGCAAGGCTATTTGCAGATGCGATACCAGAGGCAAGTAAAACATTTTCAGGGTAAACAGTGTTGTCAGCAACTGTTGTGAGATCTTCCCAAGCATCACGCCCACTTTCAACTTCTAATGGTTTCTTCATTTCCTTTATACTAAAACCAAGGATAGTATACAGATAAATTATTATTGAATTAAATAGGAAAGCACTCTTGCTCTCAAATGACCTTGCCATGTGTGTAAAGCATAGGACTTCACATCCACAACATCAAACTTCATAACTGTATTAAAGTATATTTAGTTGTCTTCTCAACTATCAAACTTCCTAATGTCAGTAAATTAGCACATGGATGTAATCTAAGGCTATATACACTACGGGTCATATATAAAAGACTATGTCATATTTGGCAGGGTTCTAGCTTTACAAGTCAAAAAGAGACATTACATTCTCCTTTACTCTCAATCCATCATCATGAAGTATTTATCACCAAATATAGGGTGGCAGAACTCTTCTATATGATGTAAGAGGTGAAATCTATCCATTTATCAACAAAGTTTCATGCAACAACTATGCAATGAGATGATGTGCATTAAATCATGAAACCACAAAACATCATTTCCAAACTATAGACCTTGGATTGGGTGGCCGTTTTGGTTGCAGTTTTTTGAGCTTCTCTTCAAGTCTCTTGGTCTTCTTTTTCTCTTCCTCCAACTGGTTTTTCAAGGAATCAATTTTGCCCTTTTCTTTCAATTGCCTCAACTCTTCTCCTACAACAATGAAGCCCAATATTGAATTAGAAGCAGAATTAGACTTATAGGTTTACTCTGAAAATTGTTACAGCAAAACAATTTGATAGAGTATGTCTGTCATATAGATAATTGGCTCAAACAGATTCTTGACCAAAGGTACCAAATAAACTTAAAAATGTCCATAAACAGCAGATAAGCAGTTGAATCTGATCATGCAATTTATTGCAAAATTTCTTGAAAAGAAAACAATAAATAATCCTTAACAGCAGAATGTTGTCCTTGAAAACACAACCTCTCAGATCAGAGTTAAGCTTTCTATTACTGACCTTTTTCTGATAAGATCTCACGGGGTTTGATTGCCATTGAGTTTTTTCGCATTCATTCTTTCTACTTCATGGCTAACTGACATAGGCAACAAATGATCTTTGAAGAAAGCATAAAATGTTTCCTTACCAAGTTGTTGGTTTTCCACCATGGTTTCCACCAACTGCTCTTGTAATTGATTTAGTTGCAGCTCGTACACAGACCTATCTGAGTCCCAAAGCGGGTCCTTCGCATTTTCATTTGACTCTCCTGAATTTCGTTGAACTGATTTAGTCTCGATTTCCCTTTTGCTGAATGCTCCGCCGTCAGAAATGGTAGTTGAAGTTCTTGTGTCTGAGACAGAACTGGCATCAGTAAATGACTCGGCGTTCCCATCATCCGCAATGTTAGAAATTTCACTAAAGTTATCTTCAAGAAAATGCTTCCTAAATGACGGTCGTAGCATGGTTACGAGTTGCAAACCTGACAGGTACCTCCTCTCTAGCTCTGTAGCAGAGTAGAGAGTTTTCTGCATCACAGGCCCAAAATAACAACCCGTTACAACAACAACTTCAGGTCATTTTCAGATAGTAACAACAACAACAACTACCAAAGATTTAAATTTTAGCAATGGCGGAAAGATCTTTCCAACTTCAGCAAGAAATAAGAAATAACGCACAAGAACTCGGGGATTTCCTAAAGGAGCTCAGTAAATGGGAAAACGACATAAAGAGAAAAGATGATGAGTTGAAGAAAACCGCTGAGATTGAACAGGTAGAGGACGTTCAGTTCAGTGTCATTTTTGAAATTCCACAAACATACATACAATATACTAATCTACTGACAAATCTACTTACAAAAATAAATTAACATTTACTTAACATTGAATATAAAAATAAAGAAGAATACAAAACAAATAATAAAATTGTATGGTTCGTTGAATTTCTCAAAGGAGGAACTGTCTCAATAGGCAGACTAATCGAGGAGAGAATCCCCCCTATCTGGTCAATTTAGATTAAAGGGAATTTTCTGTTCAAAGGGATAGTAAAAAGATTTGAAACAATTAGAAATAGTTTCATTTCAAAAAAGTACTTCAAGGTTCAAATGAAAATTTGATAGAAACAATAATGTCTTACAAGTTTTGAAGATGAATGTTTAATTGCAACTTAAACGGATTTTTCAAGCGAATGTTCCTGATTTCAACCGGAATATCGTTCCAAAGTTTAGCTCCAAGATAACGCAAGGATTTCAAGCCATATTGAATGGTATTTTTGTATGGACCAACACCATCATTTCAACCCAGAGCTTGACAGACTGTCCAGGCAGACTGCTAGGCTGGATTCCAGAGTATGGCCTTTTTCGACAAGATCTTGAGTGTGCTTGAACAAATATTCAGGTGTGCAAGTGTGCGTTTGGTTTCAGATATGCACATTTCAGTGTGAAGCAAATGTGAAACGGAAAAGTACTGTATCAAACAATGTATACACATCAGAGAAATTTTGCTTTAAGGAAATAAATAAGTTATTATCATTTTAACATTTGGAAAATTTTTACTATGAAGTTGAAATTAACCAATTATGCCATGCCCACGCAATGGCCATTTTGGATGCTTAGTATCATATGAGAAAAACATCTCAAGTGTGCACTTGCCATACCTGCAGGCTGGTTACCAGGTTGGAATCTTTGAAAGACCTTTGGTTGTTTCATTTGCTTAAAACTGCATGGTTGCAGATAACTTGCATAAACATTATATGCAGCTGAGACAGCTGAAACAGCATGCTCTTGTTTAACATATCCATGGAAACAAGCTAGTTCCCTGATTTATGTAAGATTGCCACATCTATAAAGATGGGAAAGGATTGGTAGATCTAATTATAGGCCAACATCAGTCCTGCCAGTTGTCTCAAGGCTCTTTAAAAAATTTATTTCAAACCAGCTCTATCAGGATACCTTTTTCATATGAGCAATTTGGTTTTTGTGACTGTAGTCTACAGTGCCTTGCCTACTCAAAAATACCAACAATTGCCAATGTATCATGGGTTTTATGATAACAAACTTGTGGGAATAGTTTTCATTGATCTAGCAATAGCATTTGATATAGTTGATCATTTCATTCTCTGCAAGAAGCTCGACTACTATCGTATCAGGCACCAAGAAATTGCCTGGTCTAAATCTTACCTCACATCTCATAAAAAATTCAGCATAGTAAATGGCAAATCCCTTAGAATCAAGTCAACTTCATAGCAATTCAGCATAGGATATAGGAACGTGAGTTTGTGGATCCTATAGACTGCAGATGTTTGTTCTGGGACATCCTTCATTGATCCATTGTTGGTATGTATCAGATTTAATGTGCTGAGAACACGGAGGCAGAGAGAGGAGATGATGTTGTTGACGGTACTCTGACCCTACTCTGATTGACTATACATTACAATTTACACGAATATATACATAACCATTGAACAACCCAAAATAAACACGAATTACGTTGAGGAAGTGTCAGGTTGTTGTTAGCAGATTGATGAATAAATTCATGGGTTGATGTTTGTGTGTGGATCAACAGAAGAGGAATGACCAGGTGTATGATGACAGGAGTGACATATGGTGATGCCCAAGGTATGTGATTAGAGAATGCGAATGAATGAAAGGAAGAAAATTGGCGTTGACTAAGAAATGGCCTAAGTTACAATGTTTATGTTCACTACAGTGACTTTAGTCTTGGCTTGAAGACAATTAACTATAAGTGTAGCTAAAACTCACTCAGTAATAGTAACTGCAAAAGCAATGCATAACATTATCAGGCAGCAGATTGCACATTTAGAGTTGAAAATTAGTGAGCATGATATACAAGTTGTTAAGCACAAAGAGACCTTGATGTAGAAGTTAATTGCTCTTTATACTAGAATGAAAAAATCAGGGTTTCTTCTATATGGGTGTCTAAGGCTCTATGCTGCCTGAAACATGCTACATTTTATCAAGAGATATTTTGAGAATTCTCTACTCAGGTATTGTGGAACCCCATTTTCAGTAATATTCCTTGGTTTGGGGCTGTGTTGGTTTAACTGATATCAACCAGTAACAAAAGCTTCAAAACCAAACAGCTAGATTTATTACAAACTGTAATCCCAAATCTTCACACAATTTTTCAAATTTTAACCCCCCTCCCCCTTGTCCACTTTTTGCTCAAAATCCCCTCCCCCAGTCCATGCAGACATAAATTGTGATCTTGTTTTCAAGTCTGGAAGCTTGATACACGTTTTTTTTATAAGAACATCGAACTTCGATGAAGCCTTGTAGTGTTCTTAACTATTTTGGTTTGAAAGCCTAAAATGTTCTTAACATGTTCTTAATTTCCTTGTTTTTAAAATCCACTCTGATTTCTCAAAACAGCGATAATTGCTCTGGAAAAGGGCTGCGGGTCAAATTTTAGCACATATGCCTGTAAATTCACCTTGCGGGTTCACATACTATTAATTTAAAAAGAAAAACAAGAGGTTCTTAAATTTGTTGCTTTTTCCTTGTCTTTTCTCTGTATTTTACTCTTTTCATCTTATGTTTTTTGAAAGAAATTTATGAAGCCTTGTCATGTTCTTAGCATGTTCTTAACTTTTTGGCATTTGAAGCCTTATGTTCTTATATGGTTTGTTCTTATAAAAAAAAACGTGTATATCTTCCTGAAGAATTTGTATGCATTCCCTTGCACGAATTTGTATGCATTCTGCAAGAATTTTTAGTGAAAAATCATGTACCCATTGTGCTGTTCAGCTAGTCATCATATGCTCCTAGCACTTCCATGCATAATGTAGCAACACATTTCAATAAATTTGCCACATAAATCAGAAAATTAAGAGTACAACAGAGTGCTTTACATAAGCCTTGTAAGAACTTACTCATAGAAGCAAAATGACCACTTTTAGTTACAACTTAGACCAACACGTCTCCCCTGGTGCCAACTCTGACCCCCACCTAAGATCTTCATAAAGGCTCATTTTCAAATTTCTTCTCAATGACTCATGTGTCAATGGATATGAAACATCAAATATGTTTCCGTTTGTGCTCCTTTATTCAAAACTACTATATCTGGTCTTGAGTGTTCAAGAACATTGTCGGTTTGATATCATGTCCTATATTAGTTGCACTTTCGCATTTTCCATTACTACCTGTGGTCTGTGGTCATACCACTTTTTCTGTGCCCATGGTTGTAATTCTTGCATATCTGTCAATGCTGTGCCTTAGCTTTCTGATTATGTCTCCAGTGCTTGTTTAACCTCTCAGCTAAAATTTTACATTAGGAAACTAAATAAGCAAGTGCTTCTCCCCATTCTCCACATGATCTACAGATGGGAGGGATATTCTCCTTATCAATGTTATGTTTACTTGATTTCATTCTATTGCCTGTTTTTATGCTGTCAAGAGAGTGCCTTGAGCGATCTTTTCTAGGTCTCATAACTTCAAAACCATAGAAAATCAATAGTACATCCTTACATTAGACAGATAATTAAAATAAAGAACAATAAAGAAGAAGAATACCAGCACAAAATATAAAAGCACAATTTTTCTTTATGTGACATCCGCTTATAGGTGATCACACCCCTCCCTCTGTTTATGGTTATCTCCATCTTTGTTTACCCCATCCCCCCTAATGTGTGGACATCATTTATGGATGACCCTCAAATACACCACTTATACAGGGTCTGGGCTGGAAGCCCATTAAGAATCTTATGGACATTGAAATAAAAAACTATGGTATTCAAATCCTTAAATGGTCTGGCTCCATAATACCTGAGTGACCTTTGTACAAAGAATGTTGCCACCTATGATCTTCACAATATAGTGACAGATTCAAGGCTATTTTTCTATTGTTGTTTTTGAGTTTTTTATCTGATCAACACTCTGACTATTGAATCACAGTTTTACTTCTCTGATGCATGTAGAAAATTTTCGTAACTTTTCAGTAATTGCTACTTTCATTTGAGCACTGATATTTTATTTATGCTTTATTTGTAAGATTGTTCCTCCCATTCGGAGATCAGCCAAGAAAGAGTCGAAGTCATCCTCAAAAAAGGAGACCAAAACACAATGTGTAGACAAGACAGTTGTAACCCAGAAGCAGAGGATCAATTCTTATGATTATGATGCCTGGTCAAAGTTTGATGTGGTAAGATAATGGACTAGGCCTGTTATTTGTGGTAAATGATCTTATGTGTTGTATCTTGGAGCTTCTCGGATTTCTGTGTCATTCTTTCTGATATTTTGAAAACTAGTATTGAAAAGTTAATCAGTACTTTATTTAACTTCATATCAGGCATAGCCTTAAAGGAAGCCTGGCAAGCAGATTTACATGGTCGAGTAAGCATATTGATATAGCTAAAATATATGTACGCAAGGCATCAATTCTTTTGATAAATAGATATGAGAAAAAACTAATAAATGATATGTCAATAATTAGGTAATTTTGAGGGAAGAAGCTTTTTTATCTTTCCATACAATAATTGCAAAAGCTATATCTTTAGTATTGATACAGTACAATCCTGTTGTAACGTACTTGAAGGGACCGGCTGATTTGATACATTATATCCGAAGTATGTTATAATTGGAGGAAACAGAAATCGATCAGATTACTATACTATGCTACTATCTACTGAACGATATACGCTTTTAGGCACTTTTACCGCTTTTTGATGCAGAAATATTTAAATTAAAGACTCGAATTAGTTTCTTCTGTGCAATATTAGAGGATTTAGGAAATTAGAATACATCGATAATAGTGCACATTTTAAGTAAAGTTTCCATCATTAGCTACGTCAAAGCCTAATGAAGCCGGTAGCATGTTTTTGAACAGGTAATGTCAGTGAGTTCTTTTTGACTGTATAAGTGGCTCTATATCCAGTTTCAATTTTGCCATGCTTCTGTCACTACTGGGCTGGTACACATAAGAACTAACGCAGATGTGTGATTGCTAAAGTTATTTATATCACATGGGTGCGTAGCACATGGGTGTGCTCCCGCAGTCATCTGTGAACCCCTGTTTGGTAAAAAAGTTACAGGTTAGCACAGATTTATATGTTGGAGCTCCAAAGAGAAATGGCCAGTGAAACCTATAAAGTACGTTGTAACCTGAGGAATTTGTCTTGATGGGCCACAAACGAGTACGTTTTAGCCGAAAGTACGTAATAAACGAGTACGTTATAGCCGGAGTATTTTTATAAGGGTTTGTATGAACCTTTTGCCGGGGCCGGCCACTACGGTGTGTTATATCTGAAGGTACGTTATAACGGAGTACGTTATAGCGAAATTGTACTGTACTGCTAGCGGACTTACAGGTTCTTTTAAAGCATAGGTACATATATGTACTCTTAGCATGATCGAATTTTATTTCAAATAGTTTGGAATTTGTCCTTTAGCTTCAATTGTGCTTCTTAGTCCTTTGATTTTGATGGCCTGACAAATATCCTTTTTGATAAGTTTTTGTTGTTGATTGTGCCGGTTGTCATGGATAGTTCTTCTTTGTTGCAATGTCCTATGCCTTTATAACTAACCAAACCTTACAAAACTTTACCCAAATAATTACTATTAGATAACAGCTAAGAACTGGATTTGTATACTATTAAATCAATTCTACTAAGGCAGGGTTATGCAAGCCACTGAATACTAGTGGAGGACTTCAGGTAGCTATATCCTTGTGAGGATGACTCCATTTGGGGAAGACATCCTTCATTTCAACAGTGTATAATGAAAGACAGGGCAAAAGTAAGAGAAGTCATGATGATATGAAATGACAAAGCACTGTCTTTTAAAAGAAATCTCCCTTCCCAAATCCAACTTTTTCTCTGAATTTGGAAAAATTCGAAAATCGATCATGGAGAGAACTGGTGGAAATGTCTCCCCACTTCTCTCCCAGTTGCTTTCCCCAATTGTTGGCAATGTTACTATGTCAATGATTTATTTTGGGGGTTTCCTCTCTGGGATATCAAAATTGGAAATCTGGAACATGGGTAATCCCTTGACGTGGGGTTCCAGCTTACTTGGTAAAGCAGTAATGCCTTATCAAAAACTAAATTACCCAGCAACAGTTTTGTTTAATCTACAAATTGATATTGATTCTTCAATCAGAGTGTTATTTAATGTACTACTCTTTAGCTCTACTGTATCACAGCTATGTGAAGCAGATTGTTGGGTGTGGTCTTTGGGTGTGGCTTTGTGTTTTGAGTTTTTGAGAATGTCAGAAAATTTCCTGCATCCGCCCCTGGCTTTTGATAATTAGTAAAATCAACTGTCGTATTACCTATTTAGATATGGTGGTGCTGTGAAAGAACATGCAGAGTTTATAACCTTTCAAAATGATATGCCCTGTAAGCATTATATATTACAAGCAGCTTATGTTTCCATTTTAATTCTGGTAGGACACTGCATGTAGAGATGTTGACGTAGAAGAGAAAGAGGACAGTGAAAATGAATCGGAAGAAGACCAAGAAGATTTGGAGGCAATAGTAGAAGCTGAGAAGCAGAGGAAATTGCAGCAAGCTGAATTTGAAAAAGACAAGGTAATACTTCAGTAACGGTCAAAATATAAGAACATCTCTATTACATGGACAGTTGTTTTTGAGATAAAATATCAGCTTGAATATTCTGACAAATGGAAATTGCTTAGATTCCTGCTAGGCTCAGTTCTCCTTCTATTTTCTTGCAAGTTTTTCTAGTTTTTACTTTTGAAGTGCCATTGATCTACAAGAGTGCAAATGTGGACAAATTTATTAGGTTTATGCGAGCTTCCTGTTATCCGGTGTTTAGTTGAACTCTCAGAAAGCTAAATTGTTTCTTCCTTAACTTCTAATATATACCGCAATAATTCTTACAACTTACAATTTTCGCATCACAGTTGATCAATAATGCAAAAGAAAAATCTAGTATTAGTATTTTGTTGAAAAAAGACCTTGCATGGGTATAGGTTTAAAAAGTCCTTCCTTTTCTTTCCTTCTTTTCCTCTTTTTCTTTGCCTCATCCCTCCCTTCTTCTCTCCCCTTTTATTTTTTTCCTTCCGATTTATTTACCTTCCTTCTTGGTTCTTTCTGGATGACTGACCTTCCAGTGAAGGTGTTTAGTGGCTTTGCACACTTTTTCACCTCTTATAGTCTGTTGGCACTGTCAAATTTCACTAATTCACGAACAGTGCAACAACACTTTTAATTACATTGATAGCAGTTTTTCAATGGAGTATGAAATTTTGCAGAACAAAAGAATGACGAACTTGAGTATATAACCTGATGTAGATGAATCCACGTGACAAAGGGAATATCACTCCTAATTGGCTGCATGTTTTGACCAATAGGCCACTATTGACCCCTAGTTTACTCTTGAGTACTGAATAACCGTCCAACTCCGATTGCTACTGTTTGAACTTTTCCCTAAAAATTGCTCATCTATCCCTATCCACCTCCAATTTTCCAAGGCCCCCCCATTTATTCCCGCCCACCCGATTATTTTGAACTCAAGAGTAGTTAAAAGAGTCTAAGTGATAAAACGAACTCTTTCTCATAAAAAACATGTTTTTAGTCTTCATGTGTACTAATTCAAATACTATTAAATGGAAAGACGATATTGCTTGCCCATGATAATCACCATCGCCATCATTGTCAGCCGTTTAGGGTACTGCTGACTGATAACTTCTCCCATATCCATTTTGACCTTTTCAACGTCTTTGGCATCCATGCTACGTTGGTTGCTTTCTCAATACCGATGCCGCTGCCACCTTTTGCTTACTTGTTTGTCTTTCTCTTTCTCTTCTTTTTGTTCTAGGTATCCTTTCGGTACTTTTTCTCTATTTTTCAATCTTCATTCTCCCTGCGTATCCCTTCAAAAATCATTTTATTACATCGATTATTTTGCAAAATTTCATATATCCGTGTTATCTTCTTATCCATACAGTCTTTTCTTCTTGCCTTATTTATACTGAATATTGATCTAAGCATCTTTTTGTCCCACTGTCATTCTCTATGTTTTTCAATAAGTGACTATGTTTCTGGGCCATAGACTGTAGCTAGGAGGACTTCTGTATTCATAATGTTTTTTTTCAAAGACAATGGCGATGCATGTCAGCTAATAAGTGACTATGTTGTCCAGATGTTGCCCACCTGCGCCCAACTCTTTTACTTTTCTCCCTTGTGATGTTGCTATTGTTGTAAGTAACGGCCTCAAATACCTATTGCTCTCTTCTAGCTTCAGTCTTACATCGCTTATTAAGATCTTTGTATCTCCCCAGTTTGCTTACGTTTTGCCTATAGTCTTTAATTTTACTCTGATCCTTTTCATCTTTTTTCTTCCATCATTCGATGTATGATAGTTTCTTATAGCTATTTGATGGATTGAGAAAGTAACTCTACGACATCTGCAAACCTTAGACTACTAATTTCCCCCTAATTGTTGACGCCATTCGCGCAACATCAACCCTGTTGAACATTTCTTGTTGTTCTGCTTTAAGGAGATTCAACGGTAGCGCAGCACCTTGTCCAGTCTAGCAATCGTGCCTGTATCGATTTTCCTGCTAAATAGATCGCTTTGAATCTGTACTACTCTGTTGGTATAAACATCCTTTATTATCTCAGCATATTCCTCATCTATACCCTTAGTACTCTTCCCTCTAAATACTGTCTGATAACATTCCGCACAATCTCATTCCAGTTTGTTTTTAGTGATCTTTGATGTTATGTGACTTTTATTACCTTGTGTCCATTGCTTTGCTTTCTTGAGTCATTTGGTGTTCAAAGAATTTTTATCTGACAATCGTCCTGGTGCTTCTACTCTGTTCAAAGCGCTGGATATTTACGAGTCGTTTATTTCATACCCTCCATTTCCCTCTTTTGTTTACTAGATATTTTGCTTTTTTATGCCAGTCTATCTCTGCTCGGTCGCTTTTTTCTTCTACTAAGTCTAGTTCCTACTTCTCCTATGCCAATTCAAATGGATTCAACATCTATCTCAATGCCCTCTTCTTTCAGATTTGAAAATCTATTTCTCATTTCTTAGAAAATATTGATTCCTTTGATTTGCCGTATCCAATTAGTGGTTTTCTGCTCTTTATCAAATTTTCTATCTCTTTATTCCTGTTGATTTGTACTTTAGCCTATGCCATTCTGTGATCATTTCAAATACATAATTGTTTTGTCACATCTCTGTTTTTGATATAGCGTTTTCATTTGCCAGTACGTATGCGGTTTCATTTCTACCGTAGTTATTTGGTCTCGTCCATGTCCAATAGTCCGAAAATTATCGTCTGTGTATGTTTTGCCACATCCCTGATTTTAGATGATATGTTGTCCAATGGCTGATTCACTTTGTGCGTTAGCAAATCTTTGGACCATTGGGCAATATTTCATTGAGAGTCCAGGATGTGGCAAAACTTATCCATGTGATAACTTTCAGTTTATTGGGTAAGCATGAGCATGATCATCTTTTCATTTAAATGCTTTGACACTTGTCTACATGAAGACTGAAAGTTGGTTGTACGTAGATAGAACGAGTTTATTTGTTCGCTTGGATTTGTCAACAAGACGAGCAGTGAATGCATTCATTCGAATGGGTGTCGATTGGTCAATCCATGCACCCAGTCAAGCTTGATATCCGTCCTGTCACGTAGTCTCATTCGCATCTGGTTACATATTTCCATCTAGCTTTCGGTCATTATGCAGTGTTTTTGTAATATGATATGGCTCGGACGAAAAATATTTTATGGGTATGCTTATGTTTTCCCTTTTCGTGCAATAATGACAGAGCATTATGAAATCCTGAAACACATTATGAAACACTTTCTTTGTTTGTTTGTTTCTTTCTTTGTTTCTTTGTTTGTTTGTTTGTTTGTTTGAATCTTTCTTTCTTTGTTTGTAATAAATGTGCCATACCATTTCAAGGGGCAGATAGTCAGTTCTTCGGGTATTCTAAACTATGCGCGCAATGCATCGTGTCAATCTTGATAGATGTACATTGTACTTTTTTGTAAAAGCAGTAGCTTATACTGAATTTTGTATGGGTGAGAATTGCCTAGAATTATCATTGATTCATCCTAGTGACCTTAGTTGGGCTCTGAATACTTCTACATAATTCTTCAGGGCAATTCTCTTTTCAAAGATGGAAAATATGAAGCTGCTATCAATAGATACACCATTGCAGCAGATCTCAACCCTCAAAGTTCTATAATTTTGGCAAATAGGGCAATGGCATTATTAAAAGTAGAAAGGTATGATTTTTACAGGTTTTGTAAATCATCTTGTGTATTTTTGTAATTGTGGATATTTATTCTATTTATGTAGTCGTTTGAACTATTTGTAGAAGTAAATTTGATTTCGTGGATGTCGTGAATAAAGTCAGGAATTTCCATTGACGCTGTCGACACGAGCGTTTTATCGCCCCTCAAAACTTCGCTGTCGCCCAAGAGAGGATCACTATTTTCCAGTTAGCTTAAATGTGTTTTCTTTCGTATCAACTTGCTTTCGCTCTTTGTCAATATCCACGTAAGTTTGTTATGTTTATATTCCCACATTCTATAGTCCCATTCTCATTAATTTCTTGTGATTGCTATGTTTGCTATCATTAATGAATGTCATATATTTTCTATCTACTGACTTCAACACGCTTATTTTCAAGTCTGCTTTGACCCTTCCTGATGTCCAACTACTTTGAAATGCATACTGTATGTATACGTCCATCAGACTTTTTGCCATTGCACACTTTTTGACTCTTCGAAGAGAAATACGTCACGATACCTGCTAGCTGTGAAGCCAAAGGCCCTTGAAATATTGTTGATATTCTTTTGGGTTTGAGTTATCTTTCTGGCCAATTGGGAATGATGTTGATTATGATATGACAGATTTAGAAGGTAGATTCCACCGAACGCAGGAAAATTAGGAAACTCAAACTGAACGAGAACCTAGAGGTAAAATATTTGAAAATGAAATGAAAATGAAATGAAAATTCATATTTAAGAGAACAGGTGTGTGCGATCCTTATTAAGCAGCCTTGCACCTGAACCACAATTTCATTAATTTTAGCTCATTGAAGAGGATGGAATACCCACCAACCATTCTCATAAAACTATAGAATTTCAGTACATAACTTCCTATCTTTCTACTCCCATTTTCTCTCTTATCCTTTGTTAATTAAAAGCATGCAAAAATGCATGTTAATATGATGTATAGTAAGTTTCAAAGTTGTTTCAAATGCCTTGTTTTCTTTTATTCATCTTCGTTTTATATTCTAATGGGTTTTGATTATTTTATCCTGTTTCTCACATGAGGTTTCTTATACACTACTCGGCAAGCTATTACCTCTGAGAGAAAAGTAGACCCCAGTACATTTTAGGGCATGTCCCCATTGCTGAGATGTAGCAGTCATTTTCACTTGGCTTTTTAGATACGCTGCAGCTGAAGTGGATTGTACTAAGGCGTTAGAATTGGATCCTGATTATGCCAAAGCTGTCGCAAGAAGAGCGACTGCGCGTACAAAATTAAAGAAGTACGAAGGAGCAAAGGAAGACCAAGAACGGTTACTAGAGTTACAGCCAAATAATAAGCAAGCAAAATTGGAAATCACCAAATTAGAAAAAGTAAGCTTTGCTTCATTATCCATTTCTTTTATTTATTTATTTCTCATTAAATCATTGAAAATCAGCAATATCAAGAAGAAAAAGTATTTGATTGAAACAGTCTTTCAGTTGTCAACTTTTTCTCGTAGTGGAAGATACTTTGAATTCTTTGATTGATACGGTGACCTAACTGTGCATAGATATTGCTAGATTGGATTCTTCACAGCTGTTATTTTGAGTATTGCACGTTACTATTGCATGTAAGGTTAAAACAATTGATTAACAGTTCATATTTCAAATCCTTTTTCTGTCATATCTTTTTCAATCACGCTGTGTCCTTAGAATCAGAGTTTGTACGGTTAGGAAAAGTCAGGGGAAAAAGGGTCTTACTCACTTGGGTCAGAGAAAGTCGGGGAAACTTGCAATAGTCAGGGGTAAAATAGCATTTGACTTTTTCATCATCGAAGAAATATTTGGATTTTTTACTTCAAATTTTACGTTTTTCCTTTTCTTGTCTTGACTTGTGGCTTTATAACTTATACCTATAGGCATATTTACTGGGGAATGTGGGCTGCAACATCTCCCAATATTTTACTGAATTGTCGATAAAATCAAAATTTGCACGAATTTCATTAACTACTATCTACTTTAAAGTATTCATGTTGGCAAAATCCCAATTATGCTTGTTAGTACCAGTAAAGTACTCTGATCGAATAAACGGCACTTATACTTGCTAGACACTCGTAAGTGTATGTATACCACCCGTTGGGGGGGGGGGACTTAAACCCTACACTTTAATCTAATAAATTTGTGTGTAGATTTTTCCTGAAGGTGCATCTGAGACCCAAGGAAGGCATTCGCACACATTTTGAGTAGGGCTGTTCATTCATATTTTTTTATCTAAAATATGACCAAAAGTTATTTTTTGGGTCATTCAATTGTAAAATTACTTTTTTGAGTTCATAAAATTCTGAATTTCTTTTGAAATCTTGACTGTGAGCAGAGTTTAAATATAGGGGCAAGCGGGATTTGCAGATCAAACGTTTATTTTCAATCGATTTTGGATGGAGACTTCTCTGAAAACTATTGTTTGGAATTCCAAAAGGAACTCTCATAAAGCTTAGCTGTGTATGTGTCATTGGACATACAAACCCTCTAGAGCACAAACAGCTGACCTTATGGAAACTATATAAAGGTGCTTGGCAACAATGCTACAATGAAACTTTGAAACTGGTGAAAAATAGTGTGCTTGGCCTTGTCTACATCATCTCTCGTTAAAATGTAACAGGGTGTTGTTTGTTTTTTGTTAAGTGTGCAATGCAAGGAAACTTATTTCTTTGAGTCAAATTGTTTGATGACAGGAGTTAATTTTAGGGGGTTGATGGTTTGCACCCAAGCCTAAGCATCTTATCTTAAATATGTGAGTAGTTAGGTCAAAATACTATTGAATCAAGATCTTAGTCTGGCTGATGCCGTTTTAGCCATGCTAGAGGATGAAATTTAGAAGTTTTCTCACGTGTCCGCCCCAACCATGGTGGATCCTCCTATGTCACTAATGGAAGTGTTCAGCCTTTCAGGTATAAACGTGTGGTGCTGCCCTTGTAAGAAGTTTCTGTTTGGTAGAATGGTAGTCACAATGTGCAGTTAGTATGGATCGAACTTCGCTGTAATAGAAAGAGAGCTCTGGTTCATATAAGTACATGTAAACATTGATTAGGTGGATATGCAGTTTCATCAGTAAATTCACCTGTGCAATCCCCTTCATACTCAACATTGTCAAAATGGCTACTGCTTAGTTCATTGTTGTATTTTGAGTTCTTTCTTTACGAACTGTTGTGCTAGTAAAAATATGTGATTTGTTGCCTGATGACACAATACAGAAGCTTGGTTTTCCTAAGCTTCAAGATGTATTTCCAAGCCCTATCTTTTCTAAGTATTAGCTTGTATGATTTAAAGTTGCTATCTGTTTACTTGCATCATTATTAAACCCCTCAGGTAAGGGGGAAAAAGGTTGTTCCCCCAGAAGGGTCAGAGAAAGCGTAACTGTTTTCAAGAAAAAGTCAGGGAAAATCTGTACTTTCTAGGCAAAAATCAGAGGATTTGTTCCAAAAGCCCGTATAAACCCTGAGAGTCTTTAGCCAATTTCACCCGTTTGATATATTTATTGCCATGGATTGTACATATCGTATAATTTATTATTTTAGTTATCGACAGTTGCCATATCTATTATTATAATTTAGTATTCATAATCAGTAATCGTCACAATCTTCATATTTGATAACTGTTTATCATCAAAGTTAGTATAGTTCGCCCGGAGATTTTTATCTTTTCTGAAGAATTGTTGATGCGCTTTGTCTCTTTAGGAACTTTCGAAGATGGAGAAGAAGAGCCAAGCGGACAACGTATCGAAAAGGCCAAGGGTATTTTATGCTTACCTCATGCTAACTATTTTTATCTCCCTCATGCTGGCTTTTATTGCTATCCACTTTCTAAGTTTTATTAGGATTTGGTACCATACTCCTTTGAGGTGTTCTTCTATCAAAATTTTAGTTTGCCTAACGAAAATTCATATGCATTACATTGAATTTTGCAGCTGCTGTCATTTTTACCCCACTTCGTAAAATCTTAGAATCTGTAAGGGCTGCTTTATAGCTTACCGTAAAGACGTGATTAAGCCCCCCCTCGAATAAGCCCCACCCATAAGATGGTTTCCGACAAATAAGCCCCCACCGTAGAATAAGCTCCCATGGGACTTGCGTGTGCTCAGGTATATTGCAGGTCAAAGACAAAGGAAAATCAAAATATTCAGCTATTCATCTGTTTATTTGGGCTGATATTTGACCCTAACAACTGTCTTCACAACTTTCCCATCCTTGATGCCATATCTATGTACATTTAACTTAATGTGTTTCAGAGTGTTTTCTTTTCTACCAGTTACTTGTAAATAACATTTGATAATCTCTCGCTATTCGTCTCCTCATGGTATTTCGCTGGCACCACCAATCCAACTTCTCGCTTTCTTTTCCCAATGACTTTCACCTTCAAACTATTTTTGGGTGCTGCATTGAGTAAGTTCGTCATCAAACTAGAAATTTCAATGGGAATATGTCCAACTAGCGATTCACATTCGTCTGTG
Organism: Mastigias papua; assembly: GCA_964019165.1. NCBI lineage: Eukaryota > Metazoa > Cnidaria > Scyphozoa > Rhizostomeae > Mastigiidae > Mastigias > Mastigias papua. Next base: position 9,905,672 of record OZ025286.1, read on the forward strand.
AGGAAACCACCAACAGCATTCTTAGGGCCTGTTTATATGGAGAAAATAGCCCCGGCTACCCTAGACTATTTTACTTGCCGGGATCCCAGCAGCCTATTGAAATCACTGTATTTTTAGCCGTGCGTTTATATGAGAATTTATATAATCCCGGCTAGGTGAGACTATTTTCAGTTGCCGGGATCTCGGCTTAGAGAGAGCTGGGATCCCGGCATTCCGAGACTATTTTTCCTCATATAAACGCAAGCTGAAAATAGTCCCGGCTTGCCGGGACTAAATTACCAGCACTGCGCATGCGGCAAATCTGTTCATATTCACATGCGTATTCAACAAAACGAGGAAGCATGTCGGCAAGCCAAAAACGAGGAGCATTGCAGGAGTAGCATAAGTACATATTTCTTCAAAAAAACACTGCTTGCCGCCATTTCAATCTTTACTGCCAAGATAAGCTTCGAGCCTCCCGGTGGCCGGAAGATAGTCCTGGGTAGCCGGGATTATTTCTTCATATAAACGAAAACGAAAATTAGTCCCGGGGTGAAAATAGTCTCGGCTAGCCGGGGCTATTTTCTCCATATAAACAGGCCCTTAGAGTGCAAAAATGATATAAAATATTGTGCTTAGCAGACCCCAGGACCTGTAGATTTAATAAGCCCCCCTTCGAATAAGCCCCCACCCACAAAATCGTTTCTGACAGATAAGTCTCCGGGGGCTTAATCGGATCTTTACGGTGCTATTAAAGAAGTTGCTAATTTCCATTTCACCCATCATTTTCATTTTAATTTTACGTATGTAGGATTAGAAGTTAATATTTGAGGATTTGAAAATAACGAGTTGATCTTGAATACCTCATTCTGACCGTCTGCATTGGGCAGCATCCTTCTAATTTTCTATAGGATATTTTTTCTCACAAATGTAGCTTTTTCTATGGTTACTATTGCTACCAACGATACCAATGAGTGTTTCAAAGATTCTATCAATATTTGGTGTAGAAACCATTGAAAAGAATCATTATTGAAGATATCGGCAGTGACTCGGAAGAGGAAGGTGAAGTAGAAAACCTGGAACCAAACCCTACACGGAAGAAACAACTGAGCCAAAGAGACGAGACGAAGGAAGAGCACAAAGAGACAAGACTGAATGCTATTAATACCAAAGAAGAATATCGAAACACGGACAACCTAGTAAATACAGCGTAAGCCTTTTTTTCTATCATCAGAGTATTGAAAGTTTTCGAGATTTTGTGTTTATTTCATCCGTTGTAAATTGCATCTTTCTTCCGCTCTATTTGTATTTAATGCTCTATGAGAAATATTTATTGCGCCTGTGATCTTGAGGTTAAGAATAACAATATCGAGTATTTCAACAGGTGTAGGTGGTTTTAAATTAGTATTATTATTTTCTTCTTCACTGCCTCGTTGTTTATTAGTTTTTGTTTTCAATTTTCTGCGATAGGCCACAGAAAGCAGAAGAATCACCTTCTGAAAGATCTTTTTCTATACCAAATACTGCAGTTCAGTTCGAAACGGAATTTAAGAAGTTGAAAAAGGATTCCACCCTATTTTACGAGTATTTTCAGGTTAGGAAACTTGACTTTAGTTTTTTGGTAGTTCCTTTAATTGCTTTCTTATTTTTTGTTACTTAAGATTCTCAGTGAAGCTTAAAACTGCAAGGCTGCGCTCAAATTCATAAGAGTTGGCATCGTCGTGTAATTCATGAATTGGAATTGCGTTTGGCATTTTCTCAATCATAAAGAGATTACACATATCTTCACGTCTTTTGATTGCAATTTTGTCTTCTTTCAAGCGCTTGTTTTTCTTGGGTTTAGATCATTCCACCAAGCTCATACAACACATTATTTCATCATTGTATTGACGAAGTCCTACCAATAGCCATAGAATGTATTCACAATAACTTTATCAGGTATATTTTTCTCCATCTCCTATTCAATGAAGTCATTTCGAATTTGTTGCTTTTGTGCAACTTTTCTATCAGAAAATCAACAAAAGCAACAACATCAGCAGTATTTCTTTTGCTGTTGCTATATTTCATGACTTTCCTCAATTCTTTTAGTGAAGTTGGGATATTCAACATATTTTTATGTAAAATGCAGTCAAACTCGCATTAGTCGGATCTCTTTGGAGTGGACAACATAGTCCAATTTATGTGAAGTCCGAGTTACGCAAAGTATGTCCAAGCCCATCGAGAGCTTGTATGGGGCCTGAGGCAAATGGAAAAGTGCGACCTCTGTTGATGTCATTATTAGAAAATTAGGCACTTTGCTGAATAACACTTGTTTTATTGGCGGTGAGAAAGGAGGCAGAAAAATGTTGGTAGTACTATTAATGTGTCTATTCTATACAGTGCGTACAATTGTATATTCAGTGAGGAGCATACCAGAAATGAGGAGTGGGAGTTTAGTATGTTTTCGACTATCCATTAAGCTTCAATCTCGTTTGGTGATTTGTTTTGATTTGGCAAAATGATTTACCCATTCGCTAGTGTTCTTCTTATCAATAAAATTTTTCGCTCTTTAATTTCAAAATTGATCGATTAAGCCTGTGTAGATATCATCCTCCGTCCGCCCTGCTTTGGTATTGACTAGTTTGAATCTTGTCCTAAAAGATGCTCATTTCAAATAACTATCGTTTGTGAAGTCTGATTGATTAATTTCATATTATTGCTTTATTTACACGTTTCTTAATGCAGAGACCAGAGAGGATACTGGGAAGAACTGGCCGCCCTTACTAGTGTACCTCGATTTGATATGGCAGTAATGTTTTTATCACAAAGCACTAAAAGAGGTAAGTGATTATTTTAAAAGGAGGATCGATTATTTTTATAGCATTGGCAAGCAACTGTCTTCACTTGCTTTGTATTCTGGTCACTTGCTTTGTATACGTAGCATAGAATATGTGAAAAGATTGAAGGAGGACACTGTACGGAGGGTCTCAGCTTAACATTATTCAGGTAATATAGAGATAAGAGCCAGATTAGCATGGAAATTAATAGCTAAGAAGATATCAAGCACTCTGTGTCTTCAATGAAGCAGGTCAATTCTTGATCCAACAATTAAGATTCTTGGGGATTTCCGGGGGTAGACTTCTTAGTTCTTGTATCAAATATAAAAGTTTTACTTCTGTATTGCTTGTTTTGCATGATTTTTCTACTTTGCTTATAGCTCATTCCTTATTTTCAGCCGCTGAGGATCTCTTTCGAAATCTCTTGAAGGACTTACCCAAGAAAATAGACGCTGAGAACATCACTAAAGTAGCTAAAAGGTATTCTGTTGTGCTAGCAAAGAGCTGAAATAGCACTTTTAGGTCGGATATCTTACTTCCAAAAGCTTCGTGAAGTTATGAAATACTGAGAAATATATTCTATTGATCGTTTTTATTGAAATTATGTGTTATTTTTATGTCTGTTATGAATAAAGCTATTGGAACAAGTTCGCTACAATCCTTGCCAAAATTACTTGGAACACCACAGATCTCTGAGATTTAAAGGCAGGCCATTGACTCAAATAGTACTGATACTAAGCGAGCCGTTTAAGTGACTTAAAGCCCCCCCCCCCCCCGAAAACAATGTTGGATTCTGTAGATAAGATGTTGCTACGTGTGAAAACGATCGAATTCTACGAGACGCCAAGCGTATATCACAGTAACACAACATTGTACGGGGGAGGGGGAAGCTAGGTATGGAAAAGTGTGAAAAATCTGCAATTCGTTCCAACAATTTTGGCATTAGGTGTTCACTGTGACTAAGTCCTGTGCTATCGGGAGATTTCAAACGACAAAAAAGACAAAAACCACTTTCTATATTTGTATTCATGAAGAACCATTCACTTGCATCCTACAGAAATGCTAAAAGTATGTGACCTAGATTACAGTTAGTCTTTTTTATCAGTTGTGGCCTAGCATCAACTGATAATTAGGGTTTTTGCGTCATTTTTCACAAGTTGAAATGACCAAGATCAACATATTAACTTTCAGAACAAATTGACAACATCACCAATGTGTTTGAAAACAAACTGAGATAGTTGCACATCTGGAGCATACTTTTGTCATTGTTGACTGTCATTGCAACTGTTGCAGTTTGGTAATTGTTCTTTGCTTTCGCACAGCATATCGGCAAGATCTATTCTAATCGATCAATTCAATCGATTCTGCTGCTACACAAACGAGGCTGGGAGAAAACCATTTATCGTTTAAGTATCATTACTGGTCAAGTCTGGTTATAATTTATTGAGTAAAACAAACTCCATATAGATGCTTTCGGTGGATCAATATTCAACACAAAAAGTTGGGTGACGTCCCGTTTTCTTTGGTGCAAAGTTCGGTAAACGTCATGGAACTTTCGGTGATAGAAAATGGTTTAGTAAAGTAGCGCTGTTTTGCACAGAAGCACATTTTTTTTTAAAATTCTCTAAATCAGTATAGGGGTGAGCTGTTTCTAACAGGAAATGGATCGAAATATCACATCTCGCCAGTCACTCCAATCTCACCAATCTCAAACTGCAGATCTAAGGTTTTAGTCAATGACGAACGTATGAAACAACAAGGAAATTCCCATTTATGGGACGTCCCACAAATCACTGTGATGAATTTCCAACTGCCACTCGATGCTGAAGTATGGTAGGATGCTAAATAAGAAGTTTAGGGTGAAGACGGTAATTGTTCACAAAATGAAGTTGATGATATTGTTACTAATGAAAAAGATTACTTTATTTATAACAACCCCGTTACAGACGATCACATGGGGATGCTGTCAATAAACAATTTACTAAGATATTATTAGGTTGTTTGACATTAATTGCAAAGAAGATAATCAAACATGGGGCATCGCACTGTTACATAAAACATATATGCTTATTTTACTACTTCTTTCAAAACTCCAAATATTGTCTTGCAAAACTGTCTGTGCGTTAAAATGCATTTTTCCAAAGAGTCTGGAGCTCAACAAGCGTCGCTATATTTGGTTTCAGCATCTCGAATCATTCAAGGCATTCTGAAAAGGATTTGTACATTACCATTCACTACACAAAATTTGGTGAAAAATACATCAACTACTTGTATCTTTCACGCAACTATTATCATCTAAATCTTGTTGCATTCTTGTGACAATCTGTTCTGTAACTTGTAAATTCTTTTTCCTAAAAAGAGTAAATTCTTTGATGTGAAACTTGCAAACCAGAAAGAGATGTAACAGCTAAATGTAACTCCAAGATAAGTATTTGATAAGATATGAGAATGAATACGAGTGATAATCATTAGCAATATCGATACTACAATATCTAAAAGAGCAAGCAAGCCGGTTAATTGAGAATAAAGATTGAAAATAGTTACGGTGAATTCGATCCTCCATGTGTAGTGAAATGACCTGCACTAAGTTACTTCCTAATATAATTGGAAGCAAGATAGACTTCGCTGAATATGGGTGAAATTTTGAGAGACCCCAAAGATCATTGACCTGTAGCCTTCTACGTAGTAGACAGCCCAAGGATCATTGACCTGTAGCCTTCTACGTAGTAGAAAGCCCAAGGATCATTGACCTGTAGCCTTCTACGTAGTAGAAAGCCCAAGGACCATCGACCAGTAGCCTTCTACATAGAAGACAGCCCAAGGATCATTGACCTATAGCTTTCTACGTAGTAAACAGCCCAAGGATCATTGACCTGTAGCCTTCTACGTAGTAGAAAGCCCAAGGATCATTGACCTGTAGCCTTCTACGTAGTAGAAAGCCCAAGGATCATTGACCTGTAGCCTTCTACGTAGTAGACAGCCCAAGGATCATCGACCAGCAGCCTTCTACATAGAAGACAGCCCAAGGATCATTGACCTTTAGCCTTCTACGTAGTAGAAAGCCCAAGGATCATTGACCTTTAGCCTTCTACGTAGTAGAAAGCCCAAGGATCATTGACCTGTAGCCTTCTACGTAGTAGAAAGCCCAAGGATCATTGACCTGCGGCCTTCTAAGTAGTAGACAGCCCAAGGATCATTGACCTGTAGCCTTCTACGTAGTAGAAAGCCCAAGGATCATTGACCTGTAGCCTTCTACGTAGTAGAAAGCCCAAGGACCATCGACCAGTAGCCTTCTACATAGAAGACAGCCCAAGGATCATTGACCTATAGCTTTCTACGTAGTAAACAGCCCAAGGATCATTGACCTGTAGCCTTCTACGTAGTAGAAAGCCCAAGGATCATTGACCTGTAGCCTTCTACGTAGTAGACAGCCCAAGGATCATCGACCAGCAGCCTTCTACATAGAAGACAGCCCAAGGATCATTGACCTTTAGCCTTCTACGTAGTAGAAAGCCCAAGGATCATTGACCTTTAGCCTTCTACGTAGTAGAAAGCCCAAGGATCATTGACCTGTAGCCTTCTACGTAGTAGAAAGCCCAAGGATCATTGACCTGCGGCCTTCTAAGTAGTAGACAGCCCAAGGATCATTGACCTATAGCCTTCTACAGAGAAGACAGCCCAAGGATCATTGACCTGTAGCCTTCTACATATAAGATATAAGTTATACCTTGCATTCAGAATTGTCTGTGTAATAAGAATTAATCTCATTCTCATTTCAACAATATCCCTCTACATATGACCCTCATCCACAACAAAACGCAATTCATTCCATTTGATCCGATCATTGTGATTCAATTTTATTTGGGAATAATTCATAACACACATATCCGAAGTGTAAATGCAACAATGCTTTATATATAACATTAATTGCATACATAATAAAACAAGCTTAACTGTTACCTTCCATGGGAGGGGGGTGAAGAGCTTTTCTCTTTAGTCAAATGAATCAAATAAAGCCTCCAGCTAGTCGTTCCCTTTTCTAAGTAATTACGCAATGGATCTTGGGAGATACATTCAGCAGTGCAGAATGAAATTAGCATACTCATGTCGAACATTAATCGTCGAATGCTGTTCAGAAATTAATCGTGAAAAAACAGCTTTCTTACAAGCTAGAATGCCTGCAAAAAGTAGTTGGAACACCCACACAGTTGTATGAATTTCTGACTCCTACTACCTCTCCGTGACACCAATTAAAATGTAAGCCCCCCTCCCTTAAATAACGTTTATTTTCTAGCGAAAATCCGTAGCTTTCTACACACACATCACTTTTGCCCTTTGGGTTGCTCATATTTGCTTCATACAACGTTGCTTAACGGCGGGGGGGGTGCGCAATAGCTCAGCGATATAACGTAAATCTTAGTAAGTGTTCAAAGACGGTTGGCCGGTATTGTATCAACATTCATGAAATTCTTCAGATGAATTCATCACATCATCAAATCCTTGCAAATCTGCTAATGATGAATTATAATGAGAACCAAATATCCACAAAGTCTTACTTTTCTACGGGTTTTCTTATTTAGTTTTGAAAATCTGAATTTCAATAGCGAAATATTACGATTAAACGACGACTGATAAAAGAATATGGTTTTACTGTATCCATTCTTTCTGTATCATATTAAAAAGGCTCATAGTATATCATTTGTGAAAAGGAATAGTTAACTAAACCAACATTCTGCCGATATTTCAATAAATAAGCCGCACTTGATAGCACAGAATCATAAGATTATTTACTATCAGTGGTGTAACCAGAGTTCTAATAATTTATAGGCCTAACAAATTTTGGCTATCATATTCGCGTACCCTGATGTGGAAAAGGCTGGGTGGGGCTCTTGAGTCGAGATAAATTTATGCTTTTGTAAAACTTTTTTGCATTGAGTGTAATGTAGGCAAGAATAGTTGATAATAAGCAAAATGAAATTTAAAAAGTGGTATAAGTACAATAAAGTTATTCATTACTAAAAACAGCGAACAACGTGATGCATGATAATCAAACATATCCCTAGGCACGGAGACGCGAGTTTATAGTTGCAGGGAAGTGATCATCTAGCTAAATTACGAAACAGGGTCCATTACGTTTGGGTCCGATGGGTAGAGGCATCTACGATGAAAATAAATCAATGACATGTCTCTGCCTCTCGTATCTCTTCCACTCGAATCTCGTACGAATCTATGATTAAGTGACTCTGAATAGGTGATGTCAATGATGTTAATAAACGTAGAATTGGAATATCGTAATATCACCAACAGTATTTTTTCCGTTAAAATAATATGTATATTATGAACAAATATAGAATGATAAGAAAGAAACAGAATTTTGCTATTTTCCTTATCGAAGAAGTCTGTTAGGTAAGCCACAAAGTAACAGTACTATTGGCTTTGGGAAATCCTTTGGTTAGGCCTAATATATATTAGGGTCCATGGCTACGCCACTGCTTACTATCCTACAAAAATAAAGTCATCTCATGATGAAGAATTAAACTAATAAATATTTAAAGATTTTGTTTGACTGTCATTGCATTTGATGTATCGAAGCTGCAAGAAATTAAACAACAAAACGTATCAATGAATGTTACGGTATCTGATTGCTATGACTCTGTAATTATCCTGACACCAGCACGAATCCCATCCATAGTATGCTTCTGCTATGTCAATGATTATCATATCATTTAACTAGTTAAGCATTAAAATATATAATCTTGATTCAGAGTCCTCTTCGTCTCCCAAGTGCAACATTGCTGCTTTCGATGACTTGCTTTACTTCGAATTTTTTCATCGAAAACATATTTAGGGCCTTTAGGAACCTTAGAGGTACCAACGGTGGCATGGGTTGTGAAAGTTTCGGTTTCACAAATAGATCGAAAAGGGAAGGAAACTTCGTAATACGTTGAAATCGAAGATAAATATCTATTTCTGAGAAAAGGGGATTAAAGGGGATAAGAATAACTGAACTCTTGAACGAATAGTCATATTGAATGAATCATTACAGTATTTATGAGTACTAATGTGTTGCTTTTACCATCAATCGTTCAGATCAGCTATTAATTTATAATTAATATGGCCAGATATTCTCTCTCTCTTTCAACTACAAGACACCTGCTGTAGAAATTTCAAAAACTTTCTCCATAGACATCCACAATACGCCAATGAGGTAAAAATAATTATTTTTACCCCACTGCAATACGCTGATGGAGACTCAAAGTAATACACTTATGAACCCTGCGGTGTGAGATATGCAATACTGATGTATCGCTCACTAAAGTCCATACAACTCAAAATGCAAACCAACACAAGCTACAGATTCTGTAATTTCCAAGTGCAGTCATCAATAAAATAATCTTAACTCCTAATAATAGTATACAAAAATCCTTAACTCCTTACCAAGGTTCAACAGACTTTTGGTTTCTCTTTTCTTTCTTTTCTTTATTCACCTGATTTATTTTTTCCTTTAGATCTTCGGGAGTCATCCAAATAACAACATGAGAAATAACTGCTATTGGTAAACTAGACAAAGAAAATAACCGATTCAATGCCTATGAATTCCCGTTGATCTATTTATCATATACAAAACTTCTACACCTGCTAAAATCTCATAATTGAACTCCCTCTGTTCGCATTTCCTAGTTCTCCTGACCACAGAAATCAGTGAGATACGAGCGATAATTTTCTTACTTTTCGTTATGTTACAATGAAAACTTTCATTCTGTTGATACATATTTGATACTTCTCATCTCCTCTATCTTCCACTAACAACTAGCCCTGCATCAACTACCAATCTGCCTGCATCCACCATTAGCAGAAATCAGTGAGATACGAGCGACAATTTTCTTTCTCTTCGCTATGTTACAATAAAAACTATATATATATATATATATATATATATATATATATATATATATATATATATATATATATATATATATATATATATATATATATATATATATATATATATATATATATATATATATATATATATATATATATATATATATATATATATATATATAAATTCGCATATAGAACTTTTTTGCTTTACCCAGTTGCCTTCATGCAAAGTTGTTGAGAAAAGGTCATTGTAAAGCATTACTGCTAGCAACTAGGCTCTCATCAAACTAAAGCCTTCTCCAAACAAACAGCATCGTTAACTTCCAACTCATTATCAAATATGGTTTTATTGCATTCCCTTCCAAAAGTACTAGGAATATCCAAACATATTTATGAATTTCCGGATCCTGTCGCTTTTCCCATAGCATTGCACACATGCATCATTTCTACTCGTTGGGGTTCTCATTTCTGCTTTAGACAACAGTGTTTAACGGGAGAGGAGATGCTATAGCTCGTCTATTGCATAAACCATAAAAAGTGCTCCAAGTGGCAGATATTGCAACATCTTTCTTCCACAGCCAGTTGACGTATAACTAATACAGCCCATGATCCCAAGTTGTATTCAGTTGGGCTTCAAGGGTACAAACTGTAGCCATACCTGCATAGTGACCCAACAACTGATCCAACAATTATTCCACGAACACCATGTAACAACTTATAAGCCGCACCAGTGGTAGCTATAAAGCAATACCAAATCTCAAATTTATGCTTTGCAATAAAATAATCATTGATTTCAACCCTAGTAGTTTCATGAACTGTTAACTCTCTTTAATAAGCTGCCCAATAGATCTCAAAAACACAATTCAATGCTTATTACTCAAGAAGATAAAAGTAGCCAGGAAACAAAAGACCATATTCCATTAGTAGTTAAATTTCATCCAGTACCTAATGAAATTCGAGATATATTGAGGAGATTGCATACTATGCTGGGGGCTTCTGAAGAGCATATGATACGGCGTACTGCCGTCTTCAGAGCCGAGCATGAAATATGGCTATACAGTATGCCTGGCTCTGAAGAAGGCATTACGCCCAAACATAAACATTGCGTCCGTTGAGTGAATGATTCTTTGGATTCCAAAGATTGAATGACCCTTGGGCTCCACACCTATTCTACCTCTGTGGTGCAGTAGAATAGCGCCGGAATTCTAATCATAACACATATGTGTTTCTATGGGTTCGATTCCTCCCGGGGCACGAAAACAATTTACTAAGAATTGATGTAGCCAACTCTTGATTTTATATAAAACAATTAATATAGAAGTCACTCAAAAAATCTTCCACTTTTCAATTTCAAACGTTTCGATAACAATCTTCATCAGTGCTAAGTTAACAATGAGTCTATGCCTTGTGCATCCATAGCGATTTAGGTTACTAAAGCAAGGACAGCTCATAGTTAACCCTACCACTGATGAAGATTGATATCGAAATCTATTAATAGATGAATAAAGACAAAACTCACCACCAGCAACTAGAAAATTTACTCCATCATGCTTATTCCTATACTCTGCCATTATAGTCATTGTAGCACTAGAAGAGCAAACTGTATAGAGAATACAACGTAGAAAATATAGAAAATGAATAGATCTGCATGTAAACTATTTTCATTCAAAAATGAATATAAAAATTTTAAGAAATAAGGAAACATCAAACTAATGGTGAAAACTTATCAAAAACATACTTATTAGTATTTATTAAACTGTGATAGCTCTAAAACTCGCTGTTTGTTTAATGTGTCCAAATACTCACATAAGCCTTTCAGACAACTTAGGTATCTCACAATTTGCATGTTTCACTTCTAATGTTCCTTGACAAGTTTAAATCCTTCTTTCCAAATTTGACGCGAACTGATAATATTTGATGTTGAGCACCACTTAACCAGACTTTCTGCCTTTGTTTTTGCCATTCCCATGTCTATCACAACTTTCAGTCCATTTTTGTGAACAGTACCAAGTGATCAGATTATGGCCGTATCACATATACACGGCATCATTTCTCTTCCTATGAATGCCTGCAAGCTCTTATACTTTTCTAACTTGAGTTCATATGTTTCAGAGGTGTCCTCATCATCATCATCATCATCATCATCATCATCATCATCATCATCATCATCATCATCATCATCATCATCATCATCATCATCATCATCATCATCATCATCATCATCATCATCATCATCATCATCATCATCATCATCATCATCATCATCATAGTCTCTTAAGCATCAGGTCGTGGGGGCACAACTGTGCTTCGTTCCACAACACTTTTCCATGGTTCTCTGTCTCGAGGCACTTCTATCAAACCCACCACTGTCATTCCTGTCCATTCAATGATGTTATTCATCCAGCTTGTCTCTTGTCTATCCCTGCTCCTTTTGCATCAATCACTCCTTCTAATATAGTCTTCACCACGCTATCACTACCCAGTCTCACCACATGACCAAACCATTGTAGCTTCCTTTTTCTCACCACTTCTAACAAGTTTACGATCTTTCCAACTTCTACTTCAATACGGTTACTTACTTCTTCATTTGACTTAAGTATGTTCAGTGTACTGTATTCTCAACAGCCATCTGTAACATTTAAATCCAGAGATGTAAACATCGTATGAACAAGCAATATCCAAGATGGTAATTTTAGTTCTTTCTTTCAAAATAATATCAGACTTTAGATTTAATAATTCTTCGTTTTCGTTTTCTATTTCTACTCCAAGTTCTCTTAGTGCTGTCCTAACTGTTTTTTTACTGATGATTGTCTTCTCATTGGGCTTGATTTCCTCTCCTATTTTGTCTATTATTCGATCATGCCTTTTCGTGTAATTTTGTTTTAATTTTTGTAACCGCTTAAAACATAGGAAGCACTTTCAGTGTTATAGCCATCAAGAGCACAAGTAGCTGATTGATTTGGATATCACATGGGCAGAGCGTAATAACATGGCAGAAAATTATGTCCTGCTTTGTACCAGAATTGCGTTAGTTCATCAGCTACTTTATGGCTGCAAAACACATTTGTTGAACACAAATAACCTGACCCATCATTGTCAACTTAACAGCCTCGCATTGGAAGTTCTTTTATACCGTATATAATTCGTTATTTAACTATTCCCTAATTAGCTCCTTGCGTATACCTCTGTGTGTTACAATTTTGGACCAGTTACTGATCTCAATATTAATTGAGAACGGCTAGCATCATGCAGATCTTCCGAACATCTTCCCCATTGCAGTTGAGCGTTCACTTTTTTAACTAGAGTGAAGAATTGTTACCAGTCCGACTGTACACCAAAGCCCCCTTTGATGTGTGTATTATATCTAGCAATCCATTTTCATTGATTGCATATCCGAGAAAATTATTCTCTCCTTCTGTCCTTGGGATACCTGTTTTATTGAAATCTAGATAGAGCGAATTACGTGCGATATACCCTACAATTTCATCAGAGTGATTTATCATCTTTACAAGGAGGTAACACGTTTTGCTCTGTAAATTACAGGCGGTTTTCTCACTCCAACCCCTCCTCGTTGTATCATTAAGAACCATGTTCTTATTGTGGTGCTATTTTTCAGGTTGAAAATGTTTTTTAGGCAGGACACAAGAGCTCTATCGAAGTTTTAACATAATAATAATGAATGAAATCTTTATACAGGATGTACATTTCAGTGTTACGTTCATTGTTATCAATATGTATCCTGTCAAAATAAATGATTAAAAACTTATCAATAAAATTATATTTGGCTTCCTAAATGTTAAAATGATTCTTTACATGTTCTTTAAATATAACGAAGTTATCAGCTTGACGACTTGGATTGGTAAGTCATTGTTGATTTTAACACCCATCGACCGAAAGCTAGACTTGGCAACTTGTAATTTGACTTTTGGAACTTCAAGCATAAACCCATTATTTCCTGTATTCTGCTCGTGCTCTGACAGTGAAAAATTTTTGCAATTTTTCTTCTATAACGTAAGCATTGCTAAAATGATACTCGATTTTTGAGATTCCCATCATGCCTAACGCTTCGATCTCTAATGAAAGTGGCAATGGGCGAGATCCAATAGTTTCAAGGATAAATCTACTTAACATATCTGGTACTTGATTTGTACGTTCTCTTTCTACTGAAATAGGCTTTCCAAGATAGTTGTATGGCTCATGCCGACTTAATACAGCGATTTTTTCACCATGAATCGTATTTTCATGTTGTTTGTCTCCCTTGGCTTTTTACCACCGGTTTCCTGAGAGGCGTTCGTATAGCATAGGACATTTATCCGGTCTGATGCATAGTTTTCTTTCCTTACTTGTGTCTACTAAAACTTCCGACATTTCTTTTATTATCTTCTCATGTAGGCTAACTAGGGCAATGTCGTCGGCATGGGTGCTTAATAGAAAGGAGCAAACAAAGAAAACATTTGAAGGAAAATACTCGAGAGTTGAAAATTTTCTGCAATTTAGCGACAAAAAAAATTTCGCGAATATTGATTTTGGAATATTCAAAGGCATAAACTTTCGCGAAAAAGGTCAAAAATTCCAAAACTCAATAAAGCTTTTGCCCATAAGTACTCTACCTACTGATTTTGACCCTCTATGGGCTTAAAACAGTACAATATTATTTTGGTGGCACTAAATTATATAATACCTTTCCATTCTTCATACTGATTGGTGGATCTATCACTGCATTTCAGTTTAAATTGAAAACCCAAGTTATTGACTCCTATTCTTGACTAGTAAATCTCTTGAGGTTTTTCTGCCTCATTTATGTTTTTGCCCTCCTTAGTCAATCTATTTTGCATGCAGTATGTAAATTTCTTCTGTTTTAACTGTTATTTCGTTAATTTATGCATGATTGCATTTTTATTTAGTTGTGTTGTGGGTATATTTCACAGTAAATATAGAATAGTGTGATGAAAAATTTGAAATGAAAAATAATGAAATGAAATGTCCAGTAGTCTGTGCGGCGCAGAGAGCTACAACCCCCAAGCAAAACACCAGTATGAAATGGCAACTTTTGCTACTTTATATAAGTATAGTAATATAATGGCTGATAACCACATAGTGGCACTCGCCGGCCGGCAATAGGAACTCGAGTTGGCGAGCGATAAATCGCCCTCCTCATTGGAGTCAGTAGGACGATTTTCAAAGTACACCAAACCGGTTTAGAAATGGTTTGAAGTCTGGACCCAAGTCTAGACTAAAATAAAGGGGCTCTATAATGACAGTAAAAGAAGATTTTCAATTACTAGAGGTATATATATTTTATCTACTGCTCTTCATCAAAAGAACATTTGTTGTATGAGAGTCCGATTCAGAAAAAAAAACAACTTCTGTAATTTACGAACGTCTTCAACTCCTCGATCGATCCCTTTTGCTTCACATTATTCCCCATGTTTCACAACAAGTAAAAGATTGAGTTGCATGAATTCAACTTATAAATTCAGTTTGATTGCTGTGACGGATTTCAAAAATCATCGAACAAATTAGCTCCATTAACAAGTTATTGATTCCCTTTGTGGACAAAAGATCAAGTGTGAAAAATAGCATACTTGTTACCCTTCTAAACACTACTTTCTCGGTCAGCAAGCTGTCGCTCAAACCCCCATGTGCAAAAGTATGCGGAAAGCATCTAAAGGTAACTAAATTACTTTTTAAAGTAATTTGTAATATACGTTAATTACTTTTCTGCAAAACTAAGTTGAAATTTATTTGCCTTACTTTTCCAAGGTAATTTACCCAATTCTGGCAAAAAGTAGAGGAAAGCCAAAGGGAGGCGGTTTCTTTAGCAAATAGTCAATGAGGAGGGAGATACATCGCCCGCCTTGGGTGATCGAGGACGGTGTGGAGGTGCACTTGGGTGATCATCTGCATTACACAGCCAGGCCTATGACAGTGCATTGGCACTACAGGGCACTGTAGTTCTAATTCTAGTCTAGGATATCCCTCTTTAGTCATTCTACATGGTAAACTTTAAAAGATGGCCCATTACATTGGGCCAACCATGGTGGGCCCTTCTACGCCAAGAAATGAGCTCATCACCTCCCTGGTGTCAATTCAAGGTAACCTCCCTCATTCTAGGATGTTCATTTCAGACCTTTGATCCAGCCATAGAAAGTAGCCTTAGTATAAAAACACATTGCTGGGGGCACTGTGACAGGAACAGAATTATAACTCATTATGAATCCCTATAAGATATTCACCCAGTCATGTGATTAGTTGTAAAATAAAGGTGTAGGATAACCAGGGATGTCACTGCCCCTTTGAATTATAAATGCCTTGAAGAAGATTGCGCTCCAATATGCCACTGCAATTTACCAGAATTACCACTTGAGAGATAGGAAATTTGTTGGCAAAATTCTACTGCTAGCCCTTCCCTCAAAAAAGCACTTCTCAAAGCACCACTGATGGTGTTAAATTTTCTTGCTGATAGCTTTATTGACATGTAAACATACCAACTGTATCAATATCAGAATGTCTAAACATCCAAAACCTCGAACTCAACTTTTTCTCACTGTTTTTATCCTAAATTCATTCCCAAGCTCAATTTTCTTCCAAGTAAAATTAATGGACTGGATAATACTGCTGACGTATAAGAGGTAATACACCCAGAAATCCCCTATGAACCCAGACCTCAGGCAAGAGGATAAGAAATACTATATTTTCCCTAGAAACTCGAGGAAATTATTTGACTGATTTCGTTCTGTTTGAAATAAGCTGCTATAAGTATTGTGTGGTAGTATATTGTGACTGAAAGACACAACAAGGTAAAAAAATTATGTTACTACAAAATAATCATGGATGGAGATGAAAATACTTTCAAATTTGATTCTTTTAATGTAAGCATTGGTTAAAGAAAGTTTGCATGACTTTCAAACCATGTAATGTCAAAAAGGTTTCATGGTTTTTTCTTCCAACCAAGAATACTTGATGAAGTTATTCAGGTATTATATATGAGATATGATTTAAAATATCTGATGATGATATTGAAAAGCTCCTACACTCCTTAGGTATTAAACTGACTCACCACTGCCATTTCTTTGTCTTAGAATGAACTCATAGTTATAAGAATTTACCTGTAAAGTCCTGCAAAGATTCCAGCACGCCAACCCCACCTGCAACCATTTCTAACAAATCCATCTATCACAGCAGAATGGTATTGCCTCTTTAAGAGAAAGCATTCAAAGTATAAATATGTGAACCTAAACCAAATAAAGGCAGCCACCTCTATGGCCAATTAATCTCCACGGAAAAAAGGAAACTTAAGGTAGATACAGATATGTCAAAGAAAGCATCTATTGGCAATGCATATGAAACAAAATAAGTTTAGCGAGTCTACAGCCAAAAATATAAAACTGATTGTGAAATGACAAAAATAGTAGATCCTCATATATTGCCATAGTGACAATATAACTGTTGCACTCTACACACTGCCTTATTAGTTAAGGAGGCATCAACATTGACATCTTTCTCCCATTGCCATTCAATAGAAAAGTAACTATCAGATTGCAATAACTTATCATATAAAAGACCTAGTGATTTTTTCAATAAACACTCTGTATACTATGATCATTTAAAGTATCAAATTACTCACAGATAAATTAGATTTTTTAAATCAATATAATGCTTGAAAAATATGCAGTTTTGAATTTATGGAAACTGCCTATCCATAAATGGCATAAAATATCTTAATCATTCATACATGGGCTTGCATTTTGTTCTGATATGGTGTCAGTTGATTTGATAAGATATGGTCCGAACCAGACATACGAGCACCCAGCCTTCCACCAACAAAAAAGCCAATAATGCTTCCTACTCCAGTTGCAAGGCAACAATTCTGGTACAGGTCTGATTCCCTGAAAATTAATATTTAACACACTATTAATAATTTGTGTCTAGGTTGTTGGTATTGACCCATGTTGCAATTGCAAGTTAGCCTAGATTAGAACAAACCATGCTGGTATAATCCTAACATCCTTCTCAAGTTGGGTGAGGTTTGCATGTTGGAAGATATCAACCAGAGTCTATGATACATAAAAGTTGCACTTCTTTAACAAACTATAGTGCATGCTATATAAAAAAGGCAGTCTTCTCTGTGAAGTGCATATGATCACATGTGAATGCAATTACACATGCCACTCAAAGGAGATGGTGCATGAAAGAAGTATGGCATTTTATTATATACTTTAAGTATTGAATGTCGAACAAATATCTAAAGATATGTCAATATTCATTATTTATCTTTGTCAAGACTCAAATATTGCACTATTTAAATATTTTGTAATAGGTAATTTTTAATGGATCTTCTCCCTTAAAATAGGTAATTGCAATCCTCTGACATCAGTTCTAGCAGCAGTTTTTGAGATAATGGAAATGCATGCAGGCTTCCAAAGTGGATAAAAAGGATCATCTCATTTTGCCACAACTCCTTACAACAAATTAACATTCAAAAAAACTTTGTATAGCTATTCCAGAATATAAAGTCTATTTTTTCCAAAACCTAACACGAAAAGAGACTGTGTCACTTTCTCCAGCAAGATAAAAAACTTTCTGATGAAACAGCAGCTTAGTCCTACTTGAGAGCTTTCATTCCCCTTTACCAGGACTCCCAAAAAGTACTGTTACCTATGAGCAGATACCTGAGTGTAAAATGTGCCTGCATATTATGCCAAGCAGGGTTTTAAGCACGGCTAGATACAAACAGCTTGCAAACCTGCCTCTGCTGGGTTCCAAGGTGCACTAGTTGCACTAGATGAAGGACTGGCCATAAGGATTTTAAGTAGGTGGGTGAAAAATTGCCCTCCTCCTTGGTGTCAGGGGAGCAATTTTCACAATACAATATACATATGCACTGAGATAAAAGGGTTTCTTGACGACAGGAAAAGAAGATTTTCAACAACAACAGTTAACTAGTGACATATTATATCTTATTTATAATGCTTTGTCAAAGAAAAATTCATTGCTAGTATATGATTCTGATTCAGAAACTGCTTCTCCTATACATGTTTTTCTGGGTCCTACTCAACATCTACATTTTCCTTAGAACTTAGAGCTGCATCTTTCCTCTTTTTCCAAATAAATTCCCAGGGCTTAAGTTTTTACTTCTTTACATTCTGACTCTGACCAAGTGTTGCCATATACCTTTGAAATCACAAGATCTTCCATCCCAGGCTGCATTCATTGAATATGGCACAGAGAATAAATAGGCAGGCCTGTAAATACTGCTACACCAACAATTATATATGTACCAACAACCGATGGGTAGATTTGCATTAATTGCACCCGAAGAAATTCTGAGCGTATTATTCTGCACACATTGATGAACACTGCACCTGATTCCCTCTATCTCCTCCTACCTCTGGTGACAAGGCATAGTACACTAATTAACTGTGCAATTAAAAACAAGTCTGCGTAGCGACAATCCTTTAAAAACGTTTATAATATGTTTCTATTTTGAATGAGCCCACAAAAGTGCATTTAGCTGACCATTTTTATAAGCATTTGCTTTAACTGAGATCTCAATAAATATATCAATAACAATCACTAATCAATTATAAAAATCTTAAATAGCAAGATGCTATTGCTCACATTAATAGAGCAAATAAAGGGCGTGATCAGAAAACCTTCTTCTCGGTTCCACATAAAAATTTCTCCTATTTTCGCTAAAAGCATAGTTGCATATTTTTAATAATCTTAAGAGGTGCATACATGATATTGTAGGCTGAGGATATTTTTTAGACTACTGTATACTCTCTTTACATTTCATTTTTGTTGCAAGCTTTAAGTGATAGTTTATCATGCCTATCCTCTAAATAGACGCAGCCTTTAGACAGAAATAAATTTTCCGTGGCATAATGACAAAAATATCCTCTGATCGGAGGACTGCACTGAGGGTCTGCTGTTGTACAAAACAATTTGCAAAAAGTGCCTGAAATAAACAAGCGCATAATTTTGAGGAGATTGAATCCAACTATTAAATACTTGAATCATACCCCGAGGAAATACTTTGTATTAGCTTGGCCATGTCATAAACATGTGAGAAATCCTGTTAACACTCTGATACGTGAGATTGTACATTGGAAGCCATTTTAGACAGTCCACGTGACTCCTCTCAAACAATTCTGGACTTCATGTAAAGTACAGGAGTGTGCGCTATGGTGGCCTATGAGTGCCATTGAGTTGTCTATGGAGTTTTCACAGTAAAATGCAATGTCAAAGTATGAAAATATTTATTTTTTCTACTGTTTTCTTCACTGGAATAAAGAGAGTGGAAAAATGGTTTTAAAAAATATAAAACTGAAACAACAGTAAACAGAACTTTATCCAAGAAAAGGAAATATACAAAAAACTAACAAGAGAAAACTAAAAAAGAATAAAACAATTCAAAAATTTACAAAAGTAAGAAATGGAACAAATTAAACAAGAACAAAAGTTTGTTTAAATTTAAAGTATTTTGGAGGGCCCATGAGTGCCACCGGACAAGCAATACAGTGGCGGATCCAGACCGAGTTCCCTGCTGCCCAGAACTCAGTCAGATTTTGCAAAATAAAGTGATATTTCATTACATTCAAGTCAAAGTTAGCTAGATATATTATGGGTTACAATGAAGTTTCCAACAAGTTACATGATTTAATTCAATGACAGTGAAAAACACTATTGTTTCTCTCTCCCGGTTCTCTCGCCTTACATTTTGAAAAATATTAATATATAGGAATTTGTGTTTGCGGGTCCTATAGACTGCTATGCTCGTTCAGTGACATCCTTCGTTGATCCGTTGATGGCGAGTATCAGATTTAACGTGCTGAGAACACGGAGGCAGAGAGAGGAGACGATGTGTTGACTGTACTCTGACTCTACTCTGACTAACTATACATTACAAATTACAGTGATATATACATAAACATTGAACAACCCGAAATAAACATGAGTTACGTACAGGAAGGGTTAGGTGCTTGTTAGTTTATTGTTGAATAGATGCATGTGGCGATGTAAGCGTGGAGAACAACAGAAGAGGAATGACCAGGTGTTTGATGACAGGAGTGACGTATGGTGATGTCCAAGGTGTGCGATTAGAGAATGTGAATGAATGGAAAGAAGAAAATCGGCATTGAGTGAGAATGGCCTAAGTTACAATGGTTACGTGTCACTACAAATAGCTATGCGGAGCACTGTCATGATTTGTATCTGCGGTGGACAATCCTTGGGAACTCACAGAACTCGGAAATAAAATCCTTGGGCATCGGACATGATCAGAAATAGACAATAGATTTTCGATTTGGAACTCGGATGGAACCTAGTCAGACACAATGGTGGAACTCGGAAATGAAATCTATTAGAAACAATAGTCAGTAGGTAAGAATTCGCTGATTGGTCTACCATTGTTTGGAAGTAATCTTTGCTTAGGCACATCCTGTTTCAATTCACAAGTGAATTTTAATATGGCGACCTTTAGTGCACGTTTACCAACTGTACCTGCTTCCATCAAGAATCATAGACAGGGTTTCCTGATGGGTTTCATGGAAACGAAGAAATAACATTAGGAAAGTTTGGTTATTTCAAAGGCAGGCTGGGCTTTTGGGCTTGCCATTCAGCCATCGAGATCGAGATGTCACGTAGAGCTTTGCTATGGACCAGTCTGCAGAGTTGAGTATGGCCTTTATCGATGAGATTTCGAGTGTGCATGAGCAAAAGGCCAGGCATCTGAGTGTGGACCTAGTCTCAGAAGTGTATTTGGATGCACATTACTTTTAGGCCTATCAATTAAAGCCAGTGCTGTTGCTTTTATCTATCGTTTGCTCACACAGGACACTTCTGCATCGAACAGCATGCCCTTATGAACAATTTTTACTTCATTATTATCATTATGGTGACTGGGAAATTTTCAAATTAAGGAATTTTTCCAAGCACTGGCACCTTTCAATACCCTGTCACGCCCGTTTCTGGGACCACATATACTCATGCCATCAACATAATCCTCCAGACTTAGAGACTTATCAAAGGGTGTATTACAGAATAGATAACCATTTTAGAAAAACTATATCCATAGGAGAGAAGTTATATAACCACCAGTTGGGAAAGAATTTTCATTCTCCTATAGAACATTACAGATCATCTAGGGAAACCTGTATCTAAAGCAAACTTTGCCACCATATGAATGATTGCCTGCAAAATGGAAAACAATAATTTTCCAGCAATCTATATGATTTCCACAGTTGTGATATAATAATTTCTGCTTCATTATCTATTCTATGTATATATTCAGTATGTCAATTGATTTCCAAGTGCTTTTAAGGCCTTAACTTTGACTGTTTATGCAATTTTGTATTTGTTCAAAACCCTGTAGCAATAAATGGGTAGCACCCCATAATACCTCTACCTTGAGAAAATAGTACACATCTTAGCATTATGGGGACAGGAAGCCATTAGGTTTCTGCTTAATGTTTATCAGCAATTTTGACTAAATGGGCGGTTGCTTGCTGTATAAAAGGGCGTGGTCTTAAACTTTTCCTAGCACACTTTGACCCCACCCCTCCAAGTATTTGGAACTCAGTCAGATTTTAGCCTGGATCCGCCCCTGGAATACCATCAGTATTGTTAGAGTACTAGTTTTATCGTGTGTTTTATGTTTACATAATGATTTGTAAGACGCTGTTTCTATGTTTCTGTTGATTGTTTATGTTTCTGTTAACCCGAACCCTAAGTAATTGGCAAGTAGTACCGCACTTTTTATCGTTTGTTTCGACTCTCTTCATCGTAAGGAGTAATTTCGTATAGAATTTAATACGATTTGACAGTTACCCTAAACTGCACATCCGCCGTTTTACAGTATCCTACAATGCATTTTCACATCATCTGTATCGAATTAAATACACGTTTTTTTTATAAGAAAAAAGTTTATAAGAAAATGAGGCTCAAATGGCCAAAATCTAAAGAAAATCCTAAGAAAATCACAAGGCTCAAGTTCAAGAAAATGCCAAGAAAATTACAGTTCATCCTCTTTACATGCCAGAAATTGATATTGGCTCATTTTTGCAAACTCTTGTACAAAGATCGAGACTTATGGTGGCCCAACAAATACAGAATAGCCTGTTTCAGCCAGTTATTTCCTGCAAAAGTTAAGAAAATCTTAAGAAAATCTCAGCCTCAAATTTGTGAAAAGTTAAGAAAATTGAGCCTCAGGAAAAAAGGTGCTTTTCTTATAAAAACAAAACGTGTAATAGATTGATTCTTGGAAGAGCTGTTATTATTAAAATCCGATCTTAACGGTTTTTTGCTGAGAAATTTCTCAGATTCGGAGATGCTGGCCTTTTGCTAAAATACACCTGACATATTCATGGAGTCTCCTTGCACTTGCCAGGCGAATGAGATATTTTGATATAAAGTAGGTGAGGGAAGAAGCTATTCGCAATGGAATGAATAGATCTAGAATAAGACCTAGAAGCAATAGACGGCAATGCTGCAAGGTCAATGGAGTATCATCTAATTTTGAATATATAAGGTGCGGTGTCCCTCAGGGGTCATGTCTTGGACCTCTTTTGTTTCTTCTCTACATAAATTATATGCCATGTGCACTTAAATGCTCCAATATTACGATGTATGCTGACGATACTAGTCTAGCATACTCAGCTAAGAGTGTTAGCGATATATCCAATGTTATGAACTATGAGCTAGAAAGTTTTAGGAAATGGCTTTCTGGTAATAAACTATCTTTAAATGTTGCCAAAACCACATCTATGTTGATAGGCACAAGGAATACATTACAAGATAAAAACAATGGTGAACTCTTAAAGACAGAGTTTAAGATATCAGAAGAACTTATTGAGCAAAAGACTTCCGTTAAATATTTGGGTATACAAATTGACAACCAGTTAAAATGGAAAGAGCATGTAGCGTCAGTGTCGATGAAAGTCTCTCGTGCTATAGGAATGATTAAATATGCCAAAAAGATCCTCCCCCCAGGAACGTTGAAATTGCTTTATCGTGGACTGATTGAACCACACCTAAGGTTTTGCTGTTCGGTTTGGGGGCAACTGTGGGGTTAGTACCATCAAAATTCTTGAGAGACTACAAAAACAATCCGTCCGTATAATAACTAATAGTTCATATGGCGCACGGTTTGGAATCCCTTACCTAGTGATTGTAAGATAGCAAATAGTGTCCAGTCATTTAAGACGAAACTAAAAACCATGCTTGCTGAGTAGAAAAAACTCTTCCTTGTTTTTTAAATCTTTCTTTAATTTTATTAAAATTTCTCATTCTAGTTAACTAATTATTTTTAATTGCATGCATTGGTTATTAGGTATTCAAAATTGCATGCATTAGTTTTTTAACATGGCCCCCTGGAAACCAGATCTCTGCATCTGAGGGGCCACCATGTATAAATTATTAAAAATGAAAATGAAATGAATGAAATCTGATAAGCTTCTTGAGATGGATAATGCAGCTAATCAATCAGAAGGGCGAAAGGAAAGAGGCATTGTTGTGCTCCAGCGAAGAAGGCCAAGGAATCCTGGATGCTACCTTATTGGCCCTATATATGCCTGCCCTTAATGGAGTTAATTTCCTTGAACTGGCGTTAAAGCAACAAGTGGCGTTATTTTTGTAGTCCATTTTTTTGGAAGTATTGACAACTTTTAGGGGCTTTTGGCAATTGACAAACAATTCATGCGTACGCTTACTAATTAGCCTAGCAGTGAGTGTTAACGAGTGAGGAGCATGTACAGCAGCGGAATCAGTCCAGAAATAAGAAACGTACAGTTGTGTTTATGAAGTAAATGTGTGTTTTTTATAATGCATCCAAACAGGGACAGTTACCGTCGCTTATTTCATATGTTCCAACACATAATAATTTTGGTAAAAGTTATTCAAGCTGTATCAAAACTGTGTGGAAAAGTGGACGGGCATAAGATTGAAGGGATTGAAGAAAAATATAGAAGGAAAACAAGGCGACAATAAAGATTAGTGGAATTTAGGGAGGAAGTGAAGTTGATTTTAAAGATTATCAGATAAAGATTTTAAAAGAATTAAAGTCTGTAAGAGGTGTGTAATTAAGTGCCCTGTCAGATTCTTAACTTCGTACTTTTTTGAATTGCATAAAATGTGACCCAATGTGGCGGCAGACCCATAGCCAAGGGGGGCCTGGGGAGCAAGGTCCCCTGGACTTGTGAAGTTTGACTCTGCGCCTCCCCTACAGAAACGAATTAAATATATATATGTGTATTATAAATATTGGCTGAGCCCCCTTGCGAATTCAAGCTGACTACGGCCCAGTGTGGCGGGAGACCAAATTTCTTCCCTGGTGTTGTATGGGCCAGCGTTAGAAGGGCTGGCGTTACATTGGGACCGACGTAAATAGTTACAATATAGTAATCAAATCTGCAAGCTTCTCATCCGTATGTTCAGTATGTTTAGTGAAACTCAGTAGGTACACCATGTGAAATAACAAAGTAGTATACCGACGATGTGAAGGAGCTAGATCACATGATACTCAATGAGTAGTCTCATTGGTTAAAAATTCGACCTCTCCTGAGGCGCAGAGAAGCTCGGGAGGCCTTTCTTGTTCGTGAGTGGAGAAGCAACAGCAAATCGAAATCGACCAAAGTCAACTCGAAATTTCGTTGGCTGCTTTGAACGGTTGCATCTTTTCAATCGTGTAAGCGGGGTATGTACGCTAATAGGTGTACTATTTAAGTGTTTCTTGGAAACACTCTCTCACTTTTCTTCCGGTACTGATCAGGATGATCCCATCTACAGAATCGATAGCAGTAAGCTGCCCGCCATAAGCACAACGTATTCAGTTCTAACATGGGAATTGGTAGGCCATGGTTTTCACGGTCAATCATCCCCTAGAATTTAGATGTTTAGCATGGGTGAGATAGGTACTTGTGCCTTCTCTAAATACAGGACTTTGCAGTCGAGTATATTGTGATTCTTGAGGAAAGATAGTTAACAAATAGTTGACTTTTTTCTTGTTCTTGTCAGTTAATAACACCTTGGATATTGAAAATCTAAGACAGATGTTCTCATCATCTGAAGATCAAGGACAGTCCAAGGAATAATATTTATAAGAAACTATAGGAAGCTGCTAATTTTTACACATACACGATCAATCTTTAGAAGTTGTAGAATTCGTGTAGTAGGGGCGTTTTATGGATTCTTTTTACGTAGCGGTATGACTGTTTACTTCATATAAGTTTGAAACGTACAGTTGTTACGAAGATTATGCTAATCAACAGCTGCACTCATTACCACAGTTAGAACCTGCTTCAAACTAGGCCAACCTTTTCGCGGTATTTTTAGATAGACTATTGAGCACCGGTACAGTTCTAGTTTTTAGATGTAAACTTAGCTAGGATTTTTCAAAACTCAGCAAGGTTGGCAGATTTAGGAATAATATCTTCTGTACCCATGAACTACAGTGCCCTTCTCTTGTATTTTTAACTGCCAATGACTCAAATTTGTGGCTTATTGTAGAGCATTGCTTAGGTTGTTCATTTCGTTGGTTGTTATCAATGGCCAATGAAAATTAGATGCTTTATGTGATACTATCAAAGCTGGACTTCTTTGGTGGCTGAATGTTGTCAACTTGCAATTTTAGCATTTGAAATAATTGAGAATTTAAAAAGCTACATACCTACAGCCAGATTGCACTGTCTATAATGCTGATGGCCCTGGTAACATTAAGGAATTATTGTACAGACTTCTAGTGCTAAAATGATAAGCCAAAGGGGGCCATGGATGTTGAACATTTAGAGCTAGGCCTTTTGCTAGGTTCACTTCAAAAATAGGAAATGTAACTAGAAGAAACTTTATTTTTACTAAAAGTAAGAGTGCCTCAGAAATGGTTATATGAAACCGTTTTAATGCAAGAAAATTTAATTGCTGTAAGATGCCCTTAAGTGAAATAAATGGGAGACTCCTGCACTTTGCGGATTGTTAGTATATATAGCAGTGGTGCTGCTGTGAATTTTCAAGTTTCTTTATTCTACAGTGTGTGTACAATATAATCTGAATACTTGGTATAAAAATGGAGGCAGCTAGCTCAACCTCTGCAGCATCAAATGTTACCCACATAGCTGCTAGTCAACTGCCAACTTTTGTCACGCAACAGAATGCACTGCAGAGTAGCAAACAAATTGCACCTCCTCAAGTGTCTGTTGATCATCAAGGAGACAACATTCAACATGTAGCAAGTAGTGGGGGATCAATTATGGTTATTCAACAGCCTGGAGTACCATCTGCAGTTGGGTTAGTCACATCATCTACTTCAACTTCAAATAATGTCACTAGTGCATCAGTGCAAGCCACATCTGACCACCCTAGTCTTGGGGGATTATATACAACAACAACAGCTTTACCAGCAGAGTATGTATTACCTGGTACAAATATGATATCATCAGGGTCACAGGGATATCATGTGCATGTACCAGTTGTTCCACAACAGGGTGGTAGTGAAGGTAATTTTGTATGTGTTAGATTCTTTACTAGTTATTGAGTTCAGGTATTACGTATACTTGTTATAGTTAGTACCTTCTTTTTATTCAAGTGTTATGCAACTGTTTGATCAACATACATTTGATCTAAATATCATTGAAGAAAATTACTGCATATATCATACATGAAATTGCTGAATTGGACTGTCATTTTGTATTTCGTACATTGTATTATATACATTATGTTGAAACATATATGATGACTTTATCAATTATGGCAAAGAGTTAAGCTTACTATCATCATGAATAGCTTTGTTGGTCATAACAATCATTGTGCTTAGATTGAACCATATGAGAAGCAACATTTGTAACTCATTATATCATATATGCTGCTATAGCCTTGAATTTGTAGTAACTATTACTTCATTACTGTTCACACAGTAGCAGATATACTACTTGATATTGTGTCTTTAGCATATCGAATCTACTCTCTTATTTTAGGATTTTTCTTGCACCATATAGCATTTCAGTTAAGCCTTTTGAAGTCAAGCAAGATATGTTGGATTTTGTAATCCTTTATAACATGGATTTTGTAGTCCTTTATAACTTATTGGGCATGGTCCTTAATGGGCACAGCCAACTAAGTCCCCCCCCCCCCAATCTTTGGTGTCTGGCACAGCCCTGTTGTTGGTCATGGAAATGTCAGGGAATTTTGCTTTTCATTTTCTGTTTCAACTGTGACATAGCTGGACATAACTCAACAAATATACATTTGCTCTCAACATATGCCCTCTGCAACTGTTGAGTGATGTTCAGTAAAATGCTGAAGCATTTTCCCTGGGAGTTTGATTTGATGATAGAATATTATCTTCCTACATGAAGTACTGTTAAGTTTCTTAACTCCAAATCATATTTGATTTTTTCTTGATTTAGAGGAGTCAAACTATACTGAAATAGATGATGAAGGTAGAATTGATAAAGACGAACTTAGAGAACAGGTAATATGATAAAGTCTTGTTTGAAAATATAAGCAGACATTATTATAACTGATCATAGCTTAATTTTTGTTCTTAACATGGGAGTTTTGCTTGCAGGATCGCTTTCTTCCAATTGCAAATGTTGCAAGAATAATGAAGAAAGGCATTCCAAAACAAGGAAAGGTATCTACTTATTTTTGGTTTTAGCTTGCTTTTATTTGGTTTTATTTCCCATTACCATTTTAATATATATATATATATATATATATATATATATATATATATATATATATATATATATATATATATATATATATATATATATATATATATATATATATATATATATATATATATATATATATATATATATATATATATATATATATATATATATATATATCTATATACATATCCCAGTGGGGCACTCCCTACTTCTCTATATGGAGGGTCCATGTCAATATTTGGGGTGTGGGATTTTACAAAAGCAATCATATTTGGGATATGTGAAGAACAGCTTTAAAAGTTGGGATTTGAGAATGTTTGGGGTTTTGAGTCGATATTTGGGGTTTGAGAATTACAGCATAAGAAATATTCAATATTTGGCGTCTTAGAATTGACAATGACGTTATAAAAGAAAACGAATTATAAAGTTTTAATACCATAAATATGACAACGATAATCTTATTACAAATGATATTCAGATATTGTCCCCATAGGTTTCGTATGAGATTAATGATATGAAGTTTTGATATTCAATGAAACTTTATGTAAGTAGTAGTCCAAAATATGTTACAATATTTAGGGTCTCAAAATTTTGAGACTCAATATGTGGGGTTCCTCTAAACTGTGACTTAATATTTAGGGGTCAGCTACAAATAACTGACATGGACCCCCATATAGAGAAGTAGTGAGTGCCCCCTGGGATATATATATATATATATATATATATATGTATGTATATATATATATGATATTTACTATGTGATAGAACTTAGATCACTTAACTATCTGAAAATAGTGAGATAGGTTGGTAGAAAGAGTTTTGTTTCATCAATGTTTACAGGAGGCCTATGCTGGTTAGTTGCCTCACTCCTTGTCTACTGTATCTTAAATGATGTATTATGTCTCATAGGTTGATTGCATATCCATCTACATGTATTTGGGTTGTTTCAATCTTATCTGCTATGGATGGTCACCACTATTGGCTGTGATTTTTGTTGACTGACCATCATTTCAGTAGATCTTTGCTTATGTGTGACACTTTACTTTCACTTTCAGATTGCCAAGGATGCCAAAGAATGTGTACAAGAATGTGTTTCAGAGTTTATTAGCTTTATAACTAGCGAGTATCCTTTCCTTAGTACAATTGGAAGGGGGTATATTGATTGGTAGCAAACCTTTTCCTAAAACATTGCTACCTGGACAGCATGTTTGTTCTTTTATAAGAGAAACCAAGAATGAGAGGAAATTTAGAGAAATGTGTAATACTAAAGAGAAAGTCATTAATGAACTTTTCAATTTTAGCATTTTTATCACTACAAATAGTGAACAATAAGGAAATCAGCTCCATTCATTCCACTCAAAATCGCATGAACTGTTTATATTTCTTATAGTAAAGGCTGGTTTCCATAGAATCATCACTTTGACTGCACTGCTGACAGCACCCCTAGCTTCCATCTGTAGTTTGCATGCTCTTGGTACCACGGACTGTAGCAGAGAACTTCTTTCCATATCTCTCATTAAAGCAATATTGTGCCTTGATACTTTGCATTTCTATATTGTACTAAATATGGAGTTTAAATTACGGAACTATTGAGGAACCTTTAGCTCTAAATTATGGTCAAAGGAAGCCCAAATATAGGGTACTTTCTGAACTTTGTCTTGACCTAGATTCCTTGTAAAAGCATGTAAATCATGTGCATAATTTGGCTAAGGAGGCCACACCCTCCCAGCTATAGTTTCCCTGCAGATTGCGTTAAACAGTTTCAAGAATATTTTAATCTGTACGTCTGACCATACGTACTATCTTGATCTTTCATGTCAAGACACTCAAGATAATTTGTAAGCTAAACGTCCAGGTAGAGTAAATTTTGGCTCTGAGAAATTTTTCACTTGAGTTCAAAGGATAAGTGGTCATAGTTTTTTCAAACCAAAGCAGATGCATATGGACCCTGAACAAATTATCTATAATCTGCATTGTTCAACAATGAGTTCAATGGCCGACTTGATGCTAAGCCTGCCTCATATAAGCATATACTTGTAGCGCCCATTTTCAGTTTTTCCTGCACCGACGCTAAGGAGGAGGGGTGTGGGTCTCAAAGTATGCGTCGATATGACGCTAAGCGTGGACGAAATCGATAAATGATTGACCCCTAATCCCCGTAATTATTCCCTTCTTTGATTTGCAGGGGACGTCCTTTTTACTATCAAGGTTAGTCATTTTGTCAGCAAGAGAAACTTAGAATATATTTACCCTTTTTGTTTCACATTATTCTGATGACAAACCTTAAAATCTGTTCCGAAATGTTAATGTTCAAGTTCCCAGCTTCGAGTTGTATCTTTGATTTGTTATTTTACAGTTTTAATGGTATCTTGAAACCTTATGTAACTGATTTGCATCAACTATTTCATATCATCCAACCAGTTTTTAGCTCATTATTTTCCGCCTTTTTGGAGACAACTGCGATTCCCTGCCATTATTTTGATCACTAGTTTGAACTGTTATGGTGCCATTTTATGGGGGTGGGGGTTACTATTACAGAGAACTAACATAGTGTGCTCCTTAACCAAAAAAAAGAGCAAGTGAAAGATGTCAGCAAGAAAAGCGAAAGACAATCAATGGTGAAGATATTCTTTTTGCAATGTCTACGCTTGGCTTTGACAATTACGTAGAACCGTTAAAACAATATTTGACAAAATATCGAGAGGTATGGTATTGTTTTGTAATATGCAGTGCAATTTTTCAAATTCGTACTTGCTTAGAGTTTGTTATGGGTAGGCTGTTGGTGGGTACCGCTATACTTCAAGTCGTCACGTGAGAAAAATTTTCTTCCTGCCAGCAACTTAGAAATTGAAAACTTTTTGCGAAGCAATGCTAAAATTTCGCGCTGCAAGTTATATTCCCAGTTAATTGCTACTCGGTTTAATAAGATGCAATACAGATTAAACAATATTTGAACAGATTTCATGTGAAGAATTATCTTCGAATGTTTCCTGGCAGCACCACTGCCGGGCTGACCGCCATTTGTCAAGTCCTGTGGTTTAATGAACTGAAGTACCGGAGAAGTTAAATCTAGTCTGTTCCCTGTTTAGATCTTCTCCCCAATAACATTCTCGAAAGTTAAATTATCTGTCTGAGAAGGAGGAATTAGTAGACATTGATCTGTTTTAAACTATTTCAGAAAGTAAAATTTGTCTTGATTCTGTTCCTAGTTTGTTGATTGACTTGGGTCAAAAAATTAATTTCCTCATACGATAATAATCCATTCAGATTTTCATATTTTCATGATACAAGTATAACTAAGACGCCTCATTGATCGGTTCAAAATGACTTTTATAGATGATCCTACTCTCTATTAAGGCGTTTATCTTTTGAGACCCAGCTTTCATTTCCTTTCCTTCTATCCGAGCTAACTTTTAGCATTTACATAGTTTGAAAAGAGTTTATGTGGATAGATGCTTCCTTACGCTCTGGTTTCAGGCCATGAAAGGCGAAAAGGGTTCGCTTAATGCTTCTGGTGAAAATGTAAGACCAGACACTGATCACACTTTAGAGGAAAATTCTGAAAGCAACACTCAGACAATGCAGTTTCAAGTTGCCAGTATGTATATTGCTATGCATTTTTACTTTACTTGGATTCTTTGGACTAGCTCCACGTAGAAGTATGCAAGCTGCACACATTTAAAGTGAAGTTTGCTATTTAACTGTAGGCATCTCTTGCGGATTCAGACCAGCTTACCATGAATCTCATGATGATATGACGTTAATTCCTTTTTCGCTTGTGGTATATTTATATGCTATGCATTCATGCCACCTTATCGATCCCCGTTTAGTTTACTACAGTTTATTATATAATATCACTTTGTAGATTAATAAATGCTTGCAGCTACAGACAATATATAGCAATGATATCATATTGCAAACTCAATAGAAAGGAGCAAAACATGATCAGTATATTTCTGTAATATTTGCACTGTATTGAGAAGCTGGTTTGTTGTCCCATTTCCATTGTGTTTTATGATATCATCTACTCGAATAAAACTGCGGCCTTCTCTGATCAAGGTACGGGTATGCATCCAAGTATGGTAGCTGGTGAACCACAAACGTCGACAATATACGCTTACCAAGCACAGGTTTAAAAGATTTTTACTTACTCATTTATGTGAAGTATTGAAGCTTCGTAATAAGTACTACCTCTGTCTGTACATTAGACAAACTATTTTAAAAGCTTGTTTTGTTGGTCATAAAGGACTCATAGATTATTATGGATTCTTGTTTTTATGTTAAAAGTTTGAGTCATTTCAACTTGAAACTTTAGGCAGGAATTTATTCCTTTCAAATTTAGTTAAACGAAATCTTATGAACTGTCCTCAATGTAAATATATCTATCTGCACCCTGGTTTGAAATATTGAAACTATGCTTGAAGTTACAAGTTTACTTAAAATTTCTTACGTTAAAGTTACAAGCTAGTTAACAGTTCGTATCGATAAGCATTTTCACATGAATGAAGCAACTTTGAAATTTCGAATATGCTTTCAGAGTTTATTTCTCTTGGTTAATATATTGCCTCGGCGTACCTACTGACCTTTGCTGCAAAAATTATTGGCTTTCTTTGGGAACAAAAGTTTTTGTCTATTTCGTTGAAAGAAGTAAATTTCAGAATTTCCCATTCATATTCTAATTAAATAGAATGACTATTCACCCGGACTGTCTTGTTTCCGGTAGTAATTCTCGACCCTATCCCAAACCGACAATGAATTTTGTTGATTTATTTTTTCATTCCTTCAAACGAAACCTAAAAATCTGCTCTTTGAGAACTTAGAAGACGATATTATATAGTTGATCCATCGAGTGATGTTCTGAGAATGAGACTGCTAAAGACAAGAGAATTTTGCGTGACAAGAGTCGTCATTTTTAATTACAGCCACTTCGAAAGCATTTCGAAAATCTGCTTCTATTCCAAGATAGAAGCTTTGCTATAAATTATTGTATCCTGAAGTTTTTGCAGATCAAGGTTGTTTAGAGGCAACCTTTTACTGAGCACTTCGAAATTCATATATTTGTGATTTCAAACCAATATTAATCATTATATGCATTGAGAATCACAAAAGGATTCTTTTAAATTTAGTCTACATATTTTCCCACTAGAGTCTGTTCTGTAACATTTATTTAACCTGCCAATATCTTTTTTAGTGAAGGTCGTCATCCTGGTAATTATAGCAGAAAAACTTTACATATTGAATTTGTATTGTAATAACGTTCGTAATGTTTTTCACTTCAGCTCCAAGCACAACCATTGCATTTCCAGTAGACTGTGCAGATGATCTTTCACCTTCTCATTTGCATATTGCTGTTCAACACTTTCTCCAGAAGTCTGATTTGTGAGAAAAAGAACAAGTTCATTATTTCTAGTGATGGCAAATGCGATGTTTTTCCTCTACCGCCTCATGCAGGATTGCACGATGTACAGAGCTGTAGAAGGATAACAAGAAAGCAGAACATAATTGTGAACGAGCAAAGCACACAGAATATTAGGTCTATATTTTGTTTGCATTCAGGTATTCTGTGCCTTGTTTTGTTTTAGACTGCAAAAGTTGTACTATCTTACGCTCCATGGAAATCTTTAGCCACTGCAGTATATGGAGCTAAGTGACGAAATTGTTTCTAGATGCAAAATTTTCTCGTAGTTTGGTTATAATACTCTTGTCTGATGGAGACGATGGCTAGGTGTCATGGTTTCTTTACTTGTAGTCGCTACCTAATTTTTCTACACTCTATAGATGCACCGTGAAAGATTCTAAAGTGTGTTGAGCATTAATACATTGAGACTAGTGTCACCACATGTATTTTCTTGTTTTATGCAAATGATATTGATTAAGTGTAAATAGGATTAATATAAGCTTTACTTCCTATGCATCAACCAGCATTTGTTAATGTCTATATTCATGGATGCAGGAAATAAAGTTTATGCGATAAAAGTTTTTGATATTGACTTGTTTTTGTTTCATGGGATCTGTTTACTTGTTTCAAAAGCTTCGTCAGTTTTCCAGCTGTATGTTGTGTTTCTGTATTTTGAATTAGAACTTCCCAGCACTTAGGAGAATTACTGCTATTCTGTGTACTTTGTGGCTAATACTGAATAAATGTTATAGCTAGTGCCAGGCACTGTTTGCCTTTTACGCAAATATTTAAAAACGTTTTATTTATTTATGAAGAGCCTATTTTGACCACATCGTGGTACTATAAGTCCCGTGATAGTTCATTAGTATTAATCGATTATTTAGTGACTTGAATATAGCACAGAAGCAAGAAAAACATACTAATTAGTAGGTGATAAGACAGAATGCTAAAGTCTGAATAAAGATCCTTCTATTTCTTTTAAATTTAGAAGTTCCATCTACTGCATTTCCTTATATGAATGTCTTAATTTACAATTTCAATGAAAGTATGCGAAGCTTTCAATGTGCCACAGAGCGCATTCGTACCATAGAAGCATATCATTCCTTTACTGTGAGATGTTAAATATCTTCTAAACGTTACGTCAATGCAAGTTCGTAAATTACTCACTTCACCAGTAGTTTGCCATTAGAACACCCGTTGTTTGTATATATTGTAGACATGTGTATATATTCTCTTATAGTAAGATTGGACTAAATGTAACTGCTGTATCCCATAATGCAATTTAAATATATTGTACTCAAGAGTATGAACTATTGAGTGTTTATGATCTCAGAGCTGGTTGATTTCCTCTTTGAATGTCATGTGGCTATTTGAGAAGAATTTCATGATAAAAGTATTAGTTTTTATGGGAAAAACGCTTAAGTTCTTTATGAATGTGATTGCCTCATCTTAACTAAAGAGTTTTGTGGTCTTGTAGTGACCACTTGTGACTTAATTAAGATGACGTAATCATTCTAATACTACAGGGTTCATACGCTCAGGACAAATCAGAAAAACTGTGTTTTACGGACAGTCCTGAAAAGTCAGAGAAAGTCGGAAAATTTTATAATCCATGCAAATGAATTCTTTGGTGCCCAATAGACAACTATTGAAGATTGCAAAGAGTTTTGTGGTTTTTTCGAGTTTTTTGCATTTTTTGCCGCTGTTTGAGAAAGTAGTTGACCATAAAACCTCTTTCTCTTTTCCAAATTGAAAAAGTGTAGTTTTACTGATAAAGATGGGTCAATTGCAACATTTGCAGTACTAGTTGGTCAGGACAAATATTATGTATTTCTGATATGTAATCAGGAAAAACTCCTTCATTTTCAAGAACAATGTAATGAAAAGTTATTAAGCAGGGTGTGTATGAGTCTTGTACTAGCCATGCCATTTGCATTGTCTTTTTGAAAAAATTTGACCAAAAAGTTAGACGATAATGTCACAATTGGAACATTTACAATTGAATGCTATGGGGGTGAAAAACTAGTTGCAAAGTATTCGTTCATCAAATCACTTACTTTGGTTCAATTTCGAAGTGATTGGACTCCGAATGCTGAATTTTTTTATTTCATCTTTTTATCTTTAGTGTTTATTTTGATTTGAAATCAAATCCACTGTTTATTATCATTTTTTCATGTTTTCTTGTTTCATTTGCTTTGAACTGGACTGTTTTTAGTTATAATGTTGATTCGCAATCAGTTGGGTTCATAATCTGTCGGACGAACGAACCGGCTTGTTGAACTATCCAGGCATTTTGAACATTTAGAACAGTGCATTGATTGTCTGCCGTATGTGATGGGTACTCTAACCACGCGATTGAAGCGCATGACCGATCGTTAAGTAATGTGGCTATTTCTCATTCTTCAAGATTTCCAAATTGATGGTGAAAACTTCAAAACGATTGGTTGATTGTTATGCCCAATTAACCAATGTATGTTCGAATTAGGCTACTTAGCAGGGCTTTCTTCTTTTTCAGGGGTATTCGTTGAGTATATTTCCATGATCTGTTGTTAGGCATTTACTTATATTCCAAATGGAACTGAGCTTCAAATGCGATAGGCATCGCTTCTATAAGCCCTCTGTATTACTAACAAGTATCAGAGGTTATGAGTTAGCCTACTTAGATATTCAGGTAGGCCTATCATAAAACGATAAAATATTTGATAGAGGTCACACTGCATTGGTAATTATAACCAAGAAGCACTGAAATAAAAAGCTCACTCAAAGCTCAATACATGCTGATTTCAGCTTGTGCAAATTCGTGACAGAGTACAACAATCAAAGCATTGATTACATTATTTATCTGCAAATTTCACTGATTTTCTCAAAGTAGCATCTAGCTTTTCTCCATACAATACAACTAGCTTTTTTATATATCTACCTATATTCATACCATAACATGTGCTGAAGTTCAAACACGTGTGAAGAATTGTGCCTTCTGGCAACACTTCCCACGATTTGAATTCACATTAAGGAACGAATACACTACTAAACCAGGACATTGTTATCCACAAGACAATTCATGATTCCTACAGAACCCCCTGATGTGCACATCGATTGTTAATGATTTGATCACGAGAGCCCGAATGAACAATCAGTGCTCATGCACAAGATCTTCAATGGTAAGCGAAGCGTGTCGTGCAGCCTCGCACCCATTGAGCTTGCAATGTGATTCTTGAGCAATGCAATGGTGTAATTTCCCTGTAAACTTTATTTCCATACTGAACCGAGCGGATAGATACTTTCACTAGAAATAAAATAGAATGTAAAATTCATTCACCTTTATTAGGTAGAAACGAAATTAGGTTAGACATAGTTGCAGAAATGTTCCGTTCGATTCAACAGAGGTCTTAATATCAAAACAGAGAACAGAAAGTATCGTCTACTTGCACTTAGTGAAGAAAATCACATGGTTTCATCAAGGAAAGTGCTGCTTTGAATTGAACGAAGGAGCTGCATTATGATTAAATTATACAAAGAAAATGACGGTAAGATACGCTGTTAATTTATTATTTTGTAATGTCTTTGAGAAAATCAGTGAAAATTGTGTGACACGATATTTCTTTTCAAAAGTTCCTTTATTTACTATTGTTTTGTTTCGTAATTTATTTACTTTACTACAGACAAGTGAAAAGCTTTTAGTATTTATCCTCAGCTTAACTTTTACTTACAAAGTTTCCTTCAGGTTCCTTCACCTTATATTCTCTTCAACTTATCCGGTTTAATTCTTTGCTTTATTTTTAATTAACCATCACTTTGGTAGTGCTTCAGACAATTTTCTGAAGAGCTAATATCTGTTGTCAATTAATGGCTGTTTCATATTTCAGCAAATTTCATTTTCTCTATCGAAATACTGCGGCTTGTAACCTTTCATCTGTCCACAAAAAGCAGGTTTAAAGGCCATCATTATTTTACGCACGCTTTTTCATAAGAAAGTTTTTTCATTCTGTACTGAAAGTTTTTAATTTTTTTCATGATTTCAGTTCTAAAAATTTCTTCGAACTTTCTTAGAAGAAATTTTTATGTTTGCGTAATACTACAGGTTGCAGAGACAGACAGGCAGTACACAGTAATAACACTCTAATACATATGTTATCACAAGAAAGCTCTACAAATTGAGTATAAGTTATGCTTGCTTAAATATCGGAAGGTATATCATTAATCGAATTTCATGGATCTCAAACATCCAGTACCGAAATTTCATTCTTTTTAGAGAAGTCGAGTACTTCTTTATTATTAGCCACTTTTTTTATAAAAAAACGTGCACTCGTATAGCCAAAGCGACATATCGAGCCAATCTCAGCTCGTTAACTTTCAAGTTTTACTTTCAAGTTTTATTTTTGGATGGATGTACAACTTCACGAAGCAGAACGAATCAGTAATTATTTGTTAAGGCAAGAGTTGTCACAAGGGTATTGTTAGTACACAGTTTTCGTATATGGACCTGCATTTATAGGGAGCCTATACGTACAGAGGTCAAAAAATGTAGAGCATTTAAAGTATTAGAGACAAAGTTTCTAAGGAAATCTTCCATTTTGAGCATTGCTATCACAGTAGAAAATCCATAGCTAAGAAGCTGGTTCCATTCACTGCATTGCCGGTAAGCAGCAAGTTTCTCATAGTTTTGAATTTATTTTAAGCACCCTGTCTTTTCACTCACCAGCTAGAGTTTTTTCATGGCTATGTGCATATTCAAAGAATTAAATGTTCGGATGAAATCACGAAACTGTGAAGGAAGTTTAGCTACTGCAATATTGTCAAAAGAAATAAAAAGTTCTTAATCAATCCTCTCATTTCTCATTTTTGTAAATAGGTACCCCTAAAAGCTCCAGTACTAAGGTGAATAGCTACAAGAACA
This sequence comes from Mastigias papua, assembly GCA_964019165.1. Lineage (NCBI taxonomy): Eukaryota > Metazoa > Cnidaria > Scyphozoa > Rhizostomeae > Mastigiidae > Mastigias > Mastigias papua. Next base: position 9,944,315 of record OZ025286.1, read on the forward strand.
TTTAACGATAGCTTGGTTGGTGTATCATTATTGCAAAGGATTTGATTGAAATTATATTAAAAATTCAACCCATTTCTTGCCATCAAGTTCCTGGGCCCTAGCAAAAACGCCAAAATATGGATAACGTAACTACTGATTATATTATAAGTCTAGAAATGCCTACAAAGTTCCGGGGAACATGAGGGCTCTATTAAGGGAAATGGGGAACAAGCAAAATTTTAACAGGGAATATAGAACATGGGAAGATGGGAACGTGTACTTTTTAAACAGCCCTTCAACAATCGCTATTTCCTTTGCAATATATCAAATGAAACTTGGCAACGGTCTTTCTAATTCAGATATAATTCAATTCATGCATGATAGACAACTGTTGTTTTCTTTGTATATCTTCCACATCTCCTAACAGGGAATCAAGGTTTGCTAGTGCATCTCCTTGGAAAATTTCTGTTTGTTTATTTTTGCAGCTGTTCTCATTTTAATTATCCCTTAATCCTTCAATATTGTCTCTCGTCTGATTTATACAGAGCTTCCTCTCTTCTTCATTTTGTGTTCGAAAATCAAGATCATCAACATATTTAATATAGATCACTAAGGTAACGAAGTTGGAAGTCTGTTACAACTTTCTCCATGATCACCACCATTTATATCGTGTCAAAGATCCCTCACTTTCAAGTTGATTCTTTAAATTAAATATCGAACAATAATCATTGAATGAATCATATTGTAATGAACCAGACATTACTACAGAAAAGCTCTACCTCGATGTTGTTTATTGTTTTGCCAAGATTCATATCTACAGTTCTAAGTTGAAAATGCTCTTTGATGCCTAATTACCGTTCTCCCCAGCATATTAGTTTTTGAAAGATTCCAACCTTTCGGCTTGTAATGAGACCACTGCTAGCTATTATTTTCAAGAGGAAGACACTGCGTGAGGTAGCTGACCAAGAAAAATCTCACTTGGCAAAAGCCGTTTGTTTTAGGAATTTTCTTAATAGACTATTGGCAGTTTTTTGCTGAAAACAGACTGCTACTTTGGATTTTGTTTTCATAGCAGCATAATTATTCTATTGATATAGTCCAAACCGATAATTAATTATTTGTTACTTGTGGCAGCCTGAAATATTGGTACCATAATTACTACAGGATTTTGCCGCTAGGAAGAGAAACCAAACTATCTTAGAATGCCTTCTAAATTGTATTTATTAACGTGATTGACTAAACCGGACCCCTTTACTAATTGAAGTTTCTAAAACATTCCATCCCCGTTAATTATGAGCCCCCGACAATTGGGTACCTAAGAGTGTATGAACCTAACATTACATTTGTTTGCTAAAGGTCTTGAATGTTCATCTTTATCTGTTTTTAAAAAGCTATTTTATTAGCGGGTGATCATTCAATATTTCTCAATGATTTTCTTTCTATAGAAATGATTTAATTTTCTAACTTCTGAAAGCCTAATGCCAATTATTACAGAAGACTATTAATTTATCAATACCTGATACAAATATATGTATTTGAAATGTAGTAAGCACAAAACAACTTAATGTTTAAACACCCTCACTCTTTTACCACACTTGGAAGTCAAATTGATAGTTAAAATGGCTTTCTAGGAATGTGTTTCGATCCTTCAGCCCATATGAGCTGATGCCATCTTGATTCAAAACTAACCTGGTGTTCCACCTAGCTAAGGCCCTGCGTTTCTGCCATTGCTTGTTCTCAATCTTGGAGCAAACAAGGTAGCTTCCAAACTTATCGAATGGCGGCCTTCAGAGCTGAGTTATTCTTGAATACATTAGAAAAGTAAATCGGCGCAAAACGATTTATCGATATAGGAGAATGCAAAGCCCAGAAAGACGTCCAATGTCCCTCCGGCTCTCAAATCCTCATCATTAATCTTCCAATTGTAAGAAAACCAAAACCAGCTAAAGTTCTTGAACTCGGCATTGTGCATTTCTCTAAAATTTGTACTGTAAAAGAGATAAGCTTTTCACAGTCGATATCACATTAACTGAAAACTTTACGGAAACTGGATTGGTGATAAAACTATTAAATCTTCCTCAAATACGACAGAATAGAGAAATCTTCCTGTGGTTGACAGCCGTAGAGCCGTGACTTTAAAAAGTGTACTGCTAGTTCATCATAGCTACTGTTCGTAGCTCATTTAACAGCACAATTTTGTAAGCTTTGTTGGCATTCCAACAAAGAGCAACGTAATGGTAGAAATTGGACTCAACAGCACCCCTATACTGTATTCATATCATACCGCATGCATTATCATCTTCACATAGACAGGAAACCAAGAAAGTATGAAAGCATGCTGGATTCACTTTATTTCGTGGTCAGGTAAACAGGGTCTAAACGACTTGCGAAATGTACATTGAATACATACTGTTTCTTGTATATATTTAGCAAGCTCATAGTGTTGCCCCCTAAAAGCTATTATCAGTTGCACCCAACGTTTCACCCAGCTTACTAGATAATTTTTTGATCCTTCATCACTTGCGATCCGATTTTAATGAAGTGTTATATGTATTTAATGCGGGATGCACTTGAATTCATAAAACATGGCATTTCAGTTTTATATTTATAATAGGTGAATGCGAATTTTTCTATATATTTTGTTCCACTTGGCGTCACATTGAAAGTAAATGTTGAGGGCATTAGAGTAGAAAATCAAATCAAAACAAAGACACGAGAAGCGACTAGGATAGGGAACTATAGATAAATGTTTTTCATTAACACTTCTCTAAATTATCTCTCTTGTTTTTTTCTTCTTTTACTTTTAGTCTCAAGCTTTCCTTCTAATCATTACATAGTAACCTACATTTATGAGTTTTCCATCATGTGACTTCACAGTCAACTGCTACTGTTTCAAATAGCTAGGCCGTCAAAATCAGTCGTAGTTTTGTATTTGTGTTATTCTCGATTATCAATTGTAAAATTGTCAAGAAAGTTGGCAATGGAACAGGCACGAAAATACCATTTGAGCGTGGGAGGGTGACATCTTCCAATTTCTATCAAAATTGGTCAGTTGGGAAAATTTGAAGCATTCGTGAAGTATTTGAGTTTGAGATTACTTATATTTTAAAGCATTTCTAACAGTCTTTTATGCTCGACCTTCCAATTTGGATGGTTTGAAGGAATTCTTAAACAGAAATTTTTACGAGATAATCTGCAAGGTTATCAAGGGTGCCAAGAAGATGATACCTCTGGGGTGGGGACGTGAGATGGAACTATGCTGATGAAATGGGTGTGGTATTCATAGCTAGTTCGTGGTTTCTGAATATGTAGTTCGAAAATATTTGCTACCCTTTTAGTATTGCAGACGTGCTAAACAACTATTGGGGATATCCGAACGTTACAATATGTGTCGACAAGCCTCACTAGTTTGTGAATTACATGGGACTAGCCGAAAAACAGGCAAGCTCTCACGACAAAATTTCAGTCAGGAGGATGTGACGCCCCCAAGTCCCCTACATCCCTTCGCGATGGGCCTAAAGTTTATGATAGTAATTGTTCAACACAGGTTAGATCTCTTATACAATGATTATTGACCTTTTTCATTCGGAATTTTGAGCCCTTCACCCACTTCCCCAATAATTTACTTTCCTGAATTAGACAAAAAATCAGAAAACCCTGTACCTAGTCATCTTCATTAATGGGTATGTGAGTTCACATCTGTTGACATATTTACTACATAAAAGGTAATGCTACTTGGCTGTAAATTTTCTTTGCAATATGATAAAAAATGAGGGTATGCAATTATCCCAAATAAACTATGCTTTGGACAAGGCATGCTTTAAAGGCAGACAGTCTAGTTTTGAGAAAAGGAGCGTTTTGGTTGTGGCCTTATGGACATATGATATTTTATGCACTTAACGTATTCAAATAGAAAAAAACATAAATAAACATGCAAGCTGCTGAAGTTTACAAGTTTTCTTTCAAAAGAAAGTTTTTTTCTCCCTTACTGAAATTTTCTGATCTATTTAAGGACTTTAGTGCTAATACTTCCTTAGGACTTAACATGAAGGAATGTCTAAAATAAGGCTATTTGAAGCTCTGTAAAAATATGCTATTACAAAGATAGACAGGCACTTCACAAGAATGACGCTGGAATACGGAGAAAAACACGGAGAAATTATACAAATTAAATACATTGGATTTTGTGCATGTGTGAACATTTGAATTTTAAATGTATAATTGTAAACTTCTCTACCATTTTCTTATACAAATCGCAGATTCGTAAACCATGACCTATCAACTTAAAATGTCAAGAACAAGAACTTTCCGTTGTTCATTCGACATACAGATAATATCTACTTTGTCATTCCACTTCCCTTCCTCAAAATTTTCATAGGCTAAATAAAGCATTTAGCAATGGAAAATTGATTTGAAAACTAAAGAATGGAATTCAGCTATTTGAGAATTTAATCTATCCTAGCAGATCATTGTCTTCAAACCTATATACAGGATGCATGCTAACTTAATTAAAATTGCGAACCAGTGAATAATAACAAAATTGTAATTTAGAACAACAAAAAATTCTATCATTTCTCAATTTTCTATTCACCGTGTATCAATAAACTTGTTCACATGACATATCACAACTAACGCCTCTTCATTCAACAGCAAATAATAGAACATCACTATTTCCTTTTCGATTCATTTCTTTTGACATGGAAACAATTCTCCGCCCAATTTGATGATGCAGTTATGTATAAGGAGATAATAGCGACTTGTCGTTGATCAGAACACTGCGTGCATTATTAGCTTTGAATACAAGACGTTGGCCATCGCTTCAGGTTGAATATTGTTCTTTCGTACAGGTTTATCCACTTCACTTCATAGCTTTGTGCTCATGGCGTGAAATTGTGCTTTCGTCTTTGACCTTCGTTTCTGTCAAGGAATTCATCCAAATCACCATTCGCAGATATTACGTACAAGAAAATTCTGATGCTCATCTACCCAGTCGATACTTGAAAAGAGGAGAGGTTAGTTTTGTTTATGTCGTATCATTTTCATTTATTACTATGAATGGCTTCTGTATAGTATTTCATATTTTCTCCTCGTACAAAACTGCAAAAAGAGGAACATTCATCTTGAGATAAAAGGTCTATGGATGGAATGCTATGCCTGACACCTACTTTTATCGATATTATTCATGGCGTGGTAAAACATTGCCTATATATTCCAATTCCTTGAATAATGTCTGCTGGTTTGTATGAAAAAACGGTTTATACTCATAGGTTTAGGCCAAACATTTTTGAATGTAAAAAGGTCTTTTTCTGCTATTACACTATTAGAGTCATTAAACATCATGCTAACCGATAATGATTACGCCTGAATTTATGCACGTTTGTCTACATTTTAATATGCCAATTTCCTGATTGTTATGAGGCACTGAAATTAGAAAACTTTATTCTAGGCCCAATATTATTGGCTAGTGAATTACTTTGACATAATAGCGCTAACGTGTTATGGACTGTCTTGAAATGATTAGTGTTCCTAATTTTTGTGATTTGCAATTGAAATGAAATATTTAGGTATTTTGAAAGAACATACTTCCTTGTGTCAATGACTGAGAGCTCAAGGCCATGTGTGATAATGATGTTATAAAGTAAATCCAATATTTAAGAGCCCTATATGAAGCGATTCGCACTGTCTAAGAAGTGAGACTGCCAAAAAATGCAAAGAAATAATCGGGTGTTCCCATCGAGGACAATTTGTAGGCACTTTCGAGAGAATTTATCTAATTTCGTAATTTCCTTTTCTTCTTACGACCCCGTCCCCTCAAAAGATTTTTGAACGGGGACACATTATTTCTGTAAACAAGAAATACCATATCCAAGTTGAAAAGTGTTTCTTAGTTGTTCTGTGTGTATTGTCATGTTGTTTGAATTAAAATATTTTTATCTGCAATATATAGCAATTTTATTTGATTGCCAAAAGGCAGCAATGTTGCAGTTTAAATCGGTGTTTGAATGGTAAATGTATTAGCTACAATTTGACGTCGACAGCGTACACTGAATCTGCAGGTGGCCCTTCCAAGCTTTGAAATGGGCTAGAATTTCTGCTGAATTTATGTTATCCGGCAGAGGATTCCAATCTACGCCCCAAGAGACGTGAAATACTCGCATTGACAGTTGTTTGGTTGGGTCTACAGATGTGTAAATCAGCCCTGTTAAGTTTGCGAAATATAGGCGGGCTAATGATTTCAATATTTATTCGTCAATATCACTTGATGATTCATTACCGCCTACAGCGAGGCATCTTTTCCAAGCCTTAATCCAGCCATCACTTCGACAATATATTGGACAGCCTCTTTGTCGATCTTTTGCAAAAATAAGGAAACACTTACCATTTTGGGAGAAAATATCTTTAACAATTTTTAAACAGTTTTACAAACTGAATGCCACTAGGTTGAATGGAAAGGTGAGAAGAGGATGCTGTCAAAAACACAACCTTGTGAATAACAAACACAGTCTTGACTCTACATTCAAAACATATAGACTTTGTTTCGTTTATGAACAAGCCATATAGCCAAGGGGGGCCTGGGGGGCAGGGCCCCCTTGGCTTGTGAAATTTGACTCTGTGCCTTCACTAAAGACATGGATTATATAAATATATGTATTATATATATTGGCTGTGCCCCCTTGTGAATTCTAGCTACGGGCATGTTTATGAACAAAGTATTATCCCAAGTGCATTTATTCTATGCTTTCCTCTCGCTTCGAATGCAGTCATATGGGATTATCTAACAGTAAATGAAATATGCATATACTGTGGGTGGTCACAAATGGGATTGCACGGCAGTATATATTCCTGACATTAACAGATCGGGATGGTTGCCCAGAACATTTTCACTCAATTCTAGCGAAGAGTGTGGTTATAAATTTAACTCGAGTTTGAAGAATGCGCGATATCCCCGCAACAAGGTAGTTATGTGTCTTCCCTAGGAACTTTAGAAAGCTGTCTCAACAGCCATTGGGGTTTTATTGAAAGTTCATCACAAATTGAAAAAGAACATTATCAAGGCATAATAGAGTCATGAATTCTTTCAAGTGATCTTTGGTAAAGAAAAAAGATTCACTGTCAACAATAAACAGGTTCATAAACAAATGGATAAAAGCCAAAATAGTCTTGAAAGGAATTTCCTTTAAGAATTCGATGATCTTTGTGTAATACGTTTGTGTTGAGCTGATGATTTACCTGCTCATGTGTTTCGGAAAACTATTGTTCTAGTTGGCATTGTTTGTTGTTATCAAAATCAATGTTAACAACATACTCATACAACTTTGCCACATCGTAAGGGACTATGAAAGGAGAGTAATACAGAGTAGTTATAATGAATGAAAATCTTTCTTAATTATACGTTGCAGACTTGTGAATAAATAACAAGTAATGGTTGAATTCTTATTTGAAAGTTTGCAGGTTTTCCTGGGTTTGTCATATCAATCGTCGGTCTTGTTGGGCCGGTTATGATTCCTATTAGAGTGAAAAGGTACATTCGTAAACCTTCTGTTGGCTCTCTGAAAAAATATTTAATGCGAATATAGGCGAAAATACTATCATGAAATAGCTTATTAGGCTATGCTGAATGGTTTGAAGTTGCAAAGAGGAACCCATAAGGAAAACGAGGTTAACTTTTGGCATAATGAAATGAGCACTGGGCAAGGCCATCTGGCTAACAACGATCACTTTATAAGCTAATGACACTTTTTGTTTTCCTCCTTGGAAGTCATATGTAATCATTGCATGTAAGCTCACAGCATTCAGAAATTTTTAAAATATGATATATAGAAGACAAGAGAAACTTTAAAAGTTTTGAAAACGTTCCGGTACAAGCCTCCACCAGTGTTTACTGATAGAGAAATTATCAATATTTTTTATGCCACCTCTAAAATCACTGACCAGGCATTTAATGGCACTCTTTCAGCTATTTAATCAATTTCTCCATTAATAGATATCAATAGTGTTATAACTTTATCTCACGTCTAATTTGAAGACATGACGAATATTTTCCCTCCTAACTTAAGATGAAAAACGCCCCTAAAGTGCCAATTTTGGTATGTAAATGTTCAAGATTACGCCCTTGACTGCTGACAGCTATATTTTTTGCAAGTACTGAGAAGCAATGGATGGATAGCAACTTTCAAAGCCTAAGCCGCATTCTCACTTGTTGATTTTCTCTAGGTTTTGCTGAAGTCATTTTTCATCACTGACTGTAAATAGTTCATGGCACTTGCATCTTTCATAATTGATGTCATGTTAATAGCCTTTATCAATCTATTTCATTCCAATTCAGGGAATCGATTATTGAAAAATGCCTCCAATCACTCGTAAAAGGAAACGAGACTCGGAAAGAGCTGCGCTTAACTTTCTCATGATCAGCAATATGGGATATTTCAAAATACTTCCAGCAGAAATCATAGAAATGGTCCTTGGGAAATTAGATGCGCCGTCATTATCCTCACTGTCATGCACATGTAGAAAATTGAACGCATACACGCAGAAGATGTGGAGGCTGTTGTGTCTTAGAATGTCGTTGGATTACACTCCAACTCCATTGTGTCTTTGGTCACCTACTGTAGTCTCCTCCATGTTCCAATATGATGTAGCACTGAAACAATGCACAAATGATGAAACGAAATGGCGAATAATGGCAATTAGGCACTGGTTGTATTGCCGATGGAGATGTGTTGTATGTTATAGAAGCTGTACCCAGCGATCAGATCCACATCGTGATATACTTTTATGTGAGTCGTGCCACCCTGTGTTTTATAAGAGAAAAAGTAGTGCGAAGGTATGTCTCATTTTGCAAATCATTTTTCTATTTTGAACCTGGTCCACAGACTGTAGATCTAAACAATAAACAAAAGGATAACTGATAAAGATAGTAATAATGACTAGATTGTTTGACTTTATTGAATTGTTTGGATCTTGATTTTGAGGAAGTGACTAGCGTACGACAAACAATCGTAGTCTACTAAAACGATCATCATCATTTGCACAGTTTATAGTCACTTCTTTGGCGTATAGCATGCGTTTTCTACTTGAAAAGTTGTAGTGGCAATACATTCATTGGAGAGAAAATACATATAACCCTAAGGGTGGAATTTGTTGAAAGTAGGGGATACTGGGTGAAATCCAAAAAAAATTTACTAACCACATCTTTTATTTTCTCATTTGATGTGACTGACACAGGCTTTTTTACGGAGCTACTTTATCGAGCATTACATAGCGATTCTTGTTGAAATCACAATTGATATCTCAATCAAAGCTACTTTTTGCTAAGGTCATGTGAACAGACTTTTATGGAAATGGTTTTGTCACTGTATATTATTAACGTTTATAACTTCACAAAACCATTTTATCACTGCATAAATTTGATATCACTATACATTAAAAATAGGTATACAAACCATTCTATGCTTTTTATCTAGTGCCTAATAAATATACCTGTAGTTCCCTCAAATGAATGATGCCTAGTTCTCCTCCGCAGTGAATTCTTCAGAGCAGCTCCAATACGCAATACACATATTATAACGCAATGTATTTTGAGTGACATTCTTGGTTGTATTTTATTGCCTCATTACTCACAAATTAAAAGAACACACTTTTTCACTTTTATATAAGCGACAAGCCATTTATAAACTAACAGCCCGCGATCTTTGTTTAATCCTTATAACACTCATATTTTCACTGCTCTTGACTTTGAAGGAACAATTTGGTCTAACAGAACGAGATCTACATCTCATTGTTAGCAATGGCTTCGAATATCTAATGACAGATTTGATATTTCTTGCTCGTACAAAGTATGGCGGAAGAGATGGATTAGAGCAAAGACTCAGAGAAAGAAAAAATTTGAAAATGAAAAGAGAAGCTGAAAAAGAATGCAGTTTAGTGAAAAAAGAATCAGAGGTTGTAGATGCCTTGACAAAGCATGGGAGTTCTTTTAGGTATATTTCCATGAGTTTCTTTGCTATAATGAACTATTTAGGTCCTAAATGATATGTACCTAACCACTGTGTGAGAGGCAAAAGCCACCCTCTTTGGTGCTTTTTCTTATGTGTTTCTTCCCAAATAGAATATTGTGATCTGGTATGAAACCATTACGATCAGTTTGTTCAGGGGTTTTACTACTTGCAAATTAATTCGTACCATCAAACATACAATCATTCGTACAAATGTGTATTATAGATTTCCATGCTTCTTTACAAATCTTGTTGCTTTGTCTCGATAGTTTTCAAGAAAGCTTTCATTATTTCCTGCTTACCAAAAAGCCCTTCATGGATTTTCACAGAAAAGCAGCATGCTTTTTATGCAATTTAGCTATTGCATGCCTGTGATTTATCATTAAAAACTATATTTAGCTACCCCTCTGTTAAGTCATCATCTCCAATAGGCCCCCCGAAATCATGCACTTTGCAATAAATCCTCCTCTCTTTCTTGCCCAATTTGCAATGTCGTGCGTCAGTGTATATGTGAAATAAAGTAAAAATATTTGGCCATACATAATTATATTTTTGGGCTTCTTCTGTCTCTAATTTTATGTGTTTTGAGCTAAAAAAAGTTTCTTTTTTTAGCTCTGACTTGAATCATTCCCATATTGGCCTTACCTTTGAAGACAATGCATTGTAGTGAGGAACATTATTCATAAAGCGCCTTTTTCTTAGTTGGAAGTTTCTGGAATAAACGCCCCATCTCCGTTAAGTGTAGAAGGATTTTTACGACACCTTTCGGCTATTTTTACATGTCAGCTCAGTAAATCATAAATAATCTTATTGTGAAATACGTATAATAAAGGTTATGTCTTATTCCTGTTTTAGCGAGGTGCGAATTGTAGACTCAAGATTTATGCCATATGTCTCAATACCGACAACTTATAGACGATGCTCCTCCCAAACAGCCGATGATGCTGCCAAGTGGTTGATATCAATGAAAACTAGGTATGAAGCAAGATACAAGGCTTTGATGGAGCAAGTTCTTATTCAATCTTCCAAATGCAAAGGTTGTCGCAACTTTCCTTGTACAAGGTAAAAGGATTACGCATGATTGAAATCTAATGTTGTTTAAGCGTTAACTAATGTTATTTGTGGACTGATGATGTTTCTGTAGGACTGTTTTGTTGACTTAACTCAACAAATCAACTTTAGCATGCAGCGCAATTTCATCCTGAAGGCTGTTGTAATCTCAATGTTGATGCTTAGTAGAGCCTTAGTTCTTGGTCACATGAAGATCATTGTAGCATAGGCTCATTTTCATTTATTAACAATCGTTTATATTCATTATTTTGGGCTTTCCACGCTGAACATTTGAATCGAATATGGCAACTATAGTCATTGTACATCCAAGATAGGAAACAAGGCTTATTTTAATTAAGTAAACCAAACTAAATTTGAATAAGAGTTCCTTTATACCCAATGATTTCCAGAGTATTAATACAGTAAAGGTATTAAAAGCTAAGTATTTGGGATTTATCAAGCATATAGCGAGAATTTCATAAGCATTATTTATGACTAAGATCGATGTTGTTATCGACGAAGAATTTCATGCTTGCTGCGTATAGAAGCCTTTTCACTAATATCTTACAAAAGAACAACATTGATGGGTGGGGGAGGGGGAAATCTGACGTCAAAGTCTTGAGCAGATAATCCGGATATATTTTGTCCGCAATTGCAGACCCTAGTACACCAACTTCACACATTTTGTCCTTTTTTCACCCAAAGCTAAGGGTTATGCAGTTGGCAAATATATGTCTCAATTCCAAGGCGCTGGTTCATTGGCCTGCTGGAAAATTATAATTCTTAAAACATGGAAAAGTTAGGTCAAATCAAGTTTCATTTGGATATTCAAAATATCTGTTACAGTGTTACTTGTTGGCTTGTTTTACCAGTTTCTTGGATTCACATTCGATGGATAACTACCAAGAAACAAAGATAATTTTCTATATTTCTCAGTCATATTTTGCTTTGTGCTGAGTGATGCATTTGAACATACTTGTAAATGTTTTGGAGTTTTGGTGGTATCATGTTTAGTAGGAGCCATCCATAAAGGACGCTCGGATTTTTGTAGGCAATTTTTGAATCCCTCTCCGCTGTCTGGACCTTCTATTGGAAAATTAGGTCATTTTTATAAGGGTGTGCGCTTTCCTATGACCCCCCCCCTTGTTACGGACATCATTTATGCATGGTCCCGTCACAGTGATCTGCGCCGGACATAAAATGGACATAACTTCGGGAAAAGATCTACCACAAGACATAAAATGGACATTTGTTGAAAACTGGAAGCACATAGAACAGAAATCTGGCAGGGGCTATGGAAACTATGAAGTTTCCTCTATCATTTTGTCCTGTTTGACCATCATTCTTTATCATGATATGTTTTTAAACCTTATGATATGCTAAAAAGAAAATTCAGTACCATTTAACGTAGCTTCAAAAACCTGCGATGTTGGAGAGTCACTGAGTATGGTCAACAGAAGACTTTTTACCGGCCGTGGTCAGAGTTTATCATGGTATATTGTACACTATACCTTGGGTTTAAAATAGCTACTGTGTTATGCAGTGGATTTTATACATCATTATGGGAGTTCATTCTCCAGAAATAATAGATTATTGCCTTTCGCTTGTAGCACGTTATTGGGCTGCTGTCACTTTACATTTGCTGTACTATTGCCGCATCTTGGCACTTGACCAGCATTAAGGCATTTGATCATTTGAGATCAACAAAGAATAGTTAAAGACTACTTGCCATTCATTGCATTATAAGCCAAACTAGATTTTGGAAGCCAAGCCAAGTATATAAAAAGTAGAGAACTTTTCTGCATCGCAACTTTTCTACAGTTGTTGTTCCACGTTTCAAATTTGACTCAGTTCGGTGTTCGTTTTATATGCAAGGTGCCATTGTTGTGGTTGTGGTTATGGTGTTGTGGTTTTCAATGAGTTGCCAACAGAATCTCAAAAGGAAAAAGACCTCTCAAAACTTAAATCATCTTTAAAGAAAACCCTAGCTTTATTTTAAATCTTAGATTCTAATATTGCTTTTGGTATTACATATACTAATTTTGCTTATATTTATTCACAGGACCCTTTTGAAAACAGTATATTTTTACTACCGAAAGTGCTATCCTGTATAAATATTTGTTTTATTATTATTATTATTATTAGTTAAAACAGCCAATTCTACACTGCATTTTATTAGTGAGGTGTACAATCGTAAGTTAATCGTTATGAAAGAATGAAGATGTTTTGGAAAAATTATTATTCAGACCTACAAATACATCAAATTAAGACAGTATTCGTCAAAAATATGAAAGTAAAAGTATGATATTTGTCTCTTTAAGTGTATATTCATTATCGGCTTGTTGCCAAAAATCAAACGATGAAGCTTTCAAGACATTCACATTTATCAAGGAAAATTTCACTGCCGATATCCAAATGTATATGAAAACTGGACTGTTGAGTGACGCCCAGAATGGACCAGTGGACTGTGAAAACTGGGCTACTACGGAATTGCTTGGAAGAGCAAGAAGAAAGGAAAACTTAATCAAAGCATTGCAAGATCTAGAATCGGAATGGCCTGCGATTGTCAAAGAAGGTAAACAAAAACCAATCTCTGATACTGAATGTATCTATCTTAGCCTCATCGACTTAGCTAATTAAACTTGGCAATTGTCGAATTCAATGAAATAAGCTATAATTGGTATTTCTGCTTCTATATTATTAGTTTGTTCGTTGTTTTCGTCATACCGCATCAGTAGTTGTTTTAGTTATTTTAATTGAGACTGTTGCACTTTTACCTCAGTTTGGATCATAAGCCATTCGCACATTGCTGTGATAGTCCTCTATAAGAGAAGCTAACTCATTTTATATTCACAGCTTGATGCTCTTTATCAATGTTTGATTCATGGTAGTATTGTAACGCAAAGTGGCCACATTTCTCGATTAGTTGCATCAATTGCCCATGTAAATGTAAAGCTTAGCATGGAACATCGTAGATAATCTACTTTATATGATGGAAGACGCTTGTCTGTGCCGGCAATGCCTTAACTTCAATCGTAAAATTTCCATGATAAACAAACTTGGATTGAAATCTATAGGACTTTGAATATCTATGAACGACTAATAATTGGAGGATATGCATCTTAAGCTTTTTGTAGCATAAAACCTGTTTTCAATTAAAAAGTTGTTATATCATTAAAAGACTTTTTGGCAAAATCTGGGACTTTTCTGTAGGATTGAAAGAACCTCTACAATGTTCAATGGCAGAAGATTACATACAGAAAGGTGTGCTAATATTGCAACACCAGAATGGAAAATGTAGACTGAAAAAGGCAAATGATGTCAGTCGTGTAATACTAGCGGCTGCTCGAGGCTGGCAAAGTAGAAGCATAGAACTTAAAAACGCATTGCAAGCTGCAAGGATTGTTCCTCCATTTGATAAATTGAAACCAGAATGCAATACAATGATAGATGATTATATTGATCACATGGTTATTGTAAGTTGCTTATTAAATGTAAATAAATATGAATTTAGATTTATAACTATTGAAGTTTACAAAGCTTCAATTCTCCACGAACTCCTAATGCATTGGCTTTTCTAAGATCGATATGAGGTATTTGAAGAAACTTGCGAAGGAAAACTATCAAATAGACATGTTGGATTGTGAATTCAATTCAACAGTGAAATCTCTTGAATAAGATCCATCAAATTTGTTTGGTAGTTTACTGATGACAGATCAGTTGAACTCACCAATGGAGGTGACAAATCGCGGTTTTGGAAGCTTACTTGAACGGATGATTGTCTCTAGCATTATTTTTTATAGATCCCACTTCTAATATCAATTATACTACTGACAATGCTATGATGTCAACAGATATCTCATATTTTTCTCACTTCGTTTATTTCAGGTCAGAAATGGCAATATGGTTGCTTGCTCCGCATCTGAGGTAGTCAACGAGATAGCAAAATTGCAAGGACTCTCGCAAGACGAAAAGGAGTTGACACCAATAAAATCTAGGGCACTAGTCCCCAATGAAGTCATTCCTGGGGAAGGCAAGTTTTCAATACTTGATAATACTAAATGAAGACAGAGATTCCCCTCTGATAACATTAAGACAGAGATTTTGCTCTAGTAGCAGACAGAGATTCCCCTCTGATAAATGCATAAGTTATGATATTGTATTTGTTAGTATTGTATTTGATTTATCTGTGAATTCATCTGATTCATTCAACTTGATTCATTTGGAATTCAACATGACTTTTCCTAGAGTTTTTGTGTACTACCCATTAGAAAATGGCATTAATACAAACCCGGTCGTCAATTCATATAGACGTCACAGCTATAGTATCAGAGTCTAAATCCATGCAAATTAAGCTTCTGGAATACTAGTTAGTTTTAATGCAGATATTTCTCTACAAACTCGGCTACCATCGTATCGACCAGTTTTATATTATATAATGACCGGGTAGTTTTTCTTAATCTACGCTTAATCGGAACAGAAGGAAAAGATTTTAATGTTTGCTTTACTGGAAACTAGTAAAGGTCCCAAGGTGGCGAGCTGTACCATTACCGGAAGTTTGACAGAATTACGACAGAATCACTGAGTTTGACCGAAGTCACCAATGGAAGAAGGTGGCTTATTACCAGTACCAAATAGGATTCACAGTAGCCGCTACGGAGCCTTTTGGAAAAAAAACGTATTGAGATAAAGGGCCATATAAACCTGCCTTATTGCATCCTTGTAGCTGTGACGTCATTATCTTTGGTTTGTTTATATAGTAAGTTCAGTTGCTTCTAAATTAACTGGCGAAGCCAAAATTGTTATGTTCAAATTTTTTATATTGCAGATCTAAGATCAATAGTTGGAAGACGACAAGCAATTAAGAAAATTTTTCCTGATTGTGCAATTCTAGAAGGTTCTCATCGTGGCAAATCTATTGTTGATAATTATATCAAAATGTTAGTATGCATTTTTGAATTATTTTGCATTGCATTCCATTATGTTGAAAATATTCTGCATGTATACTAACATGCTTTTCTTGATTACTTGACCAAAATGTTTAGGGAATTATAGACTTGAAGTCAGATTGAATGTTTAACTATCAGCAGGCCTGACTGTCAGCAGCGTTACTTGTGACATAATCCTATGGTGTATATCATTGTTTAATATCTTAAATGAACGTATTCCTTCGGTTGACATTATTCTATCGGCTTTCATTAACTTAGATATGTGTAGATAAATTAAATATGGAGAAATAATTGACAGTACTTGCTTAAAATCTCAATTTGAAGATTAAAGCTAAAAGAATTTGAGATCCAAATTGAAAAAACAGCTAATTTTTCGGCTGTTTTTGGATACCCACTTTCATTTACCAGTCATTTTATTATAGCTTGCAGTAACATATTTGATTTATTATCAAGCAAATGCCATGAAATCTCACATGCAACTCAAACTTTAAGTTTTTGTATTGGAAGAGTTTTAGCTCTCCCTACTTAAATTTTTTTGACATCTTGACAAATTTTGAAGCAATATTAAGATAATTTTGTCCCATCAAGGCCGAAAAATGTGATAAAAGCTAGCAAAAACTAGCAAAAACTGGAACATGTTTTTTATAACTGATGAGAATAGCAACGACTGTCCAAAGCAACTCAATTGCTAGTGTAAACAATTGTGTTCTAAATACAAAAATGTTCCTAATATTATGATGTTCTGCTACAATCCACAGGGGCTACATAACCTCATTATTTGGCTACAAACTATCAACTCCAGAGGCTGTTGCAGAAATCATTAAGTTGAAAGAGAGACTGCATGCAAATGACATCGAGTGTAATACTACTTTTGCTGTGGAAGAAAAGGCCAAATTGATAAATGAAATATCTTGACGTGGAACAAGCATGCTATGACAGTTATTAGTTGTATATAAGAGTTATAGAGATATTTTATTGTTTGTTTATGACAATTCAAATATTCGATTTGTTCTGACATTGTACTGAACAATGTTTCCCTTACAAATTGGGAAGCACATTAGGTTGCAACTATCACACTATCTCCCTTTCTCAATGAGCACTAGTGTATGGTCACCTTTAGCCTTTACTTCTACCGAGGCGTTTCAATTAAGCAAGGTCATGTAATCATTCAAGTAAGGTCCATTTGTCATTTAGGGAAGGCCTTGGTATCATTCAAGCAAAACCTTGTTTTTGTCAAGCAGGGCCCGATTAGAACAGCAAGAAGGATGGTTCGTTCAAGGAAGAGAAAGTTCCCTAAGTAACGTAGCATTCGTCAGGCCATTGCCATTTCAGTTTCAAATAAAAGGAGCATGTCCATATAGTGAATACGCACTCATATAGTCCCAGATCCTAAACCGATGCTTTGCTACCTGTGGTGTACTTCGATGTATGGCTATGGGAGACTGTTTTCGTGCATATATTTATATAAGATAGTAAGAATTAGGATGTAGTCAATTAAACAAGGCTTCCTTAGTAATTTTTATTTTGCGAATTGAAAATTTCACCGACTTGTAGGAAGCATCTTGCATTCTAAAAAGAATATTTCATTTCCCAAAAATCAAATTCAGCTATCAACAGAATTTAGTATATTAAAATTAGAACCAGTTTAAGAATTTATTAGCAGCCAGCGGATGTAAAAATGCTGGTATTTTCTAAACATTGTTGTGCTGCTTATTTTAATTGTTCAATTTCCCTGTCACTTTTGACTGTTCTTCAACTCGAGGGTAGGGGACTGAGTCTGTTGGGCCTCTCTCTCCATCACTGATTTTGATCTGTTAAAAAAGAAAAGTTTGTGTATTTATATTTATGAGATCCTATTACATTCTATTGTAAATCATTAATTCTGTTTTTCCATTGCATAGTTGATTCTCAATTTCATACAGTACATGTTTTTTTGTACGAAGCAAGCATTTTGACTTCAGCCTTGACGTTTTTAAATAGTAAGTTAAAATCGGGGTTCTGTGTGTGCAACAAATGAGTTTTGAATAGGGTTCGATGTTCGAATTTGAAATAGGAATTTGCTACATTTGGAACATTTACTAATTTGTTGGGTTTTTTATGTCTTATTGAATTTCTTTTGCTATGTTCAATATTCTCATCAAATTATAGCAAAATTGCCCTAGCACTGCGGTACTTTAGCCATTCCTTCAAATTTTAGCCTGGAAGATGAGTGCTTGGTTGATCTAGACGGTAAAATTTGAAATATTTCTGTCACCGCAGACCCAACCACGGTGGGGCCCCTGCAATCTTGGACATAAATTACTGGATATCTGCTAGGAGACAGCATTAACGAGTTGTTCTACTTTTGAACGGAGAATGCTTCATGATTTGGTTTGCATAGGGGTATTTTCCCCTTTTGAATTATATTATGGGGAGAACTGGAATAAATGTTACTTATTTAGTCTTCGAATGTGAAATTTGAAGTTTGGAAACGAGTCAACACTAGGCCTAAATAGGGAAATGATTTTAGCGCGAAGTGCAAAGTTAACCAGTATTTGTAAGCGTCATATCTTTCCAACATGATTGAGCAGCAATTTTATATATGAGGATTTATTGTGTAGCACCTAAGGTTTAATTGCTAAGAGCTGTATCAAGATATCGTTCGCTTCAGAATCTGTATAGAGCAGCTTTCTTTTCATTTCTCTAGTTCTTTATATGAGGTTTATTCAATTTTCTTACAAACATTTCAATGACATCATCTGCCGTTTTATACCTAGACGGGATGTATCTCTATATTCAAACAGGGCATTTCCTACGCAATTATATGACGTAGTACCAAAGATTTCTCAGGGGATCTACCCCCGGACCCCCTACTTACTCACCCCATCCGCTATTGCTACATACACCCATACGGACTTGTAACTCGTCCCCGTGAAGCTCCCCACTCAAAATATGCTCCAGAGTTCCTGCTGTATAGAGGTAAAATATATTTCTACAATCATTGGAGCATTGGGAAGGATCTCAGACAATTCAAGTCAAAGATTGTGTTAACTAATATATTAATGATAAATGATAATGATGATAAAAGAGTCAGAACAGGCCTGTTAAAACTGTATTACTTTGTTTAAAATACGAAGCTAATTAAAAAGAATCCATTAGTCTACGTCGTAAACAAATTTGTTTTGCTTTATGCTTAAGTTATTACAGGTTTGTGTCAAAAATTAAAGAGCCCTTTTGCTCTAATTGGATACTCTAATTGCGAACGCGCGCTGGGAAAGATTACCTAAATCTGCGCATATTATTTGACCATTTTGAGTATCATATGGAATTTTTGTGTCAAGCCTCTCCATAAGGGCAGGTTGCTGAAGAGTTGTGCAGCATCATCCTTGAAACTGTTAGCACGTAATGACTAGGTGAACGGCACAGTGGATACGTGATGTATCAGTACACGGGAATGCATGCATGTTTCCAGGGACCCTATATAAATTTCCAGAATTGAAGAGGAGATCACAGTTTGTGTCCGCACGAACAGGGGAGGGAGATTGTTAACGAAAAACATGGACAAGGGGGAGGAGGTAAGAAAATTGACAAAATTATGCGGGCATCCTTCATTGATGGCCCCCTACTCCTTTTTCAGAGTGAAACGGATATTTGTCAAGTGGTGTTCACATATGTCTTCAAAAACACATCTGCTTGATGGCTTCTTTACATTGACCATAGTATGCATTGATACTGTTTAAAACAACCGGAGACTTATTTCTAAGAAACTTGTATACTCGAGGACAAGACACCAAAATACCACGGTATATTTTATCTTAACATAACGAATTAACACTAAAAAGGCCATTGGTTGGTCTTTCAACTTCACTCGTTTTTGGGGTTTACACTATAGAATTGCGGTTTTGTTTAGCTCCAATTTTATTTAGCTCCGTTATTATCATCGTTTTCATTTAGCTCCACTCCATACCACCGATGGGGGAGAAACGTTTGCCCTCTAGATTAGCTACAAATGCATCTACCAGACTAAGCTATGACTGAACGGAATGGTCCTCAGGTGTAAATCTAGGAAAAGTCAACAGTGAAAAGTCAAATAGACAAGAAAGAATTGGCTGTTATATCGGAAAAAGGTAAAAAGCTAAAGCTCTCTGTCCCTCGGTGGTACCGTGCTTGTGCTTAGTAATATTTAACATAAGCAGCAATTCAAGTTCAGAGCCTGATAACACTGACGTTATCCCTATCAAGGGATCAAGATCGGGTGCTATAATTACTGGGAAATGCTACACCGCCACACCATCCTTATTTGCGCCCTGAGCATCAATCAAGGGGAAAGCAGTTCTTCTGTCAGGACTACAGTTTGTTAAGAAAAGCCACTCCAATATTCATAATCTGTTTTTATGTTCAATGTATTGTGGTTCAGGATGAAATCTCAAAATAGGGAAAAAGCTGAAGGGAAGCCATTAGATGCACAGAGTTACCCTTCTGCCTTTTTCCTTTTCTGTGGTGAAATAATAGTTGTCACTTTCACTGATATTTTTCATGTTTCCCCATCTTGTTGACAAAGTTCTGATCTGACCCCTTGAAAGCAGGACAATTATAGATGCCCTCCCCTCAATTTCTCCCCTCACTCTACAATGTATAACGACTTGTCCTATAGCTTATCTCTTCAACAAAACTGTTGTGGCTGAACTTATCCAATCACAAGTGTCTAAGTTCGGTATACTAGGATCGATTTGTCTGTGGTCGTTACGCGACCAAATTGTCTGCGATATGAACCGAAAATTTCACTGGACGTTGAGCACGGTCAATCCCATTGGAGCCGTCCATGAAGTACGTACGATTTGAGAGTCTGGGGATGACCAAAGCCAAAAGTGTACTGATGCGAGCAGGGTGGGTGGACTGGTAAAAGTAAAAGCGTAGGTATGGCGCATTATTTCAAAAACTGAGAACTTAATGCATGCTTTCTTCACTTTGTGAAAAACTCATTGCTAAAAATGGGCAATATTTTCCCAGAAATATTAATGAAATCTCCGTATGTTCGTACAGAGGTGGTGTTTGGGTGGGTTACATCAAAAGTATACTCGCGCATACAAGATGGGCAAGTTGGTTAAAACTGGGATGAGTTGCAAGTCCTGATGGGAGTACAACACTGGTGGTAGCGGAGAGGGTGCAGGGGGTCAGGGGCGGAGCCCCGGGAGAAGTTTTGGAACCACCCCTATAATTCAGTAGAAAATGCCCTGTTTGACTATAGATGTGCATCATGTCTAGGTAGAAAGTGGAAGATAAAAATCATTGGAATGTTTATGGGAAAATTAAATAGACCTGTTTGCTACTCTATAAAGATTGTTGCCAGATCAGGTAAAATGATAGAAACACACGTTTTCAGAGCAATGAGATCATGTTAAACATATAGTTGCCAAGTCTCTCGAATTCCGCTGGAGATTCCAACATTTCAATATTACTTCCAGCCGACTTCCAGCAATGACAAATTGTTGCAAAATCTCCAGCATTTATTGCCTTTTGAAAAACAGCCAAAAGTTGTCTATCTGAAAATATACTGAAAATTGACAATTCATCACCAATCCTCTGTTCAAAGCTAAGTATTCTTTGAACCGTTGCTTTTAATGGTTCTGATCTATTATGTTGCTTGTTAGGTGTTACTGTATTGATGGTTCCCTGACTGCCCCGCAGTTGTAGTGTCATCCCCCGCCCCACCCCGTTAGCTCTGTCACATGGTCACGCCCATTTGTCTAGCATTTTGATAACCAAAACTTGGCAATTATGTATGCACTAGGTGACCAAGAACACAGACCTTTCCCAGACTTAAGATTTTATGAGAGGTTTCTGACAGATTATGATAAGCAAAACAATAGGTTTAACGGCACTAATATCACTGGGCACTACAAAAGAACTCTGAAACGAGGACAACTTTAATGATCCGTAACTCAAATTGGTAACACTACGGTAACGTTACTGGCACTTCAGTCGATTTTACTATGTGATTCAAATGCCATATCATAATGAAATTTTGGGATAATATCACCAAGGTATTGCTCTACATATGCGTAGGAGTTAATTGTACAAATTGAACCATTTTTAAACCGCTGTTCCCATTTTGGAGGAGCCTCCCACTGAAATCGAGGTGGAAGCCTTAACTTTAGAATGGCTAATGTTAGATTGGCGGTATTTACTGTTGCCAGAGTTGATAGAATTAATTTGGTATCTATAGATTTGTTATGCTACGACACACAAAGTATCAACATGACTGATAGAGGAGTGTAGATAGTGTTTGCTTGGCTGAAGATGTTGCCATCAATGAACTTTGCTCGACCTGTCTTTACGATACATTTTGCAAATGTGTGTGTTTTCTTTAGATATTGGTAGCCGACAATAATCGATGAAACCAATAAAAGAGGATTTTCAGAGCTCAGTTTTAGCGGAATTCAAGTCAAGTTTAAAGTAGTATAGCACGTCCAATCTCAAGTGTTGTCAGAAAATAGATATCTTGGTGCAATTTTAAGGGTAGAAGCCTGAAACGTATTTGTTTCAGATAAAATCAACATGGATATAGATGTTTCAAACGAAAATAGGAATAGTCGTCATCAACATGAAGATGTAGAAGAACATTTTGTTGCTAGTGAAGAACCAGAGATTGAAATGTTTGAAGAGACCAACGAAAATTATGCATCAGATGACGAAGATGATACTAGTGATAATGAAGAAGAGTCAATGGAAGATGAGAACTTAGCATGTGAGATCGATAATAAATTTTCACAGCCAAATGACTCATCAAACCAAGCAAATAGAACAGAGAGAGGAAAGAAGCGAAGGAAACCAGCCAACAGAAGGAAAAACATAAGAAAAGTCTTGAAAATACATCAGTTAGACCCAAAAACATTAGAAGCACAAAAGGAAGAACAAGAACGGCTGCACAGACTTGAATTACAGAGAGGTTATTCTACTCCAATAGCAACAACTTCTGTGGCCCCCAAGAATGATATAGCACCCCCCAAGAATGATATAGTGCCCCCCAAGAATGATATAGTGCCCCCCAAGAATGATATAGTGCCTGCTGAGAATGAAATAGTAGATGACAATTCAGTTGATAGTACACATCCTATATTGATATTAGATGATGGTGAAAATGATGATTATGATGATGTTGAGGATGATGATAGTCAAAGTGGCAGTGAAGAAATAGACATCCATAGCCCAGATATTATCTTAATTTCGAGCTCGGATTCAGAGGATGAAGCTGAATCCAGGGACAATGACAGGGCAGAATCTGATAGCTCTGAAGATTACACATCAACTGTAAATGTAAATAGTGATGATGGTGGTGTTTTGGTTAATATAGGACATTTACCAGATGATCCAGATATTTTTCTACCTCCACAAATTGCTAAAGTCATTAAATCACATCAGGTATGTATTATTGGATGCATTATCACTATATTCCATTTTGTGACATATTTACCTTTTGCCAAATTTATTCCCTATGCCGTCTTTATGCTATGCGATTAATCTGAAAAGGATTTGCCTTAAATACGATAACTTGAATAATGTGAGCAGAAAAATCACAAACTTCTTTCTGCCAAAGATTTATCTTTGTGGCTTCTATGACAAATCTTGAAAGATGAACATGTTCAACTTCTAAGAGTAATAGTAAGAATGTGAGCCAATGAGAATGCTAACGTACCAAATATGGAAAATATTCTGTCACAAAGTTGGAAGGTGGAAGTGTTTAAGTTCTAAGGTTTTCAAAGATGTCACCAGGGAAGAAATTTCCATAAAATGAAGCTTTCATTGCCAACTGGCAAGGGGGATTGAATTCTTCAGAATTGTTTGCAATCATCAGCAGTCTTCATCTTCATGCCTGAATTTGACAAGCAAATTATTTTGGAATCCTGATTCATTCCTTCACAGCAACCATGGTTTAGCTCAAAGTTTGGTTTTTCTGCTCCTTGGAACATTTTCTCTCTCATCAACACAGGTAGTTATGATTTAGAGCAGTGCTAGCTCTCCACAACCTTTTGTGAAAAGAATCAAAATCTGAAGTTACTATGATTTGTCTTTCCAGTATAAACAGTAAAACTTATATGATTCATCTTTTAAGATAAGTTATGAAAAAGTTGTGACAAATCTTGTAAGGTAAACCAAACCATTTACATATGGCTTTATATAATCTTTGGCCAGTATGTGTTATGGAATTGTCATGTTCCTCCCCATGAGATTATCATCTCTATCTCTCTGTCAAGACTGAGAGTTAGCCATTTGGTATAATTTGGCTAGCAATATGTTGGTTCTTAGTTTGAGTTATAACAAAGTTATTACATATATGGAAGTCACCTCTTTGATAGATGGTTTTTGGAGTAGTCAGTAGTTTTTGACCTTTGAAATGTATACAATGGAATAAAGTGAAGTGTGTGTTTGTTACTTAGTGCTTTTATTTTTTTGGCTGGTTGTATGCTGTAGAGACATGCATTTGATATAGAACTGGTCACGGTGCACTGGAATCAATATGTGAAAAGAGATACATTTGATGCAGAACTGATCACAGTGCACTGGAATCAATATGTGAATAGAGATGGCTCATATTGTGTCTATCTCATGTACATAGGTCTGGGCATTTAGTCAATTTTCACCACTATTTTTCAGGACTCTCCTTGAGGATTTTAGGAGACCTGCAACTGATCACTCCACCTGTTGGTGAAAGTTTTGCATTGAGATACATGATTTATGTTCCAATTTTGTTGTTAAAGCATGTGATCTGGGTAATTTTCAAGATTGAGGCTTCTGATGAAATGTACACCTCATCTTGTTGAGGCATGGCAAAGATTGTTTTCCATTTTTGTGTCATTAAACTGAGAGGCCTTTATTTTTCATGGCATCATTCAGATTATTTAGTGAAAATGGGTATCTGGCTCCTTCTTTTTAGTTAAGCTTATTCCTATAGATATGGTTTAAGCAGTGAACATTCTAGTATATTATTGATATTTTGACATAGATGTGTTGGTGCAGTAGTGTCTAAATTGAAAAGATGTCAAAGCTATAGTTTTGAAAATTGTTTAGGTCTCAATGAAGTCAAGTGCACATTTCATCCCCCTCCATGTTCTGGAAATTAACCAGATTTTGCCCTTTGACAATATTTCTAATTCACAACGTGTTTACCCTTGTAAGTTTTTATTTGATAAGAAAAATAATTTGCTATTTTTGTTAGCTTAGTTTGTGTTGCTTAGATGGTTGTGATAATAGCATATGCTGTTGATTATATCAGCCCTATATCTAGCTATATTGCTGTCTTGACAATTGGCAGCAAGTAACATCTGGGTGGTATAGGCCATTCAAAAGTGCTTGAAAGGTCTCTGCAATGTTTTTCATTTACCAAAGGTCATTTGGATACTTGTCAGTTTTCAACTACTTTTCACTTTCAAGTCAATTTTAAGTAATAAAGTTGAGATAATTTGTGAATTTATGGAAAATACTCACATGTTGTTTAATTTTTTGATGTGTATAACACAATGATGCAATAAAATATTGGACATAAATTGTGCACCTTCATGTGTAATTTTGCTACTAGGCATGCAATTGATAACCTGTCAGTTGCAGCAGCCCTTATGGAGAGGCCTGATAGTTGTATTTCTCAGCATTTTGATGAAAGAATCCATTCTGTATTGATAACTGGGAAGAGCAGTTAGAACTCACAGTCATAGGGAGACGAGACTGCCTTCTTATGTTTGCTTTTGTTACAAATGTCTGTAGTAGCTTAACATGTTGGCTGTATATTTGCGCTTTGAGCATCCGAAAATGAGAAATTTCAAAGTTACTTTATAGTATATTTCTGTTGGAAATATTTATTAAATAATGTTTTTCATTATTTGATAAGTAGATTTCCAGTTTCTAGACTGGAAAAGGAAGCACAATGTTGATTATCTTTCACTGCACCAATTCAAGAATTGTGAGTACTTTGAATTGTGAGTATTTGTAAATGAGCTCAGAATAAATGCATTTTGCTAATTTGTTATTTGTCTTTCAGATTGTAGGTGTCCGGTTTCTTTATGAGAATCTCATTGAATCAGTAAAGAATTACAATTCAAATCATGGCCTAGGCTGCATATTGGCACATGCAATGGGACTTGGAAAGACCATCCAAACAATATCTCTTATTCACATTTTTCTCAGGTAAGTTTCAATCCTAGCATACATGTTTTTCCAATGTATATAGCCACATAACAGTATTTTTAGCATATCATGTCACATCATATAGATGCAGTGCATTGATTGGCTATATATTTGATGTTGTTCTTAGTCCCCAGTTTGCGAATAAAGACCAGTAAATTGTATTACCTAGGAAGTATACACTGTACCATTATGAATTTCAGAAAAGCTTGATGATCTTCTTTTTTAGATATTAGCTTTTTCTGATTTTATGGTCATCTAAGTTCATTTTACCATTTGCTGATGCATTATTTTCGTGTTGGAGTATGAAAGTAATTTGATAAATTATTTTGGGTCATGAAATTGTTCTTGAGCTCTGACTTGGATGTGAAAGTTTTTGGTGTGATTGTTAATACATGTTGGTTCATGCTAAGGACTCTTCAGAATAGAGTGATTGCAACCATTGTTAGACTGTGTATAATTGTCATCAGTAGTGAGGTTGCTGTCATCCTTATTTCCTTTATTGTGCAGGTTAGAGGAAAATTGTGTGTTCAGCCCTTCCTTTTAGATTTCTGTACTTACCTTATGCCTTTTGAACAACTGGCATCCAATTTTATGAAAATGGATATTAGTCACCCACATGTTATGTTCTAGTATGTTAAATCCAATCTTAAAGTTCTAGCTTTGTCTTCTCATAGTCTCAATTATTGTCTTCCTTATATCACCAGTAGAGCAGAGCTTAGGATACTTTGAAACGTTGAAAAAATAAGGACCTTGTCAGTATTCGTCCTGATAAAATGATCGGATTTGTTATACTTAAACCTAGCATTCTCTATAGTTTACCTAGAGTTCACAAATCTAACTGCCTGGTAGGTATATACTCTCTGCCTTTGGCCTATATTTAAGTATAATGTCGCTGAATTTCTTTTAGCTGTTCTTCAGTCTACAGGTCCTTTCACTCTCAAGATCCTTCTCGCTTGTTTCTGAAATCACTTGTTTTCAAGCTGACTTGGACTGTTTCATGCAGGCCTTTTCGTAAGAAATAGCTCGCGCGAGTGGACAAACGCTCGCATGATATCTCTTGCGCGAGCGATAGCTCAGATAAAGATATATACACAATCATGTTGATTTGAGAAGTAACATAAAGAACTATTTGGCCATGGACTTGTCACATGATAAAAAACAACCACATAATGCCAAAGGCTTTATGAAAACAGTATAATCCTGTAAGAAATCACTTGGATGTCAATGAAAATTAACCGTTATTATAATCCTTAATACACTCATGCAATGGCTAAGCACCCCGTTAAAACTCATTGATAGCTGTAAATCGAGAGGCATCGCGCTTTAAGATGTTTCTACTCTGTATCTCTGAGTTTCAAAACTCATGTATTTTGACTTTGAAATTGAGTTGAAAAGAAAAAACGCTTCTGCAGTGTGCTATTTTATCAAACATGTGCATAAAAGTGCTGGGAAGTAGAAGTGGTGAAAGTTGATTTACATAGGTATTAATAAGAAAGCAAAATGAATAAGAGTAGAAAAAATTCTAGCAGCGACCACCCCAGATGGGAAAATGCATTTGTTGACAACTTTCATACATTTTGACAACGGGACTAGTGATTTTCTTCTAAAATTACAGAACGATATTCGACAAGATTTACCGTTTTGCGCGAGCGATCAAAAGCTCCCGTGGTTTGGCTTGCGCGTGTGCTGACGCAATCGCGAGCGATCGCTCGCGTGAAACGAAAACGCCTGTTCATGGCTAGTTTGGATGTTATTAATCTTGTGTTTATCTTTGCAGGGACCCCTTTATAGATTCAAATTATATCACTTATAGTGATTGTAAAACTTATTCGGCAACAGTTCTACAAACTGCTGAATTTCGTTGTCGGGGATAAAAATTTTGTTTTTAATTGGAAATTATATGATCAAATAGTTGGTATTACTATAAGCTCCCCATTGGGGCGTCCTTAGCTGATATCTTTATGTGTACTCTTGAACAAAAATTCCTTAGTAACTGTCTTGCTGAATTTAGCTTGATCTTTATGGCTCATACCGTGTTGATACTTTGGCTCATACCGCGTTGATACTTTGGCTCATACCGTGTTGATACTTTGAGTGTTTTTCGTACTAACCAGCAAATTGATAGTTTTTTCGCTCATATTACTTCTTTTCGGAAAAATATTTCCTTTACTGTAGAAAAGGCGTTGATGATATACTTCCGTTTCTTGATATCCTTGTTACAATTACTAGTAATGGTTCTTCTACAGGTCTTTTTCGTTACATTTAGTAATAGCAGTTTCTCACTGGGTCTTTCGTTACATGTAGTAATAGCAGTTTCTCTCTGTATCTTTTTCGTTTCAGTTAGTAATAGCAGTTTCTCTACGTGTCTTTTTCATTACATTTAGTAATAACAGTTTCTCTCTGTATCTTTTTCGTTACATTTAGTAATAACAGTTTCTCTCTGTGTCTTTTTCCTTACATTTAGTAATATCAGTTTCTCTCTGTGTCTTTTTCCTTACATTTAGTAATATCAGTTTCTTCAGTTTTAATTCGTTACATTTAATAGTATTATCATTTCTTGATAATAAATTGTCTTGATAATTAATGACAACAAGGCTCTTTTTTCTTTATTCCTTTTCTACAATCATGGACAAGATATATCCTAAGTGTCTGTTCAAGATATTGACGCTAGATCCCCCCTCCCACCTATCAATATGGTTCCTTCGCAAGATTTAAGTGACGTGCCTTCTCCTCAAGTCAAGCATGGAATTCTTTTTCAATAGCAACATTGATCTTGGGGTAAAGGGTATACCGAAAGATGAGCAGAAGTACAGTACTTTTTGTCCAAGATTGTAGGCTCTAGTAGTTTCATTTCAAAACTAAGGTTTCCACACTGATTAAGCGATGTTATCCTGGTTGTAAATTGCGGGTTGTCTTCCTTACCCCTACGCATTTATTCCAATTTTTTTCATTTTAGAGATTCTCTTCCACCCTCTTGCACTACTATGTGTTCTACTGTCACATTTGTCCGAGCTGCAATGCCCGGTAGTACGAGAAAACATCCCTTAACCCAGCCATTCGCTGTAGAGAGCACATAGGGATTACCAAAACAGGCCAAAAGTTCATTCTGTTGCGATCTTTGCCCATTTGCCCTTATCCATACGTGCAATATGCCCTGCCTATTGTCCTTTTATGCTGCTAGCTCGCTCAATAGCATCTTTCACTTTTGTCTTCTCTCTCATTATGGCATTTTTTATCCTATCTTATATACATACAAACCCATTTTTTTTATAATCTAATACTGATGATGGATTCCTGAATGAACCCGACACATCTAAATGTCAGATGTTATTGTCGATTATGATTAGTGTCAAATGATAAATGTATCTGATTAGCGTATAATGAGAGCATCAAGTGTCTCAAAATATTTGATATTCTTCTATGTCGTCGTTCTGGTTCTACGTTTCAATAAAGCTGCGTTTGCCTTGAAATGTCTGGATAAACAGTTTGTATCGGCAATTTACAAACTGATACGCTACTATGTTGGCCTGATTGACATAATGATGTAAGAGAAGAATATATAAATAAGTTGAAGAAGTTTGTCTTGCTGAGAATATTGATCATATTATTGATGTATCGATCTTATTTCGATTTGAACTTAGAAAGATAATTCGAATGTAGAAGCCTGCCTTAGGTCGTTTTCCCGTGCAATTTCCGTAGAATTTTTTTTTATGTTTGATTGCTGTCTGTCCTGTAAAAGTGTCGATGTACTGTTGCACGCTATAGGACGAGACCATAGAAGAATGTATATCATCAGGAAATTTAGAAGGTGGATCATTTGAGCGTTAAATGCCTAGCATGCAGCCTTCGGAATTTTATAAGAGATACGGCGGCAGGGAAGTGCCGCCGCTCTGGACGTGTGCGACGGCAGACGACGGCATTTCATAAAATTGTGTACCGTAAAGTAAGAAAACTAAATCCAACGCATAGCAAAGAGATGTTTCTTTTTTCTCTTGATTAAAAACAGTTATATATTTAGTTAATGTCAACTTTTAGTTAAATTTTGTCGTAATATAAAGACAGTCAAAATTAACTTAAACAATTCAATTTTTAGGAACGGAACAGATCTTCAAACCGGTTAACTTAATTTATCTAAAAGATTTAGATTCAACATTTAGGAATAGAGTGATACGCCAGTAATTAAATAACGAAATCCAGTTTAATTTTCGTCGGAGGATGTGGACTGAAAAGAGTTAATTAAAAAAACGCGTACCAGTTCATACGCACGATAGCTTCGGCAATTTTTTGCCGTCGCTATTGGTTTTTACCACAGCATTCACGACGGCAGTGCCGAATGCCGCCGTAAATTCCGAAGGCTGAGCATGTGGTAGGACTGTGCTCATGCGGGTGTAGTATTCTATTCGTTAATAAAATGAAATAGTGTTGTGCGTAGAGAAGTTTAGAAATGTTTTGTTTGTCGTAAGTATGTTCTCTACATTATTGGTCTGTTTTTTTTATTAGATTTACTCAATCCAAGAATGTTCTTGTACTCGTACCGATAAACACCTTGCAAAACTGGCTTTCTGAATTTGATATGTGGGTACCAGGACAATTGAAGGATGGTTCTAAA
The DNA here is from genome assembly GCA_964019165.1 of Mastigias papua. Classification (NCBI taxonomy): domain Eukaryota; kingdom Metazoa; phylum Cnidaria; class Scyphozoa; order Rhizostomeae; family Mastigiidae; genus Mastigias; species Mastigias papua. The sequence continues at coordinate 9,975,055 of OZ025286.1, forward strand.
AGCAATGAATCAAAATGTGAAAATGTACTTGAAGATAGAAGTGAAGAGGAAGAAATTAAACGCAATATTGTCAATGATATGGAACACGATTTATCAAATAAATCTGATAAGGATATTGGCATTCAGAGCAGTTCCAGTGAGCCTAGCCTCAATGAAACAAAACATGACAAACAAATGGTGTCAGAAGATATCCCTGAGGGTTCATCCAGCAGTCAAAATTGCAATGATCAGAAGATCACTATTGAATATCGTGATTATGAAGTTCTCATTATCAATGATAACCAGAAATCAACTGCTTCTAGAGCCAAGATTGTAGGTAATATGGGATTGTATTTTTCATTTGCTCAGTCTCTATGTTTTACTACATCCTTTGTCACAATAAAGATAGTCTTTTATTGAAATGAGGACATTCCACTCGCTACTATTTCCGTGGCCATATTGATCATGTGGCTTTAATAGCTTTTACTGTCAAAGTACTAAGATACAGATGGAAAAACGGGAAAAATGTGATACATTAGCATTTTTTAAAATTTCAGTTTCTATTATCAGTTTTGTTAAATTCAAATATATACTAGATTCTTTTATGAAATAATTGTCTACAGATTAGCTATGAAGTTACTATTGTATCAACCCGTGTCTTGTTGATAGTCTAATCTTGCAATGCTTTTCATGGGCAGATAGTAATTGGCAGTGAATTGAACCATTTGGTTTAGACACATTGTTCAGATCCTTGTTATAACATTATTAAGTTTGTTGTCTAAGACTTTTCGATTGTCTTATAATCTTTGTTTTATCTTTGGAGATGTAACCTTTGTCGACCTCATTTGGGTAGTTTATTCCAATAGGGATTTTTTGCACTTTCAGATCAATGGCATACAAATGGAGGTGTGTTAATTATGGGCTACGAAATGTTTCGGATAATTTCACTGTACAAAGCATCACTTTGTAACAGTGTTACAAATGCCAAAGGTAAAAAAAAGAAAAAGGCCAAAGCATCAGCAACGGTTATTGATATCGAAGAGGAAGAGAAAGAGATGGAGCTGATGTTAGGTTGGTTGACGTTTTGTTGTTGTAAAATTTCTTGCACTGGTTCATGATGAATTAATAGCAATTACGAACATCACTTGGATCCACCTTAGGGGTGACATTGAAGCCGCAGATCAGACTCACTGGGGATTAGTTTAGAGTTTCAGTTTTATATGAGAAAGAGCTGTTGATATCCTCATTAATGGAATTTGAAGTTTCTTCTTAGAAGTATGCATGTTTCCACAACAATTTGCAAAATTACTTCACAGAGAATGTAATGGGAGGCAAGCACACGAAGTTTGGTGAAAAAGCTAGCACCTTTTCTCTCATTTGAAGAACACAACGTGGAAAACGTTGGAAACTGACAAAGAAGCACACAATTGCGGTGATATTACTGAAGCTTTAGAGCATCTTACCCTACTCATGGAAGAAGATATAAGTATCAGATTGTAGTAGAAAGACTAAAATATGAAGCCTGTCGCAGTTCTCTGGGACTTCAAGAATTTATAGATGAGAATTTTGGGCATCTAGAACTATCGTTTGAATTCGCTGTAGATATCGAAAGAAAGGAAGTACTTACATTTTCAGATATAGTATCTCTTAAAAAACTTGACTAAAGGTTTGTTGGCAAAGTGACAATTTTTTATTTCGATGCCAGGTGTGCATGGCAACTTCTTAGAAAAACTATTTAAGCGTGGCATCAGATAAGTATTTGATACGCGTCAAAATTACTTATCCTACGAACGTTTGTCATGGTGAATTAATGTATAATGTGGTCAGTGGCCCTGGTAAAAGACTCAAGTTGCAAATGCAATGCTTGAACTTAAATATCAATGGGGGATTTTATCTACCTAAGACATATTATTGTAGTGAAAAGAGAAGATATAGAACTTAGATTTATTTTCAGAAGTTCTTTAATTGTTGACCAATGAAGAGATTGAGTGATAAATCATTCCTCAAAAGTGAATCTGGAACTCAAAGCTATAGTTAATTGTTTCCTATAAACTAGAACACAATTGCTGAAAATATGGTATCTAATGGTGAAGGACTTACCTCATTGCTTGCTGACAACTTGACGCGTTGGTAATTTTTGCTATAGCAAGAATTGAACGAGTGAAGTTTATCTACGATGGCTTACTATAGTAGCAATCCATTGTGTGGGAATATGGTATCTCATTCTTCCGACATCAACATATATTATGATGCAAAGTCTGTCTGCACACTCATTTGTATGGCCACAGCAAGGAGATATGCACCAAGGTATCTGGTGGCTTCCAAAACATCAGATTTGTTAAGAATCAGTTCAGCGTTGCATTCAGATCATGAAGCTGTATACTACTTACTTGATACCAACGACAATGCTAAAATGAAACAGCTTGATAGAAATCAGATAAGTATTTGGATGGTCCAACATTTGTAATGGAGAACCGAAGGGAAATTTGGTGTTTGATCTTTTTATTTTTCAATGCTAGATGCCCTGTAGTTGTGCAAGACATTATCTCTTCCTTTCTGTGCGGTTTTCATTGAATTTAGCTTCTTTTGTAGATATGCAAAAAGCTCTGTGTGACCCAGGCCCGGATTTGGTTGTATGTGATGAAGGTCATCGGATAAAGAACCCTCAATCAAATATACATCATGCCTTGCATAGAATCCGCACCAGGTAAATATGATGACGCTTTTATTTTAGACTACGGTACATGCCGGTCATTTGTCATAGAAATGGTGCAATGAGATATTGAGATGAGGTACGTACTTTCTTGAATTTTCCATTTGCCCCTACCGGCTTTATTTATGTATTGCTATTTCTACTAGTGTTTCTTTTTAACTGCGTTTAGTTTTCTGCAAGTGGGATAATTGTTATCTCCTTTTCGTCAACATTATAGCTCTTAGTGTACTTTGAGTACGTTGCTTCTGTTTCTAATAACCGCGTGTACGTACTTTTTTTAATTTGTTTTTTGCTAGGAAGCGTCTTGTTTTAACTGGATATCCGTTGCAGAATAACCTTACGGAGTATTGGTGCATGGTTGACTTTGTTAGGCCAAATTACTTAGGATCGAGACAGGAATTTCAAAACATGTTTGAAAGACCAATTATCAATGGACAATGCATTGATAGTACAGCTGAGGTATTTTTTTGCTGTAAACATGCTTAGTACTTTTACTTAAAGAAGAAACTTTTGGGGAATGAGTACAGTCATTCTTTGCATGAGATAACAAAGCTCAATCTTGAGCATCAATTGCGTATGCACGCTCATACGAAGTAGGAAAAGTGATGTAGTGTACAGCACTATTCAATTGTTTCTTTTAAATCCAATCACTAAAAATCAGCACATATCCTTACAAAGTGCCTGATTATATAAGCTGAAATGTGTCTGACACAGTCCCACAAGTATCCATTCTAGGACCATTATTCTTCTTGGTATAAATATATGGCCTTGCTGAGGGTGCATCATTTTACAGTAAAATTGTTTGCTGATAGCACATCACGTCACATTTCAAGTAGTTTCTGATATGGAAATAACATCAGACGAGGACATGGGTATGATACAGAACTGGGCCTTCTTATGGGATGTTGACTTTTAATGATCCTACTCAGGCACAGGGAATTATTCTTAACGAAAGGAGAAAATCTAGGGCACTACATTTGTTTTTAATGGGCATAAAATAGTTTTGGGCAACAGTCTTAAAAATCTTCGTCTGAGGATAGACGGAAAGCTTACCTTGCAGAAAACGTACTGGAAACAATCCCATAGCAAAAAGTGGAAGTGGGATAATTCGTTTTTTATCAAAATATGTGCTAAGATGTGTTCTCGACGAGAAGCTGTATTTCAGGTCTTAACTTGATGTAATTCACCATGACCAAAGTATGTCCCATTCTCATCAGATAGAATCAACCCAATACGAGGCAGCGCCGGTTGTTAGTTGGGCATCGAAAGGTACTTACAAGGATATGGACTAACTAAGAATCTCGATTCGGAGCTGCTGAGCAACGGGTAGTGGTACCGCAATTATGTCTCTTTTGCAAAATTGGGAACAAGCAGACTCCCCCCGTCCCCCCCCCGCTATTTACGTGATTATACTCGGGATGAGATTGCCTTATAATTTGATCTACGTCGCCAGCTTTTACTTAGAGTTTGCATATCGTATGCACTAAGGGTCTTCATTCTGTTGCCGTTGACTGTCTGTGGGCAAAATGTTTCTTTTTGTACAGAGAAATGCCGCAGTCATATCAATTGCACTTTTTATCAGTGTAGTAATTGTGAGAATTCTTCGGAGCTTTACAACTAAAAACCTCAAGTGATAACATTAATCAGATGAAGTTGTTTGTTCAGAGCATTTACCGCCGTTCGCATGTTTTTAAATGTAACAAAATTTGTGTCTTTTGCCTGGATATTTCTTAATATTTTGTGCAATCTAGCCCGTAATTCATGTTTATCAGATTTCTTCTATTTTCCAACAAAACCAACAACTTTGGTCAGGCAACTATAGGATAGGAAATATCATGTTCAACTTCTGTGAAATATGCAATTAGATTTTCAAATTGATGTGAAATTCGAAGTCGAATCTGGGCTGGATTGTTTCGATTGAGTTCATGAACTTAACTGTCATTGTTACGGTGTATACAAAGTTAAGTATATCAAATAATGAACTTTTTACATTAGCTTTTGAATTCAGTCTGCGCGTATTTCTTGATTTTTGTCCAATTTGAACCTGTATTATATTCTTGTAAACTTGTTTCTTGAAAAGAAGTGTGTAATTGCTTGGCAATGGAAATATGATTTCAGCGAATCTTTTGTTCAAATTGAATGAAAATATCTTTCACATGGCTGTATCCTGCCTTCTACTATTAACTTATGCCCTTTAAAGTTAAAGGTAGGAAAGCTATGCCCTTTTTAAGTTCAAGGTAGCAGAGGTATGCCCTATAAATTTCAAGGTAGCAATGCTATGCCCTTTTAAAGTTCAAGGTTCAAAGGTATGCCATATAAATTGCAAGGTAGCAAAATTATGCCCTTTTAAAGTTCAAGGTAGCAAAGGTATGCCCTATAAATTTCAAGGTAGCAATGCTATGCCCTTTTAAAGTTCAAGGTTCAAAGGTATGCCCTATAAATTGCAAGGTAGCAAAGCTATGCACTTTAAGTATGGTTGTAATAGTTTCCCAGATCGCACAAAAAATTATATTACAAATAGTATTTATCCTTTTGACATACCTAAATATTGATAATAGCCCTTGTCATATGTCATCCACATAGTTCGTCAAATGCAACGTAATACTTCTTGTCTTTACCTAACAGTTTTGATACATTCGTTTGAAAACTCGCATGCATTACGTTTCAAGCGATTATGTTTTGTACTTTTCTTACCAACGCGAATAAATTTTCGCTCGGGCAGTTCCTTAGTCCTTGCAGTGTGAACCAGGCTTTATAGCTTGCCATAAGTTACAAAAGTAGGAAAAGTTTTGAGATCTTTAAGGTTTTCTTAACTTTGTATAAGATTTGTGCCTGAAAATAAAAAAAGATCCAGCATTGTATTGACATGGGTAGAATGTGTATTGGAATGACTCTCCTCCAGTATTTGCCGACATATCTTTTTGTATGTATAACATACATATATTTCTATGTTTGTAACAATAAATGCACTGTGCATGCAATATCAGTAATTCCTTTCTGTCTGCATTTCTTTTGAAAGAAGGAAGTCACTTTTTCATGTTTTATATTTTACATTTATAGTCACATTTGTCGTTTGCCACATCATAGTCAGTTTGTGTTCGATGCCACTTTCTGCAATGTGATCAGTGTTTGGTTTAGTTTATAAAATTGTTTTCTTATTTATTAGGACAAAAAGTTAATGAAATACAGAGCTCATGTGCTTTCATCGCTGTTAAGGGGCTTTGTTCAAAGGTAATTTCTTCTCTATTGAGTTTAGACATAATTCCTACACGTTCTCAATCCATGTTACCTCGTGTGGACAGCCTACATTTGTGCCTACTCTCTATGTTCTACCATCTGTTTGGTAAGAAATTACTATTTTATTTTTCACCTCGTCTTTGCAATGGTGTATGGTGAACTCAAATAGCTAATTAAATCGTGAGGTATCTTTTTATCTAATGTTGTGAGGCTTGATATTATGAAGGAGTCGGGATATTTCTCTCATTCTGTCTCCTACGCTCATATTATCACGGAGGTATCTAGAATGTGGAAAATAACCAGAAACCTCTTTTGCCATTGTCGATAATATGTATTTCGTTGCAGTATGAAAACGAAAACTTTCTGATGTTCTTGTAGTGGCAGTTGTTCAATAGTTGACGTATTATAGCCGTAAAATGTTATGAATTTGAAGTGTTTAGGATTTCTGTGATGAATTAAGCTTATATTTTGATCACCGCCAATCATATATTAGTTTTCATACTTTGCACTATCTTATGGAAGTCTATGTTACGGTTAAAACCTTGTAGTTTTCCATATACATTTAGTGCCTAGAGCAGGGAATGCTTTTGCTCCTCTTTCGCGCCATTGTTTGCCTTGATACAGGAGCCACGATGGGAAGCACAGTCTTGTTTTGAATCTATTGACAAGAAATAGATAAGGATCAGTGTAGATACAATTGCGCAACAATATTGAGTTCATTCGACAGAAACCAATAGATAAGGAAGTAAGCAGTTGGACTAGGCCATATTACAATGACACAAACGATTTTAGACATTTGCCCGCATGAGAAATAGAAATTATCATCATCAGCTAGGAATAGCTAGTAGGAATTCAGCTTTATATCACTATGAATATTCAGGAATGTAAAGAAGGAAACCAGTGATTTGTAAAGTTCCAATAGAGTCTGACCAAAAGGAGTGGAATGGAAGGATTTTAAAAGTTTCGCAACGGGCTCCCTCGCATTGTTAGTAAGAATTAATGGGTCAGCTTGTCAAACTCGCTAGCAGGTTTATCTAGAATGGAAATCCCTCTAACGGTGCAGAATGATTGATGGCATGGAATTATTCACTAATGACCAATTGAGCTCCTTTTATACTTTTGCCTTTCTTATTGACCCCTGAGTGTTGTCTGCTCTTATCAATAAGATGTCGGGGGTATTTATCGTTACCCCGTGACCTTACAACTTTGAAAAGTAAAGGTAAAGGTTAGTCCCATATTAGAGCAGTCGGCATAGTGAGGTAGGGTGGCCAGTTCCGTTCCTCGCCACCTTTAACTTCCCCAGTGTTGCCACCAGGTGCCCATTTACTGCTGGGTGAACAGTGAGCGAGCATCCCAAGTTTGGTTCGAGGGTTGGGCTCGAACCACCGATGTTCCGCTGAGCAGTCAAGTGCTCTAACCACTTGGCCACTCACCCTTACGAAAAGTAAACTTGTGTATATTTTATTACAGAAGTAACTAGCATCCATTATAACATACTTTTTTGAAGAATTTTTATCTGTGCTATGGCCATTTCTGACTATTTACGTCATTGTCACTAGTTTTGTCGAATGAACGATCAATACTGTTCAGAACTTGTGAAAGACTGATCTTGTTTTATTTTGTTTCCTGCTCAGTTACAACTTTTCTGGCAACAACAGATTTTTCCAGTGTACTTTTGAAACTCAGACTGCCTGCGATTTTTTTAATTTTTAAGCCTCATGTTTCTTATCAGAAACTTGTATCTGTCAATATATATTTTTTAATTTTGTTGTTGGAAAGTTTTTTAGCAGTGACTGAATCCACACATTCTATTTTACTAAAAAAGACAGTAAACAACTGAAATAAACGATAAAGTTTAAATATTGATATTAATAACTGGATATATATGCATAAAATGTCTTGTTTGTTTTTAACATATGAAATCTTTCGTTCAAATGAGAGCCTTCCATCAAACAGTATTAGCTGATATATGAGGTTTGTTTCTTCCAAACATTCATTACAGGAGAGATTATACTGCGTTGAAAGTTGCACTGCCACCAAAGGAGGAGCATATCATAATGGTTCGAATGTCGAAAATTCAAGAGGCTATTTACCGGAGATTTCTGCTTTTAATGCAAGAGGGCTACGGTGAACAACTCAACCCCATCAAAATCTTCGCTGTGTGTAGTAAGGTGGGTCGATTTGTGCTAATTCTAGGCCCATTTTACATAGCAAAGTTTGAGCACAGATAGTTGTATTCTGGTAAAAACAGCAACGCACATCCTACTATCTTCTTTTGTTTTGTACCTTGCAATTATTTTCTATTCTGGAATAAATAGTTGGGGGGGGGGACGTCTATACCGGACTTGAGAGTATTCTCACAGTGGGTTGCAGTTTCGCCCCGGTTTCCCCACAATGCAGTGGTGCTTCTAAAAGTTTTCGAATACTATTAAGGGTTTAGTATCGGCAATGTTTTGTTTTACCGTGCCTTTCATGCAAGAAAGAGCCCTTCCCCCTTTGCACAGGATTTAACTCTACACCACTGAGTACAACGGCGGCACGCTCCATTTATTTGGGGGGCACATGCAGTAAGAATCAGATGGTTGAACGAAGACAAATTGATCAAGTTGATTTGTGTGTCTTTTGTACATCGTGCAAAATAAGAATGAAACAAGAGAGCTGCTAGGAAGGAACTATGAATAGTATTAATAGACGTGAAAATCAATAGAAAAGAATGATGAGAGTTTTTCTATTGGCAGCAAAATGTGTATGTATTGGTTTTTAACGTGTAATAGCTTATCTTCGTCTTATCGTTCCCCCGTTTGAGCTTTTTGTGAGAACTTTTCTTTCATAGTACTAAACTTCTAATACACTCTTATGATTCGTTTAAAAAACCAAATCTCAGTAGCACTTAATCTCTCTTCCATGTGCAGTGGTATCATATGACACTCAATGCCATTCTATAGAATGACTATTGCATGTCAGTTCAATTTTTTTCTCTTATAGAATAACCAAGACCCTAGCAACTTTTTCCATTTAACACTCTCGGACAGTGTCTCTGCTGCACCTGTTTTTTCCTTCTTCATGTTTTCCATATTTTCCCCATTGTGTTTTCTTGATATTTAAAATTTCATACCGGTTGCTTTTTGTCCATATTGTTAACTCTAAATATTTGTTTACCTCTGTTGATAGCTTAAGTTTTTTCAGAGTTTATGAACATAGCCATATTCTAGCCTTTTGTGATGATTTGCTTGGCAAGTCATAAAACTATTCATGATGTTGCCATGGCGATCATCTATGGTATTGTCATGGCGACTGTTTTTGATTTGCTTTCCTCTCTTTCTACTTTGTATACTTATTGATTTTGGTGTCCAACTGCTTGGAATATGACATGACAAACATAATATTATCTCATAATGTTGTTCATAAGATGCTATACACATGTGACAAACGGCTTCGGGGAAAAACCACATCTCTGCTGTATTTTTACAAGGACTAAGAAGATATCCCCTTCGTTTGATTCATTTGATGGTGAATGCTGGAATGAACGTTGTTTTTGTCTTGTCCCTAATCTTATGTTTCAACTCTGCCATCAGGTAGCACTTGCTTAAATATTCAGATTGTGCTAGGAACTACGGTGTTGGCATATTCAAACATTGATGTTGTCCAGTTACGTAGAATTCAACGATGCAAAATGTTTTAATAAACAGGCCAACTTACATTTGTACTGCAAATATTTTATACATTAAAGTCAGTTTTTGACTTCTTGATATTTGCACCACTGCATTATTGCTGTTAATTTGAAGTTGTTCGTGACCTATAACCTGTTTCAATTGTTTTGAAGATTTGGAATCATCCTGATATGCTTTATAAAGCAATGATAGCAGATCAATCGAAGAACTCAGTGAGTAAATAAACTGCTTTTTTGTTATTGCTTAGTATTACCCCCTTTCAAAATATGTGACGAAAACTCCATAGTCATATTTTTCGGCCAAAATGTACAATCAAAATTTTCAGTCCTAAATTTCACTTGCTTAGGTACATGGCATGATTGCTTTCACTATGCACATAGCATGATAGCTCCTGCGCAGGTACATCGCATTATAGCTCCTGCAAATGCACTTAGCAAATTAGCTCCTGCTTATATATTTGACATTGTCAGTTATAGTACATGGAACCTTCATCTGCATTTTTAACTACATACCTGTCGTAGGTGCTTTTTGACTCAGATGTAGACATGTTGATGGATGATGCAATAAGATTTAAAAATTCATCAAAACAGACGCAAAGTGATACTGGCTTTAATCCATTTGCAAATGATGCTAAAACATTATTATTGAAAATCACCAATTGGGTAATGCATTTTATCCTTTGCTTTCATTTCATTTCAAACCTTTTTTGTACTTTCCTGTTTTTCAATGAAGGTTCATTCCATGTCTTCTTGAGATGCAGATTAATATTCTCCTATTCTTCCATAAATCTCTGCGGAATATTCGATATGTGCTTGGAAAATTTCACTGAAACACTCGAAAGAAATCTACACTTGATTTTAGCAACATATCTTCATGAATAGTTTGTTTCTTTCATTACCATAATGGAAATTTCATTAACGCCCATCCTTGGAAAGTTATTGAATCTTTTTTGTAAGTTTCTATTGTATAGTATTTGTTACAAGTGCACTCGATGAAAAAATAAAAATGTGAACAGCAATTTGAAATTTAAAATGCTTGGCGGATATTCTGTTATCTCCAGTTTTGAAATTAAAATCTCTAATTTCCACGTGTAAAATTTGTTTTTACATAGTAAGATGATTATGTTATGCGCGGTTTGCACCATCAAAACATGTGAATATTGTTTACTCAAGTTCACTAGCATTTCCGTTAGTTTGATTATATATAACCTTACTTTCTTTATTTTCATCCTTTATTGATGATAAATCGATAGTTGAGCCAAACGTCTACGTCTTTTATTTGATATTTCACCAGTTTTAAGTCTAACACCGATTATGTTATAGCTTGAATATTATATGTCTTTAAATTGAAGCATCTCTAAAAACGAAGAAATGCCTCTGTTATTTGTCGCAATTCTGGTTCGAAAGTTCATCCTTGAGCTTCAGTTTCCTACAACCACAACCAGTATTGATACGGTACAAATCTCTTGCTAGTTTCTTGGTATTGTATGCGTTGTCAATAAAGAATTGTTTAATTTCATCTTATTCTTTATAGGCGAAAGAAGTATTTGATTCCCATGACTACGTAGAGGGCATAATTGAAAATGGTGGAAAGTTAGTTATATTGATGGAGTTAATCAATGAATCATTAGCACAAGGAGACAAGATGTTGATATTCAGGTTCTTGTTTGTATCTTGCTCTTTCGTCTTTTTATTTCCTCCGTTTCATCATTGAATGCGTAGTAAAACATGGATGTTTTGTTTTCGCAGGTAGGTTTACTAGTATGCAAAGTAGAGTTGGTAACTAGCACATTTTCAATTGATATTGGGATTTTAGTGTTTCTAACTAGTTTTTTCACGTCAGAACGATGCATATCACATTTCGACTGACTTTACAGCAAATGTTTTCTTTCAGCCAAAGTTTGCTTACGTTGGACTTGATAGAGGAAGTTCTTAGCAGAACTCCAGTTTTCCATGAAAACACAGAAACGACTGATGATAGACAAATGTGGAGGAAGAACATTGATTATTTTCGTAAGCCTGACTTCAGTTTCATCAATTTTTGTCATGTTTTTGTTCTTGTCAATTTTCAGTTTCAGCTCTTTTCCCAAAGCTGTTGGCATGCAGCTATTTGTTTGCAGTTTTAAATCCAAAGTACAATTGTATTACTTCTGTTCCATGTATTGCCTTGCTTCCAATTAAGCTAAAGCATTTACTTAGTTTAAGTCATGTGATGATTTTGATGATGTTTGGTCTTGATTTGCAATGATTCATTATGATCTACAAAATGGTAAACAAAATAATCAGCAAAGTGTTAGACAATATAAAACATCAACCCACCTTCTTGCTATAATTTTATGCCACTTTCCCTGGAATTAGTAAGCGGATTTCCAATGCCTCAGCTGGAGATATTTGAATGCTATTTGCATATTTCTCTTCTCATATTTTTGTTAGGTATTGATGGAAGTACCTCATCATCAGAAAGAGAGCGATTAATTGAAATGTTCAACAGAAAGGAAAACCTAACCACAAAAGTCTTTCTATTATCAACAAGGTAGATTTAATATGTTCTCATGCGCCTATTTTTCCAATGAATCCTCCTCCTAGACAAGCCTTCTGCGTGCAATAGGGGGTTCCTATATGCAAGTGCAAATGGGAGTTTAACGAATGGCAATGCCTTTGCAGATGTGTTGCTGTATAATCACTGTTAGATCTAACAGTTGTTATTTGTATGGCGTGAATATCCCTAGCTTTCTATGGTAACCTGTGGTATCTTTTGTTGTCTTATAATCTGCTCAGAACTGTCATTACAACCTTTAATTGCCTGCGTATTTATGTATTTGTAATAAGCTTGATTTAGATAACTCATGTTAATACTGAATATTAAGTTTGTTGTTTGAAGACATATATCCTTCCATCCAAAGGGCAGGATGTCTTGGTATCAACCTTGTTGGGGCAAATCGAGTTGTTGTCTTTGATGTATCTTGGAATCCATGTCATGATGCTCAAGCGGTTTGCAGGTATTTGAATGTACTCACAAATCTAACATTTCTCATTGTGCTCTCCTTTTTATATATGCTCATGTTTTGATGTGTGTATGTGTGTGTGTGTGTGTGTGTGTGTGTGTGTGTGTGTGTGCGTGTGCGTGTGCGTGTGCGTGTGCGTGTGCGTGTGCGTGTGCGTGTGTTTGTTTGTTTTGTGTTTTTATGGTGTTTTTTACTAGCTTGACATTTAGCACTGAGTTCTCTACCATTTGTAGCATTTTGAAGCTGTGTTTGTTTAATGGCGGCAAACCAACATCGTACAAGATCGATGCTTGAACGAACGTACGAAACTTGAACTAGGTCTACGGCGAAACCCTAAAGTAGACGCGACGTGATAGACTGCTGATTTCTGTTAGCTCTCTCGGTGAAATCCCAAAGATCCTCTCCTAAACTGAAATGCATGTCATGTAAAATAAAACAATCAGCACATAGTACGATGGACCACAGTGCACAGTGACCAGCTAGCATTTCTTCCAAGAAGAGTGTTCAATGACATTACAGGGAAGTTTTCTAACACAACAAGACTATCTACAAACAAGAGATATGAACGCATAACGTAAAAAGTGATTACAATAAGTCAATAATAGAAATCAAAAGATAAACTGTGTACATTATTAATTCATAGACACCTATACGTTTTGTGTATACTTTTATGTTTATAAATAACGAATATCCTCATGAAGATCCGGATGAAAAGCCTCATGAATATACTTCTGAAGAACGTCATAAGGACCCTAGTGACTTACGAACAACCTCACCAAGATACTCTTGAAAAAAACTTATGAACAATCTCTTAAAGATTCCGACGGATACCCTCCTGAATATCTTGATGGTGAAACATTTGTGAACAACCTTATATGTAATATCATGAAGATTTTTATGATGAGGATCATGAAGTACCCCGTGATGAATCTTATGAAAATTCTGATAATGAGCCTCAAGATGATGCATTGAATTTCAACGAATGTTTTGGCGGATTTTTAGCCAGTAGACAGAAGTTCACCTCCCTTTCAATATTTTGCTGAAGTGTTAATACAAATCTGGTGAATTGTCCAATGCTGATATTTTGAATGTTGTACCCTCTAGGGTATACAGATATGGACAACAGAAGCCTTGTTATATATATCGACTTATTGCATCAAATACTATGGAAAAAAGAATGTACTATCGTCAAATCTCAAAGCAGGGTGTTTCAGGTAATATGAGATAGAGTGGTCTTCTTTTTGATGAAAAGTCGCCTTTGCGAATTTCGAGCAGTGCCTTAAAATTCAAGTATGTGGAATCAGTTTTTCTTTTGCATGATGGATCTTTGTGATCCTGCAATACACATATTTTACGTAAGAAGCACGTATGCAAGAAAAATTAGACTCAAATCAAGCAAATGTCAAGAAGCATCGAGAAATACTGGCAGGCTGAGCCTCAAAAGTGAACTTGAATTTACTATTTTTAACAACACAATGCTTTATTAATCTGGAAAGAAACTCACCAGTTAAGATAATTTACTTTGCATACATTTTAACGATAAAAGGTGAGTTCATGAAATCAAGTGGAACATTGAATTCCTGACTCATTTTCAAGACTTGTAAGAATCATTCAGGTATCATTTCAAGCTGGATTTAAAAGCAGAAGATTTGTTGTTGACATAAGAAGAGCATGTGTTGTTACTGGTCGATCTCAATTGTTAGTCATGAGTTACCTCTATTCTTTTGTAATATTTAGATCGTGTTGTTGACGAGATGAATCCTGTTGAGAATTTCTCCAAAGATGAACTCACTAAATTGCTATCAGTATCGTGGGTATGTATCAATTATTCGAACTGAACTTCTAATTTGCAACTGCAGTATGGTAGTGAAATTTGCTTGATTGCAAATGCTTCAATTTTTGAAGTGAAATTACGCCGTTTTTTAGTTTGAATAGGACTGTTAGTCTTACATGGGTTGTTAGTCTTCGTTAATACATGTGATGCGAAATCAATTTGCATATGAAATGATTTGCATTAGATAACACTTAGATCATAATTCAGGGTTGCCACCGAATCAGGTGAATCTGGAAAATCAGGAAAAGTCCGGGAAGTAGAGATTAAATGAGGGAATATCAAAGTAAAAAGAGATTAAATGAGGGAATATCAAGGTAAAAAGAGATTAAATGAGGGAATATCAAGGTAAAAAGAGATTAAATGAGGGAATATCAAGGTAAAAAGAGATTTTTCAAAAACTCAGGGAAAATCAGTTAAACGGAGTTAAAATATGCTAAGCATTATGATATTTGGGTTTTTCCAGTGATTATTGGCAGTATTTGATCTATTTTGTTTTTTTGGGAAAGTACAGTAAAATCCTGGTAACTTGAACTCCCAATAGCGCAAACATTCACTAAATCGAACCAAAACTGCATTCCGTTGCGCAACACCTTCATATATACATACGCATGATAACTCGTATCCTCAATGATTTGCAATATTTTCCGTGGTACCTTGAAGTTTTATGGCGGGTGTTGGTGTAGTCCCAACAGAAATACCAACATCAGTTTTATGTGAGGACCAAGTAAATGTATCTCTACATTTGAGTAGAAATAGAAGTGTTGTCGAAATTGTTGAAATAAAAGCCCATCTGCAGCTTCTTTTCTACCTCAAAACGGTTATTCTCTTAGAAATAAAATAAAAGAAGACAAGTACAGTTCTATGTTTTATAAAGCTAACAATTGGAACGGTAAAAGAGGGTCAATGCTCCCCTAACCCCATATCTGTGCAAAGAAATCATAAAATCCTAATTGAGGGTTCTAAGTAGCATTAGGAAAAGTAGGGAAAACGAGCAGCATTTCACCGAAAAAATATCAAGGAGTCAGAGAGCTTTTTCGTGAAAAAGTAGTGGCAACCCGGTATTCATAGAATCAAAATCACTTGAATCAGAATCACTTGAATCAGAATCACTTGAATTAGAATCACTTTACTCTTCATCGTTTGAGTCATCATCACTTGAATCATCATCACTTGAATCATCATCGCTTGACTCTCCATCTCTTAACCCTTTATCACTTGAATCATCATCACTTGACTCTTCATTTACTATCAGTGTAACGTCATAACTATGATTTGCAATCATAGTAGAAGATGGGTGTCTTCAATAGGTTACATCAGACATCTGAATGATTTGCGCATGAATTTGTATCATTGATTTACAGGATGGTATTCATTTCTTCTATCTTAGAAGAATCTTAACTACACGTATCATTTAATTTTTACTGTGGTTATGTATTTTGACTTTTTATAGAGAGTTTTATTATCTGTTTTTTGTTCAAGTATAAATTCCCTACGCGACTGCAACTTTCTACACAACCATTTGCAGTTTTTAAACATCCTTGAAAATAGAAGATGCCATAAATGTCCTTTGAAATTTTTAATAAATGTAGAGTTTACTAGAACAGCCTTAACTCTCCATAAAGAAATATAAGTTCTTATAATAGCTGTGATGTTTTGTGACGGTATTTGGGGCACATCATTTAGAATAGATCAATGTGTGCATTAACTCCAAATGAGTTTGCTCTTTTCTACTATCATAAGGTTCATTTGTGATGTTTTGTGACGGTATTTGGGGCACATCATTTAGAATAGATCAATGTCTGCATTAACTCCAAATGAGTTTGCTCTTTTCTACTATCATAAGGTTCATTTGTGATGTTTTGTGACGGTATTTGGGGCACATCATTTAGAATAGATCAGCGAGTGCATTAACTCTAAATGAGTTTGCTCTTTTCTACTATCATAAGGTTCATTTGTGATGTTTTGTGACGGTATTTGGGGCACATCATTTAGAATAGATCAATGTGTGCATTAACTCCAAATGAGTTTGCTCTTTTCTACTATCATAAGGTTCATTTGTGATGTTTTGTGACGGCATTTGGGGCACATCATGTAGAATAGATCAATGTGTGCATTAACTCCAAATGAGTTTGCTCTTTTCTACTATCATAAGGTTCATTTGTGATGTTTTGTGACGGTATTTGGGGCACATCATTTAGAAAAGATCAGCGAGTGCATTAACTCCAAATGAGTTTGCCCTTTTCTACTATCATAAGGTTCATTTGTGATGTTTTGTGACGGTAGTTGGGGCACACCATTTAGAATAGATCAGCGAATGCATTAACTCCAAATGAGTTTGCTCTTTTCTACTATCATAAGGTTCATTTGTGATGTTTTGTGACGGTATTTGGGGCACATCATTTAGAATAGATCAATGTGTGCATTAACTCCAAATGAGTTTGCCCTTTTCTACTATCATAAGGTTCATTTGTGATGTTTTGTGACGGTATTTGGGGCACATCATTTAGAATAGATCAATGTGTGCATTAACTCCAAATGAGTTTGCTCTTTTCTACTATCATAAGGTTCATTTGTGATGTTTTGTGACGGTATTTGGGGCACATCATTTAGAATAGATCAGCGAGTGCATTAACTCCAAATGAATTTGCTCTTTTCTACTATCATAAGGTTCATTTGTGATGTTTTGTGACGGTATTTGGGGCACATCATTTAGAAAAGATCAGCGAGTGCATTAACTCCAAATGAGTTTGCTCTTTTCTACTATCATAAGGTTCATTTGTGATGTTTTGTGACGGTATTTGGGGCACATCATTTAGAATAGATCAATGTGTGCATTAACTCCAAATGAGTTTGCTCTTTTCTACTATCATAAGGTTCATTTGTGATGTTTTGTGACGGTATTTGGGGCACATCATTTAGAATAGATCAATGTGTGCATTAACTCCAAATGAGTTTGCTCTTTTCTACTATCATAAGGTTCATTTGTGATGTTTTGTGACGGTATTTGGGGCACATCATGTAGAATAGATCAGGGAGTGCATTAACTCCAAATGAATTTGCTCTTTTCTACTATCATAAGGTTCATTTGTGATGTTTTGTGACGGTATTTGGGGCACATCATGTAGAATAGATCAGCGAGTGCATTAACTCCAAATGAATTTGCTCTTTTCTACTATCATAAGGTTCATTTGTGATGTTTTGTGACGGTATTTGGGGCACATCATGTAGAATAGATCAGGGAGTGCATTAACTCCAAATGAATTTGCTCTTTTCTACTATCATAAGGTTCATTTGTGATGTTTTGTGACGGTATTTGGGGCACATCATTTAGAATAGATCAATGTGTGCATTAACTCCAAATGAGTTTGCTCTTTTCTACTATCATAAGGTTCATTTGTGATGTTTTGTGACGGTATTTGGGGCACATCATTTAGAATAGATCAATGTGTGCATTAACTCCAAATGAGTTTGCTCTTTTCTACTATCATAAGGTTCATTTGTGATGTTTTGTGACGGTATTTGGGGCACATCATTTAGAATAGATCAGCGCGTGCATTAACTCCAAATGAATTTGCTCTTTTCTACTATCATAAGGTTCATTTGTGATGTTTTGTGACGGTATTTGGGGCACATCATTTAGAAAAGATCAGCGAGTGCATTAACTCCAAATGAGTTTGCTCTTTTCTACTATCATAAGGTTCATTTGTGATGTTTTGTGACGGTATTTGGGGCACATCATTTAGAATAGATCAATGTGTGCATTAACTCCAAATGAGTTTGCTCTTTTCTACTATCATAAGGTTCATTTGTGATGTTTTGTGACGGTATTTGGGGCACATCATTTAGAATAGATCAATGTGTGCATTAACTCCAAATGAGTTTGCTCTTTTCTACTATCATAAGGTTCATTTGTGATGTTTTGTGACGGTATTTGGGGCACATCATTTAGAATAGATCAATGTGTGCATTAACTCCAAATGAGTTTGCTCTTTTCTACTATCATAAGGTTCATTTGTGATGTTTTGTGACGGTATTTGGGGCACATCATTTAGAATAGATCAGTGTGTGCATTATCTCCAAGTGAGTTTTTGCTCTTTTCTAATATTGCACGATTCATTTGGTTTTATTTCGGAAAGGACCTATACAGGATATAAGAACTGGTGGCTCCTAACTTTAGCGACATATATTTCTGTGTAAAACCTCGTGCTTGAAACTTCGGTTGTGCTGTGGCAAATTAAATGACAGAATCATCAAAACAAAGCATAAATTTAACAGTTTATACCTGTTATTTGAGCAAATTTCTGTTGATAAGGCTCAGATTCGTTTTGTATCTTGATAGGGTTGGAAAGGTTCTGGTGTTCATTTTATCATAAGCTCATGTGTTCATGTATTATTTTTGTGTAGTTATGCTTTATAGAGAGAATTGAACGGTGATAAATAACATACAGAATGTGTCTTCAAGTGAACAGAAATCGCAGATAAGGCTGTTCATACAAGTTCTCATAAGTAGTG
The DNA here is from genome assembly GCA_964019165.1 of Mastigias papua. Lineage (NCBI taxonomy): Eukaryota > Metazoa > Cnidaria > Scyphozoa > Rhizostomeae > Mastigiidae > Mastigias > Mastigias papua. The sequence continues at coordinate 9,994,005 of OZ025286.1, forward strand.
GTTACGAATGAGATTTTTTATTTTTTGTCATTTATTTTTCATTTTGAATTTTCGAAGTTTGTTCTTGGGCATGAATCTACGACGCCTTTTTATGTGCTGTATTTAAAATGATGATATTAGATGCAAGGTAGTTTGTTTGTAATAAAGTAAGCCTTTTGACATCTGGTTGTCGCAATAAATCAATGATGATTAAAGACTGTTTCCCTATGTAGGATATTAGTACACTAGCGATAATTTAAAGATGGTCGAGTTTCTTTGTTTTGTCTGGAGGGGCTTTTAACGTTATAATCTCCTTAATTTTTATGGGTTTTGTTGTGAATAAGCTACGTTCACCTTAAAACCACAAAAAACCAAAAAATATCCGTGTTGTATATTTTCCAGCCCCCCCATTTGTTCCAGCCCCCAGTTATTATTATTGAGAGCAGTTTTTCCCACCCCCTCGTGTATTTGGTGCTGGTGAGTATTGTGAGTGGTTTTTGTGACCTATAATCCTTTTCTATTTGGTATGCCTACAGTAACTTGATGTCTGGCTTCATTGGGTTTCCACGGTTTAATGTGAACGACAAGATTGGATAGCCATAATAACATGCACAATTTTTGACTCCTTAGGCGAAATTTTCAGACTTTTGCAGAATAGTTAGAAACCGATATCTGTTTAGAGGCTTTCTGGATCTCTTAAGACATGTTACCACAAATGATATATATATATAGTGAAGCTTTGTGAGCTTTTGTATTTGCATTCCCTTTGTATATCTTGGCTGTATGAGTTTTTGTTTCAATATAATCATCTAGCGGTAGCTATTGTTATTGTAGCAAATGCACATATCATACCACAAATACGAAAGACAAAAGAGAATTTATAGTGACAGAAGTCGATGCAACCTCTTGGATAGTCTAGATCTTTTTTGATATTTCTACAAATTGATTATTTTAAGAAATTTAACAAGATTTCAAATGGATTGATCTGCAGTTTTTAAATTTAGTGCAAATTGGGTGTGATTTCACGGTCTTAAGAGAGTTGAATGGCTAAATTGTGCATATCAATATGAATGGGGATTTCGTGAATGGAAATTTCCTGCGTGGGAATGAAATATAATTTGCAAACAGAATATGAAGTGTTTCTATAGCGGTTATTTTGCGCAACCAAAGAAGTATTCATTGTTATGCAGGTTGCTCAATCACTCTGAGAAATGCTGGGGTCCGATTGGCTACATTAAGAGGCAATTACAACATGTGTTTTGCTTGCCAAATAGGTTCTGTTTGCCTGGTCAACAAATGAGGAAATGATGGATTTATTGCTGAGAGGGGCAGTGTGAGCAATGACCTACCCTTGAGCAACGATTTGGAAGCGTGGCCCGATAGTTAAATTTGTAGAGCATTTGACGTAGCGAATCCCACTCGGGTCGGTTATTTTCTCGCACTTTCACTTTTCATTTATTTTCTCGTGGGAAAAGTAATTTCTATTTGTTTTGTCGTCATAATCAAACCTATGCCGTACAAATATGGTCTTGAATCAGTGTACACTGTTCTTGATGCACTAACTGTTGCCCGTGGGTGTGGGCCAGTTATGGAAATTTTTATCCCACATCGCGAAGAGAAGCAACACTATACTGTGACAATAGCAGTTTTTCGAAGAGAGTAGAAAGAACAAAACCATCAATGCTCGTTTTATATCATGTGTTGTGGATATGAAAAAAGCATTAAAATTTCAGGATAAAACACTGGGAAAGGGAACAACACATTAACACTAAAGTCGCTTGATGTTGTAAATTCTTCGTGAGAGTAAATAGCAGTAATACTTCAAGACATTTACGATGTAATTATCAAAATATACCTTTTGAAATTCTTTTTACATGTTTGCTTTTAGTATTTTAACTCAAAATCAAGAGCTGTACCCTATTATTACCCCCAGTAACATCTTTGCTATCAGCAATCATCAGTTCTACGATTATCTTGCCATTACTTGCAACTGTTTTTGATACTGAAAATCCTTAATTTAATGAACTGGAAAGATTTTTAGGGGTTAATACAAAAGGGCTTCTGTTTCCCCGAGTTGATTTTGCAATCTGGCTCAACGAGATTCTCTATTAAGCTTGTTGTTTTCAAGCAATTTTGAGTGAGGCGTATTGGAGAAAGGACTTTTTTGAGAGAGAGACATCATATGTTGAAATATGAAAAAACATTTATATTCCAGGCTTCTTCATGAATAACATCTTCATCGTCATTAATGATTGCATTTAAAATATTTTCCTGATTTATGTCCTCTTCTGAAATGTCGCGTTCAAAGGGATCCATTGACTGACGTCACCCAAATCAATTGACAGATTGTATCAAGTATTGAATAAACATAGATTTCTGTCAGAGTTAATGATAAAATTGAAAGTTGATTGGCTTTTTGTAGTTTCTTATAATGTTTTATCTGATGCACTGATAGTCACTCCCAGACAGTTGCTAGATAGAAGAGACCCTGGCTATCAAGTTACTGATTTTGCAATATCACAGGGGCTTGGTAGTTTACTAGTAAATGCAGTGAAAGCATTCACGGCTCCGACGAACAAGCTTATTAATATCACCTGAAATTCGAACTCCTATTTTACATTGAACATTATTCCTCTACAGGAAAATGAGCCACCAAGTGATTTTACGTACAGCATCAAATTGATCACTGATCCAGTATTAAAACAGTTGTGTTTGAGATGCACCGCATGGATTGTAACAGTGAGTTTTAACCAAATTAACTTTAATTCTGTGCTCTGAGAAGTTATGAGCTAATCCATACCTGAAATTTTCTTCATTGCACAAAGGAGAGTTTCTCCATTTGACGAATGAAATTTTGATCATATTTCTCTATGGTAGAATTTTCATCTTATCAACTTGATTTGTTAAACGTAGGTTAAAAGAATTTGGTATTGCTTCATCATTGCCAGTCTTCAAACACTGTGATTCTCATCGCTACATACTCGCCTTAGTAACTGAGAGTTGGTGTGTAATTATGTTGCTAACTACCAGTTGGTGTACAATATGTTGCTGACTGTGAGCTTGTGTGTAGTATGTTACTCGGGCTCTTACTAAAAGGAGGGGTGCTTATTAATTTTCAGGTTTTCCCCACCCCCGGACCTTGTTAAGACCCCTCGCTTATTAATGTTAGTAAGTTGTAGCATCAAAAGGTCCATGTCAATTATATGACAGGCACATGTTTTTTCGTTTTGTACTTTCGAAAAGACAATAAGCCATTGCCGTCACGGTTTTAGTGCTCTATTTAAGTTATAAGTATGTCATTTGACCATAGAGCATGGTGTTTTATTACTTAACGCATGGCAGGCTTCCTATTTGGGAAATCCCCCCCCCCCGATTGATAAAACCCCTCCGTTTATTAGTTTTTGGAAAAAGTTTCCCCCAACTATTAAGACCCCCCTGTATTAAGCACCCGAGAGTATGTGAAGTATGTTGGGCACCAATTGATGCAGACAATGATTTCATTCATTCATTTCCATTTCAGATATTATTGGAAGGTGGCCCTTCAGCGATACTGGCTTACTAGGGGCCCTCTATAACATAAATTGGAAAATAAACGTACATTATTTAGAATCAAGTGAAGTAAACTTAGAATGATCCTAAAACATTATTTGAAATCAAACTTAACCCTCAACTGTCAAAAATACCAAAACCGCCAAGATGACAGCCATAGTTTCCGGTTTCATGTCAATTTTTAATTTGGTGTGGCTTGATTGTAAAGTTTGAATTCTAGTTAGAGCTCAAAGGTATTAGGGTAAACTTTAGGAAAATGTATCTTCTCTTAATTCACATCTCTTTCACGCGTTTTTTATAGAGAACTTTAGGTCCAAATTGAGACGGGAGTTTTCTTTCGTTTTACCGCAATGAACCTCAAAGCTCCTTATTCTACTTTTGTCGATATGGTTCTAGAACGACTGGTACATTGCTGTTATCCAGCACTTCAAAGTATATATAAAGATATCAAAGTGTTGTACCAAGATGACACCTTTGATTTCTCTTCAAAGGACGTTTTCAGAACAACTTCTCATTTTGTGATAAAGGTGTTCCTTACTTAACAAAATGTTTAGTGAAGACAAATGCTGGTATCTGCGATGGGGTAGGTGGGGAAGTACTCCCACAAGGACTTTCCAGCTAACGTTGTTTGTTCATGCAGCAATTTAGTCCAGAAGTAGCACAGATAGTTTGTGATATTAGCACAGTAGTAGTCATAACCATGTAACACAGATACACGTTTTTCTATATGGAACCAACTTTGTCCCTTCAGCCTGGATGTTTCTTAATTAATATTTTGTTAAATCCAGCCTTAAATGTTTCTTAGAATTCTTGAAATTTCTTAAAACAACAGCAGCCCAGTTACAGCCTGGTTTTCATATAACTTTCTAGTGTCGGTGACCCACCGGCGACCCACCGGCGACCCACCAGGGGCATTCAACTTTTTAATGGAAACACTTTATTCCAACTGCTGGTGACCTACCTGTGCCCACCGCGGACATGGAAGGAAAGTTGAGTCTTGTTCAACTTTTCTTTCCATTGCGGTGCCGGCGAACTCGAGAAATTGATATCGAAGCTTAACTGCGATGGGTCGCCGGTGCCGCAACAACGGCAACAACACCTTTCAGAAGTTTAATAGTCAGGTGACATTTAAAAGCCAATCAAATTGCATTCAAAACGGGCCCTTTTTTATTGTTGCATTTTAATTATCTTGCCATTGCAATTTGGAATCCCACAAATCAGAACATGGTAGTAGACGACATGACTTTGATGGATTGCAGTCAAGCAGTACACAGTTTTGTATGGCAAGAGCAAGTTAAGGATTGTACGGACCAGAGGAAGAAAAACGCATAGAGAGAAGTGTCAGCCAAATTTAGTATTACAGAAGTCGAAGCCCAGACAAGGTACAAAACAATCTAAACAAAAGTTTTAAAGCACGTAAAAGGAATGAGAGGGATGTCCGATTCTGAAGCAACAAACGTCGATTAATGGCAACCATCTTGAATTAGTTGAATTTTCGCGCCAAAATTTAGTTCTCTACTACTGAGAATGACTTTCCAGTCCAGGCTTTAGGCAACTGGGAGACGAGACATGCTGAATTTAGTTTCGAACTGGGTTCGAAGTTGCCACTAGAATTGAAAATTCAGTTGGTTTCATAAAGTTAACTTTCAATGTTAAATCCTGGTCAAACGCAGCCAACATTTTGTCCAACGTCTTCAAAACAAATGTTGGATGAATTGTTGGATGCATTTTGCCACCTATGTTCGGTCATCCAGCATTTGCAAAGTGGTGTTGGATGAATTTTGATCAAGGCCAAAGCACATGTTGTTTTTGACATGTTTGCCGTTGCCGAGAAATGCATTTGACCGCCTTACCGTAAATCCTCGAATTAGCCCCCCCCCCTCGAGTAAGCCCCCCCTCGAATAAGCCCATGCTAGAACTTCAAATTGTTAATAAGCTCCCCCTCGAAAAAGCCCCACCCGAGAAGATGATGAAGACTTTCATAAAGACTAATGCTTAAATATAGACTGTTCTTGTAATAGTATGGAGAGAAGATGCTTTGGCAATGAGCTTTTTATACGACATTTGTCAAGTAATTTTATAAGCCCCCCCTCGAATAAACCCCCGCCCAAAAAGCATAAAAAATAAATAAGCCCCCAGGGGGCTAATTCGAGGATTTACGGTATCCAACATTTCATTACTGGGCATGTGCGTCGCTGCGCAGGCACTATCACATCATGCGAATATTGGATAAAATGTCGTATGCATTCGACCAAGGCCTTACACTGTCCACAAAATATCAAAAAGAATGTGTTTGTTTGATTGGAAAAGAAACTTTTTGCAATTATTTTTAAGAATACAGTGGAATGTAGCGTGATTCTGCAGCAATAGATTGCATGAACTAGCTGTATGTATATGTGAAATCAACGTTAGAGGCCTATAAATGTTGTATCTGTTATTTCCTGTTTATTTCGGTGCGTGTCTCTTCATTGGTTAGTATCCTGTAGTTACCATCATAGCCGCCAAATGTTTGAGAACTCTCATCAGGTCTGTTTTGCCCCTACCTACCCGGCCAATCAGCATGCAAAATAGCCCTAAATGTAGCTGTAGAATGCATGTGTAGTGATAATACTGCATGATGATTGGTTAGTTAGGTTGGGAGATCTGACCAGACTCTTAAACAGTTAAAGGCTATGATTTAGTTATGATATTGATAGTATGTATTGTTATTGTGGAAATTAGTCAGTTGAGAATCAGAGGTAAACCAGAAGTACACTGTGGATCTCAGTTTCATATATGTAGGCCAAACGGTACAATACAATGCCAAAGAAACAAAGGACGTTAGTAGCATTTGATTTCACCAAAATCATAGACCGCAGAGGAACTTAAACGTTAGCCAGAATTCCAGAGTTCATCTCAATTTCGTCTCCGATGTTGAAATGCCGAAGATGTGAAAAGAGTTTTTTTATCGGCACGGATTTTCCGTACATATGAATTGTATTCACTTGTCAATCAATATCAAGGAAGAAAATGATTGTATAAAGTCTTCCTAAGCTCATGGAGACAAGCTAAGAAAATGAATTGGTATGCACGCCCAACTGACCCAACCATTTACGAAGTAGGTGAGAGCACTAGCAAAGAGGTATTGAGTGCTCCTGTAATACCTTCTGTTGAGTCACTGAAGCCAACTACTGACCACAGGTGAGGAAGAGAGAAAAGACGATCGTGGAAAATCACTTCAAATCCAAGGTAATTGCATAAGTGGAGAGTGGAGAACGAGCAACTGATGTTGCAGAAAGATACAATATTAATAGATCGCAAGTGTCTGCATGGCTCAAGGCAAAAACCAAGATTATGAAAGTTGCTGCTGATGAGCATAAGTCATTGTTTAGAATACGGCCATAGAACATTGTTTCAAAGTTTCAGCAGGCCAGAGATACTAAGAGAGCGTTTGATTAAAACAGGACAGAACGAAAAGTATGATTCTAAGTTTGATCGATTCTGCCTACTCAGAATTCAACGTTGATTATTCTCCATTACCTTTGCTGTTGATACGAAGAAAACGTATGGACATATATAGTCAAGGAATCCTGAAAATCGCTATAAAAAGGTATGGGTAAGCCAGCAAGGGTGATCTGATTTAGATAAATAGCAACGTTCTTTGCAAATTTGTTTCTATCCTTCAGGTCTTTAACCAGAGGTTGATGTAATTTTTCGTGGGACTAGCAGAGAATCCTGAAGCTGAAAAATCTTCCTGGAACCCTAATGTGCATATGTTTTTTCAAGAGTGCCTCAGGCAGAGAGTTTTTACCTGAACTGGGCAGAGAGTTTTTACCTGAACTGGGCAGAGTGTACACTGCAGATAATAACTTTGTCCTGTTTGGTGACAGTTTGTTTGGAAAAACCACTTAGGAATTCTAGCAGAAAGTAGCTAAGATCAGGAATGTTTGCTGGTACGGCGTACCTGATGCAGCAGACATGTGGGAACCTATTAATGCTAGATATGCTTATCAGCTGAAAGTCCTAATCGGATAAGAGCATCATCGTTGGTTAGACTGTGAGAAGAATGCAGAAAAATGGTACGGTTTTGATAGACCTTCTTCTTCATCTGAAAGATGAATTCCCCCCATTTGATGGATACGAGAAGCTCACAAAAGCCTTCTTTATACTAAATATAGCGATTATCGTCACCGGCTATTCCAGAAAACTGGGTGCTTCTTAACAGCTGATGGCTTTGACGACGATTTAGTGCAGCCATATGGCCATATGGTCCATATCCAAGCTACCATGTTCCGCCTTTGCCCATCTTAGAGCCAACAACAAACACTGCAGTTACCCAGGGGATTGATGAAGTTTCTCCAGAAACTATTTGAGCCTAATCGTATCATCGAGAACGATGTATTGGAAGAAGAAATGGTTGTAGAATTAAATGGGAATGGGGATGTTGTTTATGTTTTGCATACATTTTATGGCTTATTTAGACAGTTTTATACAGTAGTTGAAAACATTTGAGTGATGGATGTTTATGTGTTTTGCTTCCTGTTTGATGGAAAGTTTTCTCGCAAGAACAGATTTCAAATACGTTTGAAATTCAGCCTACCTGTGTGTATTAAATTTTTCCTAATTTTTGCCTGATTTGAGCCTCGTCTTTTTCATATACTTGTTTTTTCTTTATAGAAAAACTTGTAGTGTGTGAATATAAGAACAGTATTATCTATAACCCAGTAACAGAGATCTTCTTCTTCTGTGACTTTAAGCTTCAGCCTCATCAGCAAGGATCGCCACAGCGCGTAGGGATCATCCACCTCATTCGGTCTTGTATGTCCGTCTCCGTGGCACCTGCATCTGATATATCTTCTCTGATGCTATCCATGTACCTTTTTCTTGGTCTATCCTCATTTCACACTCTATTTACCCGTGCCAGTCTGTAGTGACCACATTATTTTCCATTTGCTTACCTATTCATTTTTTTACTTAGCCCTTACTATTTCATCATTCACTCCTATGACTTCCTTTTTCACCACACCATATACTATTAGCCCCTTGTTCTCGATACTCAGCATCCAACATCACTTCTCATACTTTTCTTCACTTACTTCACTCAACCTTACGTCTGCATTTTTGTTTTGTTGACATTACATCATCCTGGGTAAGTAATATAGATAAATTTGGCAGTTTAAGTTTAGAGAATTTAGAGAGTTTATTTTGATTGCTGACAAGAAGGAGGTAGAAAAAAATCGCACGAACGTTTGTCTATTTTCGTATACATCGACTGCATACAGAAAATAATAACAAATAGTCTAAAGGGTAACAAGACACGTTCGGTGAGGTGTTTCTTACGCATACCAATACTTTTATATTGACATATTTACTACAATATAAACATGTAATTGAAATTACTAAAAGTCCCCATGAGAGTCTTGGCTTTTTCATTTCTACCACCTCCATTCTTCCATCCTGGGCCATTGTCATTGGTACCGTTTCCATTCCATATAACATGGCTAGTCTTACTCACGTACGATAAATTCGCCCCTTGACACTTGCTGGCATATTCTTTTAACAAAGAACTCCTGTAGCTTTCCTCCAATCATTACAACCTTCGCTTATCCTCTTCTTAATCTATGTCATGTTACCTCCTTCATTGTTGATAGTTGAGCCTAAATATTTAAACTCTGTCACCTCCTTCAACTCATTTCTTTCCATGTTTACTGTATTATTACGTTCCGTTTCATTTACGCACGGGTGCTCTGACTTGCTTCTATTGACCCTCATTCCATTGCGTTCCATAGCGAATCTCCATCTCTGCAGGTCCTCTTCTACCTCTCCCCTGTCTCCATTGCTTAGCACAATTTCATCCGGAAACATCATTGACCATGGTGCTCTTTTCCTTCGTCCGTCTGTCAGTCTGTCCATTATGATGGCAGAAAGGAATGGACTCAGCTGATCACTGGTGTAAACCCACTTCGATTGAGAAGCCTTTGGTAGTACCCACCGCACATCTTACTGTAGTTTGGCAGTCCTTGTACATGTCTTGCACTGCTCATACATACACTTCCGGTATCTTTGCCTCCCTCATGCGACACCACAGCTCTGCTCTTGGAACTTTGTCATAGGCGTTTTCGGATCTATAAACACACTGTTTAGCTGCCCTTGACCTTCTTTGTTCCTCGTCCGTAAACATTCTCAGCGCAAAGATTGCATCTGTGATGCTTCTATCTGGCATTAAGCCAAATTGCTTATCAGTTATGCTAGAACTACTCCTCAGTCTCACTTCTATGACTCTCTCTCATAATTTCATGGTATGGTTCATCAGTTTGATACCACAGTAGTTACAGCAGTCCTGCACATCACTTTTATTCTTGTAGATGGGTATCAGAATGCTTTTTCTCCATACGGTTGGCATCTTCTCACCTGCTAGGAGTTTGTTGAACAGAGATGTTAAGAAGTACCCCACGGCTATTTCGTATATTGACATTGACTGTATGTGCATATTAGCACAGTATTAGACATTACCAAGTAACATAGATAATATGTTAATAATTGTACAGTAGTAGTCGTGACTAAGCAAATATTCGGGGGGGGGGGCTTGAAGCGGGCACAGGTAATGTGCCATGGGTCAAATTTATGACCTAAGGTAGAGAACCTGAAGCATATCGTCATTGTTATCATTTTATTCCATTCACTAGATACGGCAATTAATGGTGAAAGTCTCTTTTGAGAAGAAATCTTTTCTGCCAATTTGATTTGTTTTTCATTATTGCTAGTGTTGCCTTTTTGGTTTATTTTAGTTACCATTTCAACACGAGTCCCTCCTGTCAGATCAGACATCATCAAAATTGTCAAATAGAGAGAAAAGGGAAGCAAAGAAAGGTATCCTTAAAGCCAGAATGTCATTTTATATCTTTGGTTTCTTTACTGGCCTCTTAATTTGATTCTTCACATGTCACTAGTTTATCAGTCCATTATGTGAAACCTACAATCTTTTCACTTATAGGATTAATAGTGCTATCACTATTCAGGCGATTTAGGGGACTGTTTGTACTGCTTTCATCTGAACTATTTGTAATGCTTACTCTGAAAGGTGTTTTGCTCTTTTAGAGTTTATTAAGAAATGCTTTTTGCAGGTTCTTTTGTAGTTTAGTGCATATTTATCATTGGAGCTGTGTTTGTCTTTTGCAACCATATTGAAATATAGATATATCTGTGATGTTTTCTTCAGGACTGCTGCATGTACATATGTAGTACTTTGTGTTCTAATTCAAGCTGTTCGTGCTATAGATATTACGACTACTTAGATCGACTGTTTAACACTTAAATGGAAAGTGAGCAAGATTTTAACATTATTATTGTTGAACAACATTGAAAGTACTTTTCGAGCTGTTGGTCATTTTGGTTTTGAAATTCAGCATTCCTTTCCAGTACTTCACTCAAAAGAAAACTCCTTTAAAAGCATTTCAGATTTTGTGCTTTTGAAAAATGACGACTATGCAAAGGGATTGTCAGTAGTTATTTTGTTTGTTAAAAAGTTGTTGTTTTACTTCAATCAAAAATTAATACAACTATTAACTTTTATTATATACTGTGCTATCCTGGCGGAGAGAAACACAAGATCATAAAGTCTCCTCCAAAGACAGCACTAACCATTTCCAGTTATTAGCAACAACCAAAGATGACAAATATACAAAACCTAAAGAAAAGCAAAATGCACGAACAGTTAAGAAAATACGAAAATGGGAGAGGTGGTAGTTTCACACAGCTTCTTGGGATAAATAAGCCTTCAATTTTCATATGTTATGCACTATCAAATCGAGATTTGAACGTAAAATGACGGGCGAATATTAGGTATTGGAAATTAGATGACTTGGTGTGGAGCTACCAAATGTACTGCAAAGATGGTAATCTTATTCCTTGAAATTACCTGTCTGCTTTTTTAATATGATCGATTGTTGCTTCTATAATGTCCCTGTTCTCAACCAGAGTCTAATCGGAGCTATCATGAAGAAGCAAATTGCGCAAGGTTTCTGAATCCAGGTTTGCTATATCCAAACCCAGTACTTCAATAACAGTGTCAGAGAGACCCTGCCGCAATTGACTAATGCGGGGGCAGTGTTGGAGATAATGTTCACTGTCCTCATTAGCCATATCACAGTTGCATATAAGCCTAGTGCATTCAAAATTATGGTGGAATTTGTGCGCATTTAGGTCACTGAATTGTACGCGACGCTTTGTTATTGTCCTAGCTCCTTTCAGATCGAAAGTTCCATAAGTCGGATTTTTGATAGGTCTGATTAACACAATCTCCTTCTGAGATTTAGAAGCTTGGATCTCAATTGGTAATTTGTTCCATTCATGAAGTGTATTGTACAAATAGAATTGGACAAACGATCAGTTCTGGCTCTTGACTTAAAAAGTAAAGAAGATATCATCGAATAAAAGCCGTTTTTCTGTGGTCAGTGAAATCTCTTCACATTCCAGCTAATGAATGTGAATATGAAGAAGGCATAGTCTGCCAATTTTCTGTCAAAGAAACCGGGCTTTCTCCTGAGTGTTCAATGAAGCCTTGTTCATATTGACCCATCGGCAAGTCTCTACAGAAGCGGAAACCCATCCCGACCCCGTTCTTTTATCCAATAAGTGTGGTTTAAAGCTGGGAGGGTGGTTTAACGCTGGGAGGGTGGCAAAGGAAAGTCGCTTCGAAGAAGCTAGTCCTGCTTTCTTTCATATTCCATGTTGTCATTCAGTTCACTGTGATGCCTTTATTATCTTCTGGAGTTCTTATTCCATATAAACATCTATTCTATCTTCAGATTTGAACAATCGGTACCAAGAGCTCTTCTTTGGTATAACTTAATTTGCACATCTCTTCAACAACAATAGCAAAGCTGCTTAGGACACTCATCCTCACATTCCATGCGACAGTGTTTACTTTAAGTTCTTTTTGCCAGCTGTTGCGATTTTCATTCTATTTGGTATAGCATTGAAGATAAAACAATGTTTCTTGTTTTAGAAAAGATACTTAGAGATTCACTTCAATTCTACGTAAGATTTTTCCTACGAAGAAAGTAGTTGATGTTCTCAAATAGTATTTGAATAAAGCCTACTGTGAGGCTAGTCGCATGCTTGGTACGAAGGCCCATATTTTCCAATAGTTTCTGGTTTCAATTTCTCCCTAAGCTTTCGAGTGCGGACTATAAGTCGTACTATTTTTGTTGAGTTTTCGCTGATTTCTTGCAAGTTGAGCTCGTTGTACATCACCTGTCTATTTATTTATTGTTATATTTGTTGCAATTTGTTGCATCAGAAGAGAGGTATAGGTCACTGACATTCCAATTTCCTATCTCAACTCCAGCGATATCATACATCACAACAAATCAGGCGCGAAAACAGCTCTTGAGAACTAGATACGGTGCTTGTACCAACTAAACAATGTTTAGTGGAGTGTTAAAGCGCACAAAATATCGCTAAACATGACCATGAAAATGAAAATTTTGAGCTGATGCACTAAGCGTTTTGAAAGGGCTTTTAATTTTCGCTAAACAATCCTTAACATCGTTAAGCAACATGAAACATTACTAAACGAAGTGTCCAAACGCTCTCAACATTTCACCAAACAAAATGTTTAGTGATGTTTAGTGAAATGTTAGGATTGTTTGAACAGGGCTTAATATGTATAAACATTTGTATTTGAGGCTTCATCACTTGCAAGGGCTTCACATTCAAATGCCTTTTGATATGCTAGACTAGGACCCAATCAACGTTTGCCAATAAAAATTTAAATACTTCTGAAATACACGGCGGTAATAGTCCTCTTTTATCAAGAAACTTTTTGTAGGATTTTCTTTAATTAGTAGCAGTATTACCTTTTCTAATGTCTACTACCATATCCAATGTTTCATTCGTCCTTATATTTCTCTGCTGTGGCTTTTTCTTCTATAGTCTTCTTCCTTATTCCATATTGTTTTTTCATAATAGCGCTCTTCTGATAATAGCTACATGTTGCTGAAAATATCATATACATGCAAGAAATCTATAAAGTGCCATATAGTTTGTTTGGGTTATGCTGCATCTTTGAAATCTCATTCATTTCCTGTATTTCCAGTACTCTGAGGTGCCTGATAAACGGCCCTTCCAGTGCTCATTGATTTTTCGATTTTTTCAAACCCCCCGCTCTAATTAGGACCCCTAACTTTTTAAAATTCTCATCAACCTGTAGAGCCAACTATTGTACCAATAGGACAAAATGTGTTTGTTGCAAGTTTTCAAAGCTAACTTAACGGTATTTGTTGAAAGCAGAAAGACATTTGCAAAATATGAGTTGTAGCAAATCAGTTGTCTGATGTATTTTGTTTTCCGTTCTTGGAGAGTTCCAGTCTATTAATTTATTGGGTTTTCCTATACCCCCTGGCCCCTGATTGTTACATATTTGTAAGGTTTCCAACTCCCCCCGTCTATTAAGCACCCTAGAGTATTCTACATGCTACTGTTCCATAGATCAGTTTTCTGTCTTAGTAAATTTGGCCAATGTCGACAAATGTTAATCTTTGTTATCAATCTGTCTTAACCTTGCTTCTGGTTTGATCATTGTTATCTGAAAGATATTTTTTTTCATCTAACGATAAATGCTCACGATATGTTTTTGTTTTCGATTTCTAAAATATTTTCTTTGTGTATTAAGCATTTAACCACATCCAACCGTAATGTCGTTAATCTCATCTTGCTCTTTATAAATCGTAATTTGTTCATACTTTTAGTATTTGTAATGTATTACAATAATGTTAAGCCACATGAAACACTTGACCATAAATCTTGGAATTATTGTACTGGCGGCTTATTTAGTTTTGATACTTGCTAGGTAGAGGCTTGTTTCATGGCGATTGTAACATTATTTGACACATGCCGCGTATAAAAAGCCCATTGTCACAGTTCCTTTTCTCCATAAGAACAGTCTAAATTTAATCATCAGTCGTTATCAAGGCCGTCATCATCCTCTGCATTTGGAGGCTTTTTCAAGGGGGCCTATTAGCGATGTGGAGTCCTAGCATTTGTGGTTATTCCATGGGGGCTTTTTCGATCTGCCCTTGGCATCTGATGTGTTAGCTAGCTTTACATAGGAATCATTCATTTGTTTCGATCCGGTTGCATTTTATAGTCCACTGAGGTATGAAAATTTCCTTTCAGTTGGAAGCACTGGATAGAAACACGTGACCCTGTACGATAGTTTCCATTGGAGTAGGCTTTGATAGGATGATCTTAACTACATCATATTCTCGAACCACAATCTCTGGAATTTGTTTCACCTGCTATATTTTTAATGTATGCAACCGATTCAAATCATCCCCTATTCAGCCAACATAAAATTGCATTAGAGAAAGCATTCCAAGGCATTTCAAAGCACTTTGCTCGCAATCACCTGTCATTAGAGGTTTCCCTCTATTTTGTTCACTTTGTCCTGCACTCTTTTTCTTGACGCCACCATTCACCACAATGTCTGCAAAGAGAAAACCGGGTTTAGATACCTTGCCGCACAGGCGACTTCTTCATAATTACTTCTTTTGCAGGATTGTTTTTAAATAACAGTGTTTATTACTTTGTTTCATTTCAGTTATATTTTTTCACCTTTAATCGACGTGTTGAAAACGATTATTAAATGAGAAATCTATATTTACAGTTTGAAAGTGTTCCAATCAATTCTTGACACTGATAAAGGCGATATAGGGGTTTCTTTTACTCCTTGTGTAGAATGTAGACCCCAAGTTATTGGATAAAGTTTAGTATATTGATTTGGATACCCGTACATAAGAACCTTCATTAATTAAGAACCTACAGCCTGAAACTGCATACTTTTATATCAATTAATTAGAAGCTTTTCTGCTTGATATCCTCTCTAGGTTCCTATAAATGAAAACTAAGTCCAGTCTTTTTGTCATTCAACCTAATTCGATGATGCTCCAACACCCTTGCAGACATGACTGTGATAGGCAAGGCTTGCAGGTATAAGATTGGTGTGAAATTGGCTATTCTAGGAATATATTGATTTGGCTAAAATTAAAGGATCTCAAGCTCTATGTGGCTATAATATTTCAATGCTAGGCTATCCCTTTTATGGCATTTCTTTCGGACTCTGTTTAGAACCAGCACCCTGGTTACAAGATATGTCTCACCAAATAAGAACACAAACAGGCTGATTTTAACATTTTATGTTTTTATGTACCAGTTTTTGCTGCATGATACCAGATTGGGGTAGGCATTCTGTTGTTGGAACATAGAGCACCCAATCCATGTTTGAGATTTCACAGGTAGATCGACTAAATTGATGGCCGCAATGGAGTTAGTTTGATATGGTCATGACAAATCATTATGCTACCATGATGATAGTCAGGCATTTGCGTGCCACTTTTGACGTCATTCCTCTCAATTATGGTATTGACCCTACCTTCGTTGTACAGTATTTTGATAACATTGAAACCACATCTCCATTTCGGAACAGTTGTTGTGCCAAAGTGTATTAGGGGGGATGACACGTGTCGCGAGCTTTAAAAATAGTGTAATAAATATGGTTTCGATGTGCTTTGCTAAAGTTAGTGTCATCTTTTAGCCGATTTATCATGTAATATTGTAATGCTCTCTTCAGCAGTACGTGAAATAGTTTGTGTTTTGTATTACTATTCAATACTCATCTTCAAGAGGTTTACTTTTCCTATTCTGTTATTCAGATTATGAAGATGAGAAAAGGAAGGCAGTTTTTGGCATGAATGGCCCATTACCTTCAAGGTTCACATTTTTCTCCAATAGTCATAATTAGTATACACTTGATCCTTTACTATCTAAGGCACAATGGCATTTCTATTTTTAAATTTCTCCAAATTATAGTTTATTTGCCAGTATTTTTATAAGCTGAAATTCTTTCAAGTACAAGCGTAGAATTGAGAGCGTAAATTGCATAGGGAAATTGCATAGGGAGACAGTTAGGTTGCCGTTTGAAATTTGTATGCAAGGACTGACTAGGAGTTTCATAAATCATTTATCAAACCAGCCTAAAATTCTAGAAAGAGGCTCTACCCCCATGAACATTGTTTAGGACCTTGGCTCCATGGCCACCTAACTTTTCACCAATGCTTAAGAGTTGATTTATATTCCCTTTGTGGTATGCTGTATCCATCGTGGCATTTCATACATTTCTTTTTGAATATCATTTACAGATTCTGTTGTAAAACGTAAAAAGTTTCAAAAAGCGTCATGTCTTTCATCCATCGTAGTTTCATTCATAACAGGTTTCCATACTTTTTGATACACAACATGTCGGTTTGCATGATATGCAGTACTCAAATGGTATGTTATGATTGTCGGCAATTGAAAACCATAGGGGACTGAGATTGGTTTGTTGCACCCAAATATTGAGTTGAAGTTTAGAGAAACCTAAAATATTGAATCTCAAAATCTTGTGACCCTACATATTCCTACAAATTTTGCTCTACAACTTTCGTAAAATTTCGTTGAAAATATCCCAACTTCACATCTTCGCTTCTATTACCACTTTCTCAATACCCTAAACAATAAATAGCCATGTATCTTAGGTATTTTCTATACAATATTTTCTTTTACAACTTGGTTTTCAGGTTTCATACCCCAAATATTGAAGTTTTCTCCCCAAATATGGTTTTTTTTATAAAATCTCAGACCCCAAATATTGACACGGACCCCCGTATAGGAAAATAGGAAGTACCCCCTCCTTGTCGTTATGTTCCATTGCTGGAATGTTTCTTAGTATTCGTTTGTCAATTAGGCAGCACATAACGAGAACGTTGATCCCGCTGAGCAAAGATTGAAGAAAAGCACCTATAGCATAAGTTTATTTCGTGGCATTAATTCAAAGTTCGAATTAGAGAGGTTTTCCTCTTCAAGGGACAGACTAAATTGGTCCAATTAGAACAGGTTCGAGTTACAGAGGTTCGGATTAAAGAGGTTTTTTATAAGGGTTTGTTAGGAGAATTTCAACAGACCAGAGAATTTCGTTCGAATTAGTAAAAGTTTGAATTACGCGAGTTCGAGTTGGACAGAGTTATGACACTGTACGTTATCTTTTTAAGGAGGATACTGGCTCCCCTCTCAGCATTTTTGAGTTATGTTGCTATCGAATAACATTTTGCACTCTTGAGTATCGAATAAACGGGGTTAGGAATACATGTAGGGTTTGGAGAATGTTCTGAAAAATAATAATTGGGAGTTGGAACAAATGGGGACTGGAGAATAGAACACATAGATATCGCAGAGAACATCTTGGGAAGACTGACTAATCATGAATTGTCAATCAAAAGCAAAATGAAGGACCTGCATTAGAGTTATATTATAAACGATTATTATATAACTTTCTAGCTAATCTCAATGTGCATGAAAATAGTCGCTGGGGAAAACATCTGAAAAATCTTTACTGAAAAAATCTTCAAAACTAATGAGTGGGAGTAGGGTTGGAACAAATGCCGGGGTTGGGAAAAATTTTGAAAATTAACAATCAGAGGGGTGATTATTCGGCGCTCAAGTGTATTTCAAAGAAAATATTATATTTTTCGTAATTTTCTGTCAAAGATATCATCATGTTGTCATTTTATGATTTCTTCCATTTTTTACTTTAGAGCTTCTCCCTATTCACAAAGGCAAAATATTCCAATACTTGATATCCCTCAGTCAATGAACCACGCTTCATCATCCATTCAAGATCAACTTTTGCAGAATCGAATGCTATCAGGTCAACATACTGTTTCACCACGAGCGGCAACAACCGCAGCATTTGCGAACATCTTACGCCATGTTCAACAACTAAGGACAGAGGGTAGGCCTTTTGTTTATGTGTTTTCGTTAAGTATATGTTACAGGTTGTTTGTAATGGGAGAACATTTTAATTTCTACTTTAAGCATTATACCAATTTTTGAGGGAATAGCTTAAACGTCTCTCCAAAGTAATGGTTATCATCTCCTTTTTTGTTCATTTATTGTCGCAAAGTTATCATATTTTTATTCATCATTTGCTCCCTAGATTCATCTTCCGCTCATTTCAGACTTTTGAATTCCTTGAACAATGATGCTTCAATGCAGAACGTTTTACACCACTTAAACTTGTTGCATTCAGCGAATTTAGGACATTTGAATAATTCCACAGCAACTATAACATCGCGTACAACCAATCAACAGACTCCTAATAATTCACGTGTTCCTGGTTCAATGTCAAGTATGCAACAGCCATTTGTACCAACAACTGTGACCCAACATTGTGGCAACAGTGCCTCATATTTACCCGTCAATGAGGATTCATGTAGCAATACGGGAGACAGTACGGACATACTTTTAACGTGTGATAATGATCAGGGTACTACTAATTCTCTTCATTCAGAACCTCGTATGACTAGTGGCATAAGAAATCAAGTTAATGAACAGAGCAAATCAATAAACAGTAAAGAAGTTATATGCATAGATTCAGACGGCGAAAATGAATAGTATATTGATATTTTTAGTATATCATTATTATATGTTATTATGTTCATATTTCTTTGTTTATATGAATATACTATTTAGCGTTTGCAGCTTAGTTTATATTGAATTGACCTTTGGTTTTATATTGAAAGTTCATATGGGTATCAGTCGACAAAAGACATAGGTTTAGGTCGACAGAAGATCTCAATTTATGCAGAAGAAGCATAGCCTTCAATTCATAGATCGACTTAAAGAGCATAGCTGTCGTATGTGTTGGTTGTCATGTTTTTACAGAGGGCTGGAGATCATTTTACTGCATCGTGCAATTGTGCCGTTGTCTGTCTTTGATTTTCACATTACTCTACGACTCTGTGTGTAGCCCTAATTTGTATGTCTGACACTATCGACCTCTGTTTCCTTCCACGTCGGATTTGCCAGTCAACGCAAGATTGGCAACAACAACCTTCCTTTCATGACATTAGCATTTACATCAGAGTAGCATTATCTCCCAAAGTTTGTTTAGTACGCCAAACGACCTATTGTAGTATTACCTAAGTTATCTCTTGCTTGGTTCACATTCACGTATTGAGTGTTGTATTTAGATTGCAGCTGTCTACTCCAAATAAACAGCGCTTAGTACCTGGAGATCTTTCCCATCAATAATTAGTGTTTGTATACAGGGGAGTAAATGTGAAAAAATGTGCTAAAGCCAAGGAAGAATTGATAAACAGACAATGTGAAGAATTAGAAGATCTGGCAATTAAAAATCAACAGCTATTGTGCAAAAAAATCAAAACTATGTCAATACCAAAGATGAAAACTGCAAGCACTGCTCTGAAAAACAAAAACGGAGATGTAATTGTTGAGAAACAGATGGGTAGAATACATTGGGAAGGTATTTAATGATAGTAAGCCTGAAATAACACCAGATACACCCACAACAGAATTGACAGGAAAAAGCATATTAAAATCAGAAATCGAATCAGCTGTTAAATCAATGAGAAATCGTAAAGCTACAGGGAATGGCAAAATTTCTAAAGAAATGATTGAAGCCTATGAAGATCTCGGGACAGAAAAGATTTTAGACTTAGCAAATAGTATATATAATAACGGTATAATACCTAATCAAATGAAAGAGTCAGTTTTTATAACTATTCCATAGAAAGCTGAAAGATCAATTGAAACGCAGAAGAACCTGTATGTAGTATTGATTATGAGAAACCTCTTGATAGAATTGTACACCCTGAAATATATTGTTGATCGCTGTTGAACCTGAAATCCTCTGCAAAAAACTCCAAGTGTACGGTGCACAGCGTTGTGTACTAGCATGGTTTAGGTCCTACCTGTCCTGCCGGAATCCATATTGTAGGGGTAACGGTGTTGCTTCTGACATTGGGCAGATAGAAGTGGGGGTTCCTCAAGGCTTATGTCTTGGCCTTCTTCTGTTCCTCTTTTACATTATAAGACATTATGGTGCTGCCTCGTTTTCAGTTTATTTATCCTTTTATTTCTCTTTTATTTGTTGCAAGCGGGGGTTGATGGCTGGTGGCTGAGGTTGTTTTGTCTGTTTGTTGTTGTTTTATTGGTTTTAATTTGTTGACTGGAGTCAGTGTTCGGTGTATGAGAGTTGAAGCAAGAAGTACTTTGATAACGTATGGATGGAACCGTGAATTACAGGAAGATAATGAAGGACAATGAGATGACAATAAAGACGAAGAAGACGACGACGACTCAAGACCAAGTAACATTGAACATTTTTTCATTCTTGCTTGGACGATCGGACCCTTTGGGTTATTAGTCGATTTTTATATTCTTTTGTTTTTATTGAAATTAATACAGTCCTCTTAAGCGAAAAACCAGCGATATTTCTCACATACATCAACAATCTCACAAGCTGTGCGGGCTCAACGATTTCCATGTGTGCTGACGACACCAGTCTGCCACATGTCCCATGGTATGACCCGGCTGGAAGACCTGTCAAAATGATTAAAGAATTTGGAGAAGTTGTTACAAGGCAGCAAACTTTCCTTGAATGTTGCAAAAACCAGCTCCATGCTCATCACCACCAAAAAATGTAACTTTTAAAAACAATCTGAATTTGGAGCTGAACATACAGGAAGTTGAGCTGGAAATGGTCTATAGAGCAAAATACCATGGTGTGCAAATAGATAGCTACTTGGATTGGAAAGATGATATCAAAGCTATTTCTGCCCCAAGGTCTCGAAAGCCATTGCTTAATAAAACATGCCAGTGACTTTTCTACCAAATAACACTGAAAACTCTCTACACAGGTATTGTCAAGCCTAGTTTTCGGCATTGTTGTTCAGTTTGGAGCTGTTTTGGTTCCATAGAAAAAACCATCTGCAAAAGCTTGAAAACCGTGCTGCTAGGATCATAACGAATAGAAACTTTGGTACCCCAAGTAGACCACTTATTGAAGAACTGGGACCAACTTATTAGTAATGAGACTAAATCAATGGTCTTCAGGTCACTCAATGAGCTGGCTCCGCAATGCCCGTGTTACCTTTTCATAAAAAGCTGAGAATGCTCCTCCCGTACCTTCTGTAATACTGCCACTGATGTGAGGGTACCAAAGAAAAGTTTACAATTGGACAAAAATGGCTTTCGTTTCGTGAAGCAAAATTGCGCAATAGCCTATCAGCTGGGCAAAAGTTGGCATCCTCTCTAAGTATATATTTTTAAAAAGTTTTTTTGGAGATGGGGCAGTTTTAACTATTTCCTTTCAATTACTTTCTCATTTATTGAAAATATTAATCGTAAGTAATCTCCAGTGTAATTAAGTTCTTAGCAATTTGTTACTATTTTTATTTCTTAGATACGTGAAAAGTCTGTTGGTACTACAGAACTTCACTATAGCATGAAAAAGCGGAAACATTCTTTTGGCATACTGAAAGCTTTTTTCGTCCGACACTCGTCAGAGTATGAAACGTCGGATAACGAACGAAAGGTGAACCGAAATATATAGCCAGATGCGGGTGCACGTGATATGATGAATAATGCGCCTATTTGGCCCTATGATTGGCCAATTAGCACCTATTCACCATTGTTTACTTGAAGAGTCCAAGTGAAAAAACGAACTCTTTTTGTTTACACAAGACTGGGTTTTGAGTCTTGATGTAAACCGATTCCAAAACACCTAAATGAAAGGACGATCTTGCTTGCCCAATGATCCGAAAATTATCGTCTGTATATGTTTTGGCGCATTCTGGATTTGTTAGAAGATGTTGTCCTATTGCCGAATCACTTTTCATTTTAGAAATAGAGTTTTTACACATACGAGGTGGCTGTTCTCTTGTTGTTGTGTTTTTCGTCCTGATGCTCGTGGGTACATGTTGTTTTATTCTATCTGCTAACCTCTGCGTAGTGCGCCCTACGTACCGAGCTTCACATCGGCACGAAAATTCGTAAACTACACAACTTTTTTGGGTGGTAGGAACGCTATCTTTTTTAGCAGATGGTAGCATGACCCTCGTATTATAAACCGCACGGGGCTTCACAGCATAGAAACAAGATGTACTGGCTTTATTGATTTGGTTTTCAAATTTTGATGAAACATTTCCAATCCAGGGCAATTTCAGGTAAACCGGGCGCTTTTCAGGACCAAACCGTTTTTCTGATGAAATGTTGGCTAGTTTTTCCTTAATGCAAGAAACAAGGACATCTTCTGGATATCCATTGTCAATTAAAAGTTGTTTTATTGTGTCCAGCTCAGAATCTAACTTAGTTTTAGAGCAAATCATAAGTGCCTTATGAACTAAAGTTTTGATTAGGTTGATCTTCCTAGCTTTTGGGCTGAAGGAATTCCAACGGATGTATTGACCAGTAAACGTTGGCTTCCTGTAAATGCTGGTGAGAAATCCAGTGCCCCCTTTCTCAACCGAAACGTCTAGAAAATTCAAGGAGTTGTTTTGCTCCTTCTCTACTGTAAAATTTAGGGCTGGATGTAGTTGGTTGAGGTTTACATGAAAACGATCACATTCCAGCTCCGAACCGAAAATGACAAAAGTATCGTCAACATAACGAAAGTAGACACCTGGTTTTACGGTGTTATTGAAAAGTCTACTTTCATGAAAACCCACGAAAATATTTGCTAGAGCTGGCCCCAAAGGACTACCCATTGCCACTCCATCTATTTGCTTATACATCTGGTTGTTAAAACTAAATTCCACTCCTCGCGTAGCAATTAGCATCAATTCTTTGAAGGCGTCCTCAGGGAATGGAGGGCAATCAAGGTGACCTCGATACAAAGCGTCAGCACAAATCCCTATGGTCTCATCTAATGGCACGCTGGTGAATAGACTGCTGATGTCAAAAGAGCACAGAAATGTTTTGGCAGGTTCAACGTTGTAGTTTTGAATAAAGCTGGCAAATGTAAAAGAATCTTTTACGCAATTCGAGGAGTAGAGTTTTAGGACCGGGGCCAAAACTTCTGATAACCATTTAGCAAGTTCATGTTGAGAGGAGCCAATCATAGATAAAATGGGCCGAAGTGGGATGTCTTCTTTGTGCGTTTTCGGTAAGCCATACATACGTGGGCGCTGTGAGCCTGTGGGTCGAATCCGATCATAAATATCACGAGTCAGGATTTTTTGGTTAACTAAGTCTAAGAGACGTTTTTGTAACTTCTGCTCGGTCTTGGCCGTATTATCATGCTGATCAACACTGCCCATGTTCAAAAACTTGGTTTTATCATTGAGAATATTGCCCATCTTTTGGATGTAATCACTTTTGTTTAAGATGACGACCCCAGATCCCTTATCAGGTTTTGTGATTAGGATCTGTTCATTAGAACGCAAGGATTTTATAGCCTGAAAATGTTCTTTATGCATACTAAAGTCTCCTAGGTCGACTGGAGTGCCACAGTAAGCGTGTGCCAAATCGCTTAGCTTGGCTTTTAGAGAGCTAAGCTCGTCAGATGAAACTGGCTTGTGCCTGGCAAGTTGAGCGTATAAAATTTCAAATTCTGCAAAAACCTCCTCTCTGTTTACACTTTTTGGTGGAAGACAAAAATCAAGGACATTACTCAAAACGAATGTTTCGGTATCAGAGAGAGAATAATCCGAAAGGTTTAGAATATGTTTCTCCTTGTCACTCAACATGCCACCGAAACGCTTCTTACGTAAAAGTTGGATGTTTCTATTGTGTTTTTTGTTAGTAGCATTTTCAGTCCGCTGATCAATTTCAGAAAGGTAGCGGCAAAATCGAATTAAGTCAAAAAACGACAAAAAGTTACGAATTTTGATCCATTCTCGCTCATATGCACGTTTTGTGTGCCAAATTTGAGCGTTGATCTTTTCAATTTCATCATTGAGAAATGCACGCTCAATAGTAGGGCTGTGTCTTGCACGAGATCTAGAAATCCGAGCGGAAATGAATTGTGGTGAAACACGATTAGCTAAACAAAGTTTATAAAACGATATAGAGAACTTAGCCGTTCTAATCTTACCTTCCTACTATTGAGCGTGCATTTCTCAATGATGAAATTGAAAAGATCAACGCTCAAATTTGGCACACAAAACGTGCATATGAGCGAGAATGGATCAAAATTCGTAACTTTTTGTCGTTTTTTGACTTAATTCGATTTTGCCGCTACCTTTCTGAAATTGATCAGCGGACTGAAAATGCTACTAACAAAAAACACAATAGAAACATCCAACTTTTACGTAAGAAGCGTTTCGGTGGCATGTTGAGTGACAAGGAGAAACATATTCTAAACCTTTCGGATTATTCTCTCTCTGATACCGAAACATTCGTTTTGAGTAATGTCCTTGATTTTTGTCTTCCACCAAAAAGTGTAAACAGAGAGGAGGTTTTTGCAGAATTTGAAATTTTATACGCTCAACTTGCCAGGCACAAGCCAGTTTCATCTGACGAGCTTAGCTCTCTAAAAGCCAAGCTAAGCGATTTGGCACACGCTTACTGTGGCACTCCAGTCGACCTAGGAGACTTTAGTATGCATAAAGAACATTTTCAGGCTATAAAATCCTTGCGTTCTAATGAACAGATCCTAATCACAAAACCTGATAAGGGATCTGGGGTCGTCATCTTAAACAAAAGTGATTACATCCAAAAGATGGGCAATATTCTCAATGATAAAACCAAGTTTTTGAACATGGGCAGTGTTGATCAGCATGATAATACGGCCAAGACCGAGCAGAAGTTACAAAAACGTCTCTTAGACTTAGTTAACTATAGCACGAAAAAGCGGGAACATTGCTTTAGCATACTGAAAGCTTTTTTCGTCTGACACTCGTCAGAGTATGAAACGTCGGATAGCGACCGAAAGGTGAAACGAAATATATAGCCAGATGCGGGTACACGTGATATGATGAATAATGCGTCTATTTGGCTCTATGATTGGCCAATTAGCACCTATTCACCATTGTTTACTTGAAGAGTCCAAGTGAAAAAACGAACTCTTTTTGTTTACACAAGACTGGGTTTTGAGTCTTGATGTAAACCGATTCCAAAACACCTAAATGAAAGGACGATCTTGCTTGCCCAATGATCCGAAAATTATCGTCTGTATATGTTTTGGCGCATTTGGCGCGTTGACGATACTTTTGTCATTTTCGGTTCTGAGCTGGAATGTGACCGTTTTCACGTCAACCTCAACCAACTACATCCAGCCCTAAATTTTACAGTAGAGAAGGAGCAAAACAACTCCTTGAATTTTCTAGACGTTTCGGTTGAGAAAGGGGGCACTGGATTTCTCACCAGCATTTACAGGAAGCCAACGTTTACTGGTCAATACATCCGTTGGAATTCCTTCAGCCCAAAAGCTAGAAAAATCAACCTTATAAAAACTTTAGTTCACAGGGCACTTATGATTTGCTCTAAAACCAAGTTAGATTCTGAGCTGGGCACAATAAAACAACTGCTTATTGACAATGGATATCCAGAAGATGTCCTTGTTTCTTGCATTAAGGAAAAACTAGCCAACATTTCATCAGAAAAACAGTTTGGTCCTGAAAAGTGCCCGGTCTACCTAAAATTGCCCTGGATTGGAAATGTTTCTTCAAAATTTGAAAACCAAATTAACAAAGCCATTACATCTTGCTTCTATGCTGTGAAGCCCCGTGCGGTTTATAACACTAGAGTCATGCTACCATCTGCTAAAAAAGATAGCGTTCCTACCACTCAAAAAAGTTGTGTAGTTTACGAATTTTCGTGCCGATGTGAAGCTCGGTACGTAGGGCGCACCACGCAGAGACTAGCAGACAGAATAAAACAACATGTACCCACGAGCATCAGGACGAAAAACACAACAACAAGAGAACAGCCACCTCGTATGTGTAAAAACTCTATTTCTAAAATGAAAAGTGATTCGGCCATAGGACAACATCTTATTACAAATCCAGAATGCGCCAAAACATATACAGACGATAATTTTCGGATCATTGGGCAAGCAAGATCGTCCTTTCATTTAGGTGTTTTGGAATCGGTTTACATCAAGACTCAAAACCCAGTCTTGTGTAAACAAAAAGAGTTCGTTTTTTCACTTGGACTCTTCAAGTAAACAATGGTGAATAGGTGCTAATTGGCCAATCATAGAGCCAAATAGACGCATTATTCATCATATCACGTGTACCCGCATCTGGCTATATATTTCGTTTCACCTTTCGGTCGCTATCCGACGTTTCATACTCTGACGAGTGTCGGACGAAAAAAGCTTTCAGTATGCTAAAGCAATGTTCCCGCTTTTTCGTGCTATAGTGAAGTTCTGTAGTACCAACAGACTTTTCACAGACTTAGTTAACCAAAAAATCCTGACTCGTGATATTTATGATCGGATTCGACCCACAGGCTCACAGCGCCCACGTATGTATGGCTTACCGAAAACGCACAAAGAAGACATCCCACTTCGGCCCATTTTATCTATGATTGGCTCCTCTCAACATGAACTTGCTAAATGGTTATCAGAAGTTTTGGCCCCGGTCCTAAAACTCTACTCCTCGAATTGCGTAAAAGATTCTTTTACATTTGCCAGCTTTATTCAAAACTACAACGTTGAACCTGCCAAAACATTTCTGTGCTCTTTTGACATCAGCAGTCTATTCACCAGCGTGCCATTAGATGAGACCATAGGGATTTGTGCTGACGCTTTGTATCGAGGTCACCTTGATTGCCCTCCATTCCCTGAGGACGCCTTCAAAGAATTGATGCTAATTGCTACGCGAGGAGTGGAATTTAGTTTTAACAACCAGATGTATAAGCAAATAGATGGAGTGGCAATGGGTAGTCCTTTGGGGCCAGCTCTAGCAAATATTTTCGTGGGTTTTCATGAAAGTAGACTTTTCAATAACACCGTAAAACCAGGTGTCTACTTTCGTTATGTTGACGATACTTTTGTCATTTTCGGTTCGGAGCTGGAATGTGATCGTTTTCATGTAAACCTCAACCAACTACATCCAGCCCTAAAATTTACAGTAGAGAAGGAGCAAAACAACTCCTTGAATTTTCTAGATGTTTCGGTGGAGAAAGGGGGCACTGGATTTCTCACCAGCATTTACAGGAAGCCAACGTTTACTGGTCAATACATCCGTTGGAATTCCTTCAGCCCAAAAGCTAGGAAGATCAACCTAATCAAAACTTTAGTTCATAAGGCACTTATGATTTGCTCTAAAACTAAGTTAGATTCTGAGCTGGACACAATAAAACAACTTTTAATTGACAATGGATATCCAGAAGATGTCCTTGTTTCTTGCATTAAGGAAAAACTAGCCAACATTTCATCAGAAAAACGGTTTGGTCCTGAAAAGTGCCCGGTTTACCTGAAATTGCCCTGGATTGGAAATGTTTCATCAAAATTTGAAAACCAAATCAATAAAGCCATTACATCTTGTTTCTATGCTGTGAAGCCCCGTGCGGTTTATAATACGAGGGTCATGCTACCATCTGCTAAAAAAGATAGCGTTCCTACCACCCAAAAAAGTTGTGTAGTTTACGAATTTTCGTGCCGATGTGAAGCTCGGTACGTAGGGCGCACTACGCAGAGGTTAGCAGATAGAATAAAACAACATGTACCCACGAGCATCAGGACGAAAAACACAACAACAAGAGAACAGCCACCTCGTATGTGTAAAAACTCTATTTCTAAAATGAAAAGTGATTCGGCAATAGGACAACATCTTCTAACAAATCCAGAATGCGCCAAAACATATACAGACGATAATTTTCGGATCATTGGGCAAGCAAGATCGTCCTTTCATTTAGGTGTTTTGGAATCGGTTTACATCAAGACTCAAAACCCAGTCTTGTGTAAACAAAAAGAGTTCGTTTTTTCACTTGGACTCTTCAAGTAAACAATGGTGAATAGGTGCTAATTGGCCAATCATAGGGCCAAATAGGCGCATTATTCATCATATCACGTGCACCCGCATCTGGCTATATATTTCGGTTCACCTTTCGTTCGTTATCCGACGTTTCATACTCTGACGAGTGTCGGACGAAAAAAGCTTTCAGTATGCCAAAAGAATGTTTCCGCTTTTTCGTGCTATAGTGAATTTCTTAGATACCATTGCAAATGCTTTCACGGAGAGCCCCTTGAAAAACAACTTTGTTGAAGGGCTACCCTCCCTAAAATAAATGAAAAGAAGTGAAGAATAGGCTGCTAAAATTTGGAATAACGTTTTTTTCAGTGTCCCATGAGGAATCGAACCCATGGAAAAACACCAAAGCATCATGACTAGGATTCTTGCGCTATTCCACTGCGCCATACAGGTGCAATGAAATAGCTGTAGAACTCAAAGGTCATTCAACCTTTGCAATCCAATGATCATGATTCGTTCACTCAACTAAGGCATTGTTTATGTTTCGGAATAATGCCTTCTTCAGAGCCAAGCATACTGTATACTGTTTTTCTGCTAAGGATTGCATATAGTACGTCCTATGTCAAGAGAATACAATCTAGTTTTTACCCCCACAGCCTCTCTAAATGGGACAAACTTGATCCAAGCATCACGTCATTGTCCCCGTTAAGCAATTTTAAGGCAAAATTGCTAAAGCTCACCCGTCCTTCTCCAAAGCTAGCTTATAGCATCTACGACCCAATTGGTTTGGCCATTCTTGCACAGCTGCGAGTACGATTTAGCAAATTAAACTCTCGTAAGTTTAGGCATAATTTCAGAGAAACAATCAATCCTTTGTGTCCTTCAAACGATAGCATAGAAGTAACAGTAGATTGCCATTCATATGTCGAGCTTAGATATGAGCTCCTAGCGAGCGTAGGTGCAACAGTGCAACTTCATGGTCTCTCTCCTCCCTCCTCTAACCCAGAGCTAGTAAAGTTATTTTACTGACCTCATTAAAAAAATACTTGACGCAACTTTGAATTTCATACATTCAACAGAACGCTTTTATATAAGCCCTTGCTACAATTCATTAATGATATTTCCCTTTATCTTATTAAATTTAATTATTCAGTACAAGAATCGCGACAAGAAGTAAAGACATTTTATTGTCTTTGTAGATGTATTTGATGTCGACAAATCATTCTAAATACGACATAACCGGTAGACCTAAGACCTAACAAGACATAATCAGTAAAATTTAAGACATAATCAAACGTTTCGACTCAATCATGAGCCATCATCAGTGAAGGGATGAAAGTTGCGAAAATAAGGCCTTATATAGCCATGGGGGCGTGAATCAGGTCACGCACTAAGTGTCAATGGGACGTGAGTAAGCTCACGTACGTATGTCTACCAGGAATCTTAAGGTTCGTTGTATGGAGCACCTAGGGATTAACAAGAGCGGCCACAAGACCAATTCATTTGGTCAATCGTCCATAGGAGACCATATCACCAAAACAGCCCATAATGGTACCATGGAAGACTTTAAGATCATTGCCAAAAGCGATAACGCTTTTGATCTCCTTATTTATGAAAGCCTTCTTATTCAAAAGGATAGACCTAACCTTAACTCCCAACAGTCTTCCATTCCCTTAGTCCTTTTCTAGTTGTTTGTTTAGTAGCTAGTTCATTTCCTATCTGTTTGGCTTTTCCTCTAGGTTGTTTTGACATACGTACGTGAGCTTACTCACGTCCCATTGACACTTAGTGCGTGACCTGATTCACGCCCCCATGGCTATATAAGGCCTTATTTTCGCAACTTTCATCCCTTCACTGATGATGGCTCATGATTGAGTCGAAACGTTTGATTATGTCTTAAATTTTACTGATTATGTCTTGTTAGGTCTTAGGTCTACCGGTTATGTCGTATTTAGAATGATTTGTCGACATCAAATACATCTACAAAGACAATAAAATGTCTTTACTTCTTGTCGCGATTCTTGTACTGAATTTCATCATTAAGCTGCGTTTTCCAACAACGAAATAAATTTAATTATATTTTAATGGTTCCTAGTTTGATTTGCATTCCTTCTGATATTCTATTCAGAAGTCATTCACCCTTTACGTTGATACATACTGACTTACTTAAGACAACTTTCCTAACATTTGTTTCGTTCGTTTCTTCGTTTGTTTTGTTTTAATGCGTTATGTTGAATTAGCCTCGTTTAGGAACGCGGGGCAGATAGGAATAATGGCAGCTATAGAAACACGCTTTTAGGAGATATCGTACTCTGTTATATACGTAACGCCATTTTCATAGCTTTATGACCAACTCTCCCCTTGCGAGATGGAAATCAAGATGTCCTCCCTCCCTTTGGAGGCATTGCGATAAGGGGTCAGTGACCCCTTATATGTGTAGGCATGCTATTGTAGAGGTATGATATATATATATATATATATATATATATATATATATATATATATATATATATATATATATATATATATATATATATATATATATATATATATATGAAAAGTGAAAGTGCGAGAAAATAACTGACCCGAGCGGGATTCGAACTCGCGACCCCTGACTTTGTACATCGGTGCTCTACCAACTGAGCTATCGGGCCACGCTTCCAAATCTTTGCTCAAGGGTAGGTCATTTGCTCGCACCGCCCCTCTCTTAACCAATTTGCACAGGGGAGCCATCGCAGCTCCATCGCAATGTGCATTGGACTTGCTGTTGAGAGAGGTCTGCTCACACCAGGGGGGCCATCGCAGCCCCATCGACTGGATAGAGTTAAGGAAAGTTTAGTAGAAGCAACAGGGTTTGGAAGAAATGAAAAGTGAAAGTGCGAGAAAATAACCCCTCCTCTCTCAACAGTCCTCTCTCAACAGCAGGTCCAATGCACATTGCGATGGAGCTGCGATGGCTCCCCTCTACAAATTGGTTAAGAGAGGGGCTGTGCGAGCAAATGACCTACCCTTGAGCAACGACTTGGAAGCGTGGCCCGATAGCTCAGTTGGTAGAGCACCGACGTATATATATATATATATATATATATATATATATATATATATATATATATATATATATATATATATATATATATATATATATATATATATATATATATATATATATATATATATATATATATATATATATATATATATATATATATAGATGCAACTACAGGATACATAAAAAACTTCACAAAAATGAGGATGGATTTTTAAGCCTATGGAACATGTTTCAACTGGTTCAAGTGTCATCTACTGGAAGTAATCTAAAAATGTCTTGCAATCTTTAGTCTATTTTTTGTAAAGTTTACGCGTAATCCTGTAATTTACTATTGCCGAGAGCTTTTGGTGATTAAAGGCGAATTTCTTTTCTTAAACCGTACCAGTGCACAATGCAGTAAAAAGGTGCCTGATTTTTCGAACGCATTTTATCCTCCAAATTCCTGTTGTCTTGCAGACCCGTAGACAGTGGGGAGTAGGGGGGCAGTGCACCGTAATAATTTGCTAAGATGTTATTTTGAGGTATTCCAATTTGTCGTTTGAACTCATAATACCAAGCTGAAGCTTGATCTGACAGAAGTACTTAAATCTGGTATATCCCTGTTGTATTGTAGCTATCCCCCTATGGTTTCTTTTTTGGAAGTCATTTGAAATGCTTATTGAAAAGTTGACCCTTTGATATAAAAATATAAGCATCTATGATAAATTAAATTATATACCTCAGAATAAATCGTCACCAAACTGGTTTTAGTGGAGCGCATTCTTAATTCAAATAGAGAGATTTCCTCTCCTGGCGCAACTTTCTATGTGACATTGTTGCAGTCAGGGAGCTATAGGGGTGTTTGGGGGTTAAATGCCTACTACTATGTGAATATGTTGTCAGTTAGATTCGTCCAAGAATATCATAAAAACTAATTACAATGCTCATTCACATAGCACTGATTGCGTCTGCTGCTTCTATTTACAATGGAGGTGTGTCTTTAAGTTTATAAATGGCGTTTCCGTAATACCTAAAGGATTATCATAGCCTGTTGTAAACCATGGATGTCTCGAACGTACGTCTTTTCAATGTATGAGTAAATAAAATGGCATTGATTCTAGATTCTATTGAAGCAAAGAACAGGAACGTGCATGCAAAATAAAAAGCACAGAAGACAATTGAATTTTATAACTGAAAATGTGCAAAGGCAACCTCCTTTGAAATTTGTAACTTTTCTGTGCTCAAACGTCAAGAAGTGAGAGCATTATAGTTCTAGGGTAACTTTCCTCATGTACAAGTCTGAAGACACCATTGTTTATATTCAACTATGGTTAGTGCAATGTCTGAAACATGATAATTTCAAATATCAGGAAGTTCTCTTTATAGTCTAAGTTGTGTGAGGATTGTAGCATGGGAAGCGTGTGGTATTTCCTGGATTTGTATCTTAGTAAGGCCTAGGCAGAATGACAACTCACTGTTAAAGGAGCAACTAGCGAAAGCCCTCACTTCATTTATTCTAATGAGTTATCCGCTGTGGCGTGAGAATGAAGGTAAGGGGCAAGTGGAAATGGTCATAAGACTATAATCCTATTCCAATTGCCATATTAAAATTTTCTGATACAACAGGAAATGCAATTATCACTCGTAGAAGCTTTATCAATTATATTATGAGTGGGAAATTTAAGCCAAAATACAGTATTTGATGTGGCTGATTCTGAAAATCACACCGATTTTACTTGACTAGCGTTAGTTATTGAAATCTAGAGTGAGGCCGACGTTTAGGATTTTGCCAATTTTCATTCTTTTTGTGAAAAATTGAATGCTATTCTAGGCTTAATGAATGAATTCTAGGCATAATGAAACAAAAGAGCACTTTGTACTGAAAGAAGCATCACGTCACAAGCTTTAAAATATCAAAAAACAAAACTAAAATGTTTTCTTCCTGAATTGTTGAGGATACTCTACAGTCATCTCCCTAGTTAGGTTCAAGAAGAAATCTGCCATCTTACATTTGCCTTATCATCGTTTGCAGTATTGATTTATTACATTTCTGCTTTGCTGATTGGCACTCCTTTGTCATCACTTTCATCTCCACAGTGCTATGGAATATGTCTTCATGACAAGGAAAAGAATGTACAGTGTCATTAGCCCAAACTTGATATGAAGAGAAGGGAAGATCATTCTGTATCTCGGTACAAGCAGTGTATCAATGACATTTTTGCTAACTTTTATTTGTGTTCAAAGCAGCTTATCTCTTTCTCTCTTATTGGTAATCTTCAGTGCGACTATCCCACAAGCAAAAATATATGGAACTTTGAGCAGCACGGTTGCTGACCAAGCCAAATAACTCATTTATGTTTGGTGCAAGTGATTATTTCCATCACTTGCTTGATGTTGCTTTTTGAATGAGCACACAGCTAAAACTAGACGTTGATCTACTACAAACAATGACTATGAATTTACATCAGAGTCTGGAATACCAAAGTACAAAAACACTTTTTCAACATTGTAACAGTAAAAGTAACGTCTTGATCGCAAATTAAGCCAAATAGTCAATTTAATCACGCAACTTTGGTTCAAATGAAAAACACTCTTTAACTCTATAAAAGTCTAGCAATAAAGGTGAAATCTTCATTTGTGTAAACATCATTGTCAAATTTTTCATCTACTAATGAAAACCCGACCAAATGGAGGAGCTGGCACCTTGTGTGAATTTGACACTGGTCAAATTGCAGACTTAAGGCAGAGTTATGCATCTATCCAACACTCTTGCAGTTCATGAATACAAGCTGTTTACATGAAAAGTTAGACTTGCTATCATTGCATATTGCTACTGTTTCGATTTTGACTAATAGTTTTAAAGCTATGATCTCAACTATCTGATTGACGTCAAATCACTAACTTGATCTGCAAGTACGGTGTTTCGAGCCATATTTGGTAATATCACATGGGAACATGATAATTCATGTACTTTTTAAGTGTCCATTGATTGGAATAGCAATATTGAGAGCCATACGCGTGCCAAAAATTAGCATTTCGAAAGATTTATTTAATTCTGTGCAGCCAAAGCCAAGGCTAATAAAAAAAGACGGAGTTAATTTTTTGATTCATAACACAAAGATTGGCTAAGAAGGAGTATTGAAGGAAAACATCTGCAGTCGAAACTAAGTTTCGCTTTCTTCCGGCTTCATGGAAAAATCTACAACCATGTGAATTTCTGTACATACGGCAAAACAATTCCCTGAAAATTCATATAATTAAATATGAAAATTGAAAGTGCAGGAAAATAACTGACCCGAGCAGGATTCGAACTCGTGACCCCTTACTTTATTCATCAAGTACTCTACCACTGAGCTATCGGGTCACGTTTTCAAATCCATGCTCAAGGTCAAGTAATTTGCTTACACTGCCCCTCTCCTAACCAATCTGCGCAGAGGAGTCATCGCAGTTCCATCGACTAATGATTGAATGTAATTGAATATATTTTATTTGCTGAATTATTATTGTTTAATTATTGTAGTATTTTAATTGGCTATTTGCCATTCCTTCTTGTAAGGACCACAAACACATAAAAAGCAAACGCAACATAAATATCAAAACAGCTATTGCTTTATCTCCGGAAGGTTTTAAAGATGAACATAGAACTGTTCGGCATTGTTGAGAGAGAAATAGATGGAATTTGAGATGCTAAGTTAAAGTATTAGAAAAGAGAATAATAAAGCTTATGTTAGGAGAAAGAGGAAGATCAAGCAACTGGCAGATATATTTTGTGACGATGTTCTCAACTTTTTCAAAAGTCCAAGCTTTGTACAAATTAGTCATAGTAAACGACCACGAAATTTGAAACTAACGTAAAGAGGGTACAGAAGAATATCGTGTTTCGAATGAGTTTGCAATGGGACATTGGCATTTAGCAGAGATTGAAGAGTGGATCGAAGAAGTTCTGCATGGTCATCTTTAACAGGAGGTAGGATCTTCGAGTTGATCAAAAGTTTTGGCTTAAATTAAGAGAGAGAAAAAGTTACCAATAATTGATAATAATATTAATCTCAATTATTTAATGATGGTATCTCATCAGCCTTAGCTGATTTTCAAAGGGCTGTCATGACTTGAAAATACCCTTATTAAAGCTAGCCTATTTATAAAATATATGCAATTACAGTATATATTACAAGATAGGTTACGACAAACGATTTTAATAGATGAAAGATAACAGGATTGCTTGGCTTACTTTTTTAGGCTGTTCAATGAGTTTTACTGCTGTATTAGAAACTCATTTGGCAATTTTTTGTTCACTGTCTTGGTAAATTCAATACTTTCTTGTGATTGCCTGATGACACTTTCTCTATACTGGCTTCTTCTAGTGAAAAGATTTTGTAACAATACAGGAGCCAGGGGCGGATCTAGGGGGTTGTGAGCATCGCTTAAGCGACAGTCAGATTTCAAGTACAATATTTATTAGATTTACCTTCAGTACCTAAATGCGAAATGAAAGTAAGGATATCAATGCTTTTAGAGTCATTAATTCCCTTCCTCTTCATACCCAAGCTTATCATGGCACGATTAACGGAATGGATTAGTTTTCAATTTTAAATCAATCAGGTGCAGTATTGTAGGGTAGAACAATCAGTGAGTTAACAAGAAATTCATATTTCAAAAACTGGTGGGAGCCACAGTAGTCCATGTTTTGTCGAGCTTTTCTGTGGCTTAGCCACGGTGAGCAACATATTAAGTTCAAGTTCTAGCTCTCTACCAATCAGAATTTTGCATTTACATCCGAGTTTTGACGCAAGCCGCGGTGAGCAAGATTAAAATTTCAAATTTTGCTCCTCCACCAATCATAAGCTCAAATGAAGTAGCTAAGGTTCTGGCGCGAGCCACGGTGGTACTTTGAACAGTAAAATATCATGAATTAAGAAACCATGGGCTGACCGGAATAAATCTTAAAACGAGGCTCACTGCAGCGTGGGTTCACAATCTTGTAAAATGGCTGCTCGCTGTAACTCCGATCTATTAGCAGAAATTTCTGAAGCACTGTGCAACGGGTTGCAAGCCAATAGAGATCAAGAATTGTGAATATAAGTTGTTTCCTATTATTCAAGATGATTGACTTCATTTTGACATACAGATGACCCGAGCTAGTAGAGTGTCATTTCTTAATGCTGCAGTTCCAAGTGTGTTAAACATGTTAAGATCAGAAAATCACAAGCCTGTCAAGTATGTGTCAAGATTCTATTTAATATGTTCATATTTCCCCTATGTCTTTGGTATTGCCAGCAAGTATTACTTCACCCTAGTTTTATCCAAGTGAGCTTGAATCTAAGCAATACTTTAATGAATATGAACAAAATACATCAGGAATTTTTGGGAGTAACTATTTCGTCAAACGATATTGCTGGATGTCTGCATATGAGTATAGTATCTGATATGGCTTTCTTGGCATTATGGTATGTTCAGTTATACACCCAGTGCAAAAAGCTACTTCCTTTGATAGCATCTTCACAATGGATTCAAGTAGTAAGAAGGATCTATTATATTACATAGAGTATATAACTTTGGTTTTGCAATGTATTTGACTCTTGTGATTCACTTGAGGTGTAGCTTGATCCTATAGTTAAATGCTCTAATGGTGTTTTTTATACTTTTATTGTCTGATTTTGAAAAATTAGTTTACTACTATCTCAACTGTCAGTGCCATTGTTTGTATCAACCTCAAGTATACCCTCTATGCAAAATATGTGTTTCAAAATTTCTTTGTGCTAACTTAAATAGCGCTATGTTTTCCAATTCAATTTTTGGAAGATTGCATTTCCTTGGCTTATCTATTTACAAATAATTTAGAGGTAGTGTCTCATTGCAACTCAGGTTGTAGCATTATTATGGTATAATCTGTGTATAGTGTTAAATTGGGCCTTGAACCTTTGTAGTATGCTGCTATTCATCAGTACCTACTAGCTTCTTATATATAGAACCATGGCAGATGTTTATTGCTTAATTGCTTATAATGCAACTTGTGAATGGAAAGTGGCTGGCAATAAAAAATTGCTCACTTTGTTAAGATGTCATGCAGGCATCAGTCTACAATTCATCTTTTTAATCTAAACATGCAGTTGTTGAACAGCAACACAGAGCTGATGGTAATAAAAGCTTGAAAAATGCATTTACTATTACCTTCAAAACCTATCATTCTTTGCAAGAGAAACCACTATGTTTCAGTGAGTTATGCTGATGAATATTGCTTGCTCTGATCAAGGTTATTTTAAACCTGTACTTATCAATACTACAATGCTACATTTGGCATACAATGAGACTAAAAGTATTTACATCAAAAGGGGCTGTTGCTGCTATTTTCCTGCCCAGTCATACATCTGAGAATATTGGGAAAAATAGTGACAATCTTAGTATCTCAATTTGTTCTGCTGTCCTTTCAAATAAATATAAATATATATATATATATATATATATATATATATATATATATATATATATATATATATATATATATATATATATATATATATATATATATATATATATTTATACACATATATGTAATTCAATAGCCTTTCCACTAAAAGTTTCTAAAAATTTATATAGACTCTCATAATAAAAACAACTGTTTAACGTTTCGCGTATAGCTTCATCAGAAAAATCTTTACCTTTACTCTACAGAGCGCACATATATACATAATCAAAATTGAATAAATACAATGGAAACACATAAAAAGAAACAATAACTTAGAAAAATAATTAGCGAACTTCACACCATCTAACTGGAGGCGTAAAAATGGCACTAAGAAGAAGAGAACAAAAGAAGAATAGAAGTAGAAAGAAAAATAGGAGCTCTACCCCTGAGGATAGAGCAAGTGCAAAGCACACAATAGATGTAGTAAAGAAAGGAAATGGCAGAGTTTGAATGGAGAGATGCTGCCTGTTAATCCATACAGATATGGGAAATGAGTAAAAATGGACCGTAAAGAAACCAAGTTGAGTAGCACCTAGCAAAATAGCTATACTAAGGCACAATGCCGAAGACACAGAATAAACAAAAATGGCGAAAACCAGAAGAGGTGTAGGTAGAGTAGAGTGTAAGACAAGAGAACAAGAAAACTATACTAGCACAGAATTACCCAACTAAACATCCTATTCCTCAACCTGCTTAATATTAAGGCCCTGGGGCGCAAAAGTTTCCAGCTTATATTGCCAGAAACTTTTGCGTTGCCTACCGTTCCCATTAAGTCTATCTATAATGATAACACTAACATCTTTAAGGAATCCCTCATGCGCTCCTCCGGTAAAATGCCGGAAAAACTCTGCCTGAGGGATCCCCGAAGAACCACCATAAAACTTACGACCACACGCCTTATAGTTGTTAAACCTAGTCCTAAACTGCGTGCACGTACTACCCACATACTGTACACCACAGACTCTACATTCCATCAAATACACTACATCAGACGAATCACAATCAAAAGAAAAAATTATTTGATATTCCTTATTGGTGCTATGGGATCTAAACGTCTTACTATCACACATAACAGAACAAACCTGACATCTAGATTTACCACACGGAGTACATCCCCTTGTATTACAACTGCCCTCCCCACCACTATGCAACTTAGCTCTTACCAAAATATCCCTAAGGTTCTTGCAACGCTTAAAGGAAACAAGTGGTGGTTCAGGAAACACACGCCTATGCTCCTCTGAAACACTGAGCATAGA
The DNA here is from genome assembly GCA_964019165.1 of Mastigias papua. Taxonomy (NCBI): domain Eukaryota; kingdom Metazoa; phylum Cnidaria; class Scyphozoa; order Rhizostomeae; family Mastigiidae; genus Mastigias; species Mastigias papua. Next base: position 10,033,020 of record OZ025286.1, read on the forward strand.
GTGAAGTCTCTGTGCCACTTTCCCAATGCTGTTGAGTGCGGGATGGTAGGACGTGACCAACGGGACCCTGGCAAGCCCATCCTCTTTAGAGGTTTTGTTAGAATTGCAAAATAGAGTCTCCCTGTCCTTCCTGCGTGCCTCCCCTATTTGCTCTTTTATAAAGGATTCCTCATAACCCCTACCCTCTAACCATCCAGCCAGATCCCGTAACCTAGCATCTAACTCATGATCTTCAGAGCATATACGGCGTAATCTTAGTGCTTGACTATAGGGTATAGCCTTCTTGGTATGCCAAGGGTGACAAGACGTCTTGTGCAAATACTGATGAGTATCCGTGGGCTTGCAGAATAAGTCTGTAGTAAGGACTCCCCCCTGCTTAACGCTAACTTTAACATCTAGAAAATTAATAGAGTGCTCACTGGTAAACTTGATAGTATCATGGCTAATATTAAGGAAGTTGACGAACGATTCAAGCTTTTCCTCCCCATGAGTCCAGATGAAAAACACATCGTCAATGAATCTCATCCAGACCAAGGGTAAATCAGCTGACTCCTTCAACAATCTTTCCTCAAGCCTAGTCATGAATAAATTAGCAAATGCTGGAGCAAACTTAGTTCCTATCGCCGTGCCAAGCGTTTGTCTATAAAACTTATTATCAAACTCAAAATAATTGTTGTCTAAAACTAATGATGCCAACTCAACTAACGTATCAGTAGCAACACTCGGGTTCACCCTTCTATCAAGCGCCTCCCTTATGGCTTCTAAGCCCTCCTCGTGTGGTATGCTTGGATAGAGTGCCACTACATCCACAGTACATAACAAAGCCCCTTCAGGTACCCTCCCAATCTGACCCAATTTTAACAGAAAATGATTAGTATCCTTAGTGTAAGATCTCCCATGGCTAACTAAAGGATTAATATGGTAATCCAAAAACTCTGAGATATTCTCTGTAAAACAACCCGAATTAGAAATAACTGGCCTACCTTTCACAGAATCTAACCCTTTGTGAATCTTAGATAGCAAATAAAACCTACCCAGTTTCCTATCAGTATCAAGAAGATATTCAGAAACTCCCGGCAGGCCCCGGTCTACCCTCGCCATTTCACATATCCTATTCTGAATATTCTTACCTAGCTCTACAGAAGGATCCCCATCCACTTCCTCATATACTCTTCTATCATATAGAAGGTCCATTTTTACTCATTTCCCATATCTGTATGGATTAACAGGCAGCATCTCTCCATTCAAACTCTGCCATTTCCTTTCTTTACTACATCTATTGTGTGCTTTGCACTTGCTCTATCCTCAGGGGTAGAGCTCCTATTTTTCTTTCTACTTCTATTCTTCTTTTGTTCTCTTCTTCTTAGTGCCATTTTTACGCCTCCAGTTAGATGGTGTGAAGTTCGCTAATTATTTTTCTAAGTTATTGTTTCTATTTATGTGTTTCCATTGTATTTATTCAATTTTGATTATGTATATATGTGCGCTCTGTAAAGTAAAGGTAAAGATTTTTCTGATGAAGCTATACGCGAAACGTTAAACAGTTGTTTTTATTATGAGAGTCTATATAAATTTTTAGAAACTTTTAGTGGAAAGGCTATTGAATTACATATATGTGTATAAATATATATATATATATATATATATAGACTCTCATAATAAAAACAACTGTTTAACGTTTCTGAGTACTGATGAAGATTCTGATCGAAACGTTTACCTAAAGGACAGTATATTTGTGGTTTATTCTATATATATATATATATATATATATATATATATATATATATATATATATATATATATATATATATATATATATATATATATATATATATATATATATATATATATATATATATATATATATATATATATATATATATATATATATATATATATATATATATATATATATATATATATATATATATATATATATATATATATATATATATATATATATATATATATATATATATATATATATATATATATATATATATATATATATATATATATATATATATACTAGGTCATGAGTGGGCTACCACAATTGGAAAATTTCTTTTGGCCCCAGTGCGGATTCGAACTCACGATGTTTAGATCAGAAGACACCTGTGCTAATCAATTGCGCCATCCAGGCACAAAAGAATAGCGGTGGAATCTTAAGGTCATTCCACCGTGAGTCCCTCAACGCATCTAGGGCCTTCTCTATGTTTCGGCTATAATGCCTTCTTCAGAGCCAAGCGTACTATGTTTATCTTAATTCGGCTAAGGCTGACATAGGTAAATACTAAGTCATGAGTGGGCTACCACAATTGGAAAATTTCTTTTGGCCCCAGTGCGGATTCGAACTCACGATGTTTAGATCAGAAGACACCTGTGCTAATCAATTGCGCCATCCAGGCACAAAAGAATAGCGGTGGAATCTTAAGGTCATTCCACCGTGAGTCCCTCAACGCATCTAGGGCCTTCTCTATGTTTCGGCTATAATGCCTTCTTCAGAGCCAAGCGTACTATGTTTATCTTAATTCGGCTAAGGCTGACATAGGTAAATACTAAGTCATGAGTGGGCTACCACAATTGGAAAATTTCTTTTGGCCCCAGTGCGGATTCGAACCCTAACCCTAACCCTAACCCTAACCCTATATATATATATATATATGTATGTATGAACTCAGTAGCTTGCATATATATATATATATATATATATATATATATATATATATATATATATATATATATATAGACCCTTAAGAAAAACTTCCAACTTTTAAAACGTTTCGGCACAAGCCTTCATCAGTTATGATATGTTATATGTTATCTGTTATATATATACAGTATATATATATATATATATATATATATATATATATATATATATATATAATATATATATATATATATATATATATATATATATACATATATATATATATATACATATATATATATATATATATATATATATATATATATATATATATATATATATATCTATATATATATATATATATATATATATATATATATATATATATATATATATATATATATATATATATATATATATATATATATATATATATATATATATATATATATATATATATATATATATATATATATATATATATATATACAATCAGTAGCTAGCGAGTAACCAGGATCTCTCCTTTCTCGGTGCAAACGGAATGGTTGATTTAATGCTCAGAAAAACCAGGAGAAAATTAAAATTATTATATATATATATATATATATATATATATATATATATATATATATATATATATATATATATATATATATATATATATATATATATATATATATATATATATATATATATATATATATATATATATATATATATATATATATATATATATAGGTAGATATATGTATTTGTATATTTATGTATATATGCATATATAAATACATACACACACAAACACACACTCAAATACAATGATTGACCATGCCCAATTTTATGCAACGGTCAGATTTCAGGCTAGATCCGCTCCTGGAGAGCTAGGCCCTTTAGTGATTTATGCACCATAACTTTAGTGTCTATAATCATCAAACCTGGGTATTCAAACAATGGCTTACTAGTGGCACCAAAGTTACAACTGGAGATTTTTCTTACTGCTCTGTTTTGTAGCTGTTGTAATATAGTAACTTCAGCTTTCATACAACACCCCATACAGAACAGTAGAAGGGAGGGTTAGGCTCCATGATACTAGTGAGGAGGGTTGTTTAAAGGTTGTGATGAAAAGCTGCTTTTGGTTGCCTTAGCATTTCTAGTTTCCACAAGACTTGTCGAAATCTCATTGATGTGCTTCTTTCAATTTAGGTTCTGGTTTACATAAATATGACAAAAATTGATACCATTCATAACTTTAAGTTCATTTTCACAATCTTTATGTCCAATAGAAGTTAAATACTTATGGTTTCGATAGTTAGCAACTAACAGACAGCCAACCTTTACAAACCTGTGAAGATCTTTATTTATAAGCCTTAGTTAGATTTGCCAAGCTTGTAGTGTTCATGGAGAGGCTTGCATCGTCAGCATACAAATTAACATAACTATCAGCAACATCTTGCAGTAAAACAGTTATACAAACTAGGAAAGGAGTGGTTCCATGCAAGAACCTTGTGGCACTCCTATGATAATTTTGTTACAATTGAGTCTATACAATTAGATCTTGAGAAGTGCCTTCTATTTGCAAGGAAGGATTGAAACAACGTAAGACCCTACCTTTTACTCCGTAGGACTCAAATTGTCTACAAGGTAGACGATGATTCACTGTATCGAAGGCTTTTAGAGATCTATGAAGATAACATCAACGATATCACCAAAGTTACTTACTGTTGAATACTGTGCCAGGGAGCAAGAGTGTCTATATAAAAGGAATCCAAATTAAATCTAATACTGCTCCTAGCGTAGTACTTTTTAAGAAGTATCGACTGGTTGGGAAAAACTTTGAGACTCACCCTGTAGACACATTGATAGAAGGTGGGCAACACTCATTCTACACCCACAGTGATAAAATCACAATTTCGTTATAAGTTAGAACAACCCTAAAGAGTATCACTCTCGCCTTGAAAAGGTTTTCGAGCAGGCCTAAAAAATAAGTAAAATTCTTTGATTTTGCCAGCAACTACTGGGGAAAGCATGGGGCCTATTGAGGACATTTCCCCAGTAGTTGGTATGTTAGAAAATGCTCTGGGTTCTAGTCAAGTTTTTCCAAATACCTTGAAAGTGCTGCTAAGATCGAGATGGGACTATAAGTATATTGTTCATACGGTATTCCTATTCTTACATATGGGAGAAATCTGAGCCGTTTACCGAGCCTGTGGGGACTGACTTGTGAAAATAGAAGTGTTGCATAAATATACTATTTTTGAAACGAGGCAACTTACGTTTGGGAAATTAACTTGAAGCACTATCATTTCCAGAACTCTTTTTGCCTGTTACTCTAACTTCTGCTGATATTATGAGTTGTCCAGTAATCTTTCTAAATTCGAAAGACGTACCATGTGCATTCGCAGTGTTTTCACTTGATAATGCCCAGTTAGGTTTATAAGGAATACCCCTTGCAAAACCATCACCAATTGAGCAAAGTTGCTCATTCATTGCATTGGAAATTTGGCACATATTTGAAACTAATTGACCTTTTTCTATCAATACTGGTAATACTTGTCGGTTTTATTAATTATTTAGGAACTGGTTCATAGTATTCCATATTTCTTTCATATTTCTTTCATATTTCTCCCTGAGCTTTTGATGCGTTTTGTAAAATACTCCCAGGTTTATCTTAGAATTTAGAACCTGAGTTTTTAAGTTTCTATAGGCGCTCATTTGGGTCTGGGAATTACTTTTTATTGCAGCTTTTTCAGATGGTCTCTCCAGGTCGTGGCATCATTTTTTATGGAAGGTTAACTAGTGGGCCACGCCTATTGAGAAATACCTGATCCCATTCATTGAGAGCTAGTGGGCAATATACAAGAAGGATTAGTGGGCCAAGTCCAATCAGAAATAGTGGGCAAACCCATTATTGAGAAATAGTAAGCCACGCCCATTGAGAACTAGTGAGTCAAGCCCACTGAAAAAGTAATGGGTCAAGCCCATTGAGGGCCCCATTCAATTAGAAGCCAAGTTCAGTCTGTATACCTCAAAGAAAAGCTATCCAAAAGGCTTTGATGTTTCGATATTTACGGTCTATAGACAGACTGACTTGTGACTATCTACGTTCTGAGGAAAAATATGAAAACTTCCTTAAAGCCTGGTTTCCATATAGCCGGAAGGTGCCTGCGATTGCCTGCGATTGCTTTCTGCAAGTTGCCATCTTCCTTGTTCCCGGCACTGCAGCTTAACGGCACATCAAACGGCTGCCGGAAGTACCGTAAGAAAGTGTTTCCATTAAGACTTAAGTGCCTGCGATGCCGGGAGCATTTCATTTTCATTTTTAAATATTTATACAGGTAATAGATTTCAGTTAAGTACACTGCTTTACAAATCGACCTGTGTTAAAACTAGAGTAGCCTAAGTTGGAGAAAATTAATTACATAGTATCCTAGAACATAATAAAATTAAAAATGACATTAAAATATACCTCTCATAACAACCCCAAACCGAGCAGCAGTAACTAAAATGTGGCTCAACTATTCCTCTATACCTTTTCTGCAGTTCACCTATTGGAAGAAATTTCTTGGCGTGATAAATGTTTAATAACATGGAAGATGGCAGACGATTGGTAACAACCACAGGCAGCCCCAGGCCCCTTATGGCTGTATGGAAACCAAGCTTAAGACAGGCTCAAGATATAAGATAATTTTCATTTTCAATCGGGCCAGGAAGATAGATAGCCCACAGGGTCAAAGGCCCGGTAGTGACCGCGTTGAGAAATGCTGTGCTCGAAATCGTTATGTTTTTTTGCTTGGAATTAGTTTAGGGCAGAGGCGAAAAGAGACCAAATAGAGACATTTGCAACATTCACATCATTCGCAGATGCGAATGCTGGAAGACAATAATATAATTTTTTATGCGAAAAGTAAAGAATTGATAAGAAAAGGCAAGAATTATTGCAACGATAGTCCGCTTATGGCTCCTCAATCCATAATTTTGCCCCTTACCACACAGTAAGTAGTTTCTTACGAGCTTTCCTCTGCGAATCAGTTAGGCTGTCTGACGCCAGAAGCCTGGATAGGTATTTTAAGCAGTGAGAATGTTTCCGTTCCGTTACCAAGCATTTGTAAAGTTTCTTCGCATTATTGCAAGGTACCCCGCAATGTCAGCATCACAAAGTTTATTGATTTTGTATGGGGAAGAAGCTTTTGCGAATCTTGGTCGCCAGGATTGTAATAGAGTGCATGCGGCCTCACAGCGTAATATGATCCCTATATGCGGTTGATTATCATCATAAACATTATTTGTTGTTGGATTCAGCCTAGTACAGGGTACTAATTTATTCCAACTAAAACTTAAAAAAACCCAATATTATAATAAACTTACTTAGATATTTATACATAGAGAAATACATCATAAGCATAGCCTGCAGGTGCACTTTTCACCAGTCCGTGATTTTATTTGATTTTTAAATGCTGTAAGAGTTGGACTTTGCTTAATTTTGTCACTAAGTGTGTTTCAGAGGAGACTTCCTCTGAAAGAAAGTGACCCCGAGCCGAGCCATAACGTTTTTTGATTATTGGGAGTCTACATAGATCTTAAGTCCTTAGGTTGTAAGTTATTTCTTTCCTCTCGTGACTAAACTGATGTTAGATAGCGAATAAGTGATAATTAAGGATTTTCTCCCTGTCTACGTTCCGTAATGGTTCCTGCTACAGACAGACTCCTGGTAGGCACCAAAGTGCGATATATTAAGCTGTAGAAAATACCGAGCAAGTACCAAATGTCGCTATGCTGATGTACCAGGTAAAACTGATGATGAGAGGGAGAATATTCATATTCATATTAAATTGTTTGTACACAAGCAACCCTTCAGCAAAGATAATAACAACAAAAAGACTGCGCACTAAGTTACTTCTGTGTAACGATTTGAGGTTCTTTTGATAGCGCTGAGGGGACACGCTTAGGCCCAGAGGCCTAAGCTCAGACAAGCGCAACAAAACACAACTGCTTTCTATGCGAGTATGTAATCTAACTAACTAATCATATGGATTCATTCGATAATATAATAAATCGTACGGTGACACAATACAGATAAAAATCACTTAACACATTCGTAATTAAACATAGCACGACATTGCAAGGAGACTGTACGGTAACACCAACATGGAAACAGGAAACACAATTCACAATCACATATGACATCCACACAACTTGTACTGTACACGACTTCAACCCAGGACGTTACACTCTCCCCCCCGTTAACGGAAAATTTTACTGTTTAAAATTGAAGTCTTCGAGCAGTCCTAAAAATAAAAAACAAAAAGTCCAAAGTCTGAGAAGGCCCTGAGGCAAAACTCGGCAGGCGAAGGTAGTGCCTACAACATCACCCGGTGTTATCCGACTTCTTCACAGCAAACCTTTGGAACTAAAAATCCATAACATCAACTTAGAAAAGTTCCCTCTAAACTGCAACACGTCTATTCGCAGTTTCCAACAGATGTCCATAATCAAAGTACACGACATACTCTAAACTTCAGCATTGAAACGTTGTAGTCCGAAAACGGTGTAGAGTGAAGATGTACCAGGATTTAAAATCGCAACTCGAACAATAAAAAACAATCCATGTTTGCGTTCTAATCAATAACAGCATAAACAGCAAATGTTGTCCAGCAGTGCTGCACACGAAAAACAACTATCACAATCGCCTTTTTCTAGCATTTGTTTTCAGCCCCGGCAATGATATATACGAAACATGCGAAACCAGAATCGCCTCTTTCCCCTCCAAAAAGACCAGAGTTCGTGTCGAATATGTCATCAAATTCACGGTTTCAACCTTGCAAAAACAATCAATCCAGCCATCCAAAGTCCCCTAAAACGCTATCCCAACTCTGTCACCAATTGTAACGATTTGAGGTTCTTTTGATAGCGCTGAGGGGACACGCTTAGGCCCAGAGGCCTAAGCTCAGACAAGCGCAACAAAACATAACTGCTTTCTATGCGAGTATGTAATCTAACTAACTAATCATATGGATTCATTCGATAATATAATAAATCGTACGGTGACACAATACAGATAAAAATCACTTAACACATTCGTAATTAAACATAGCACGACATTGCAAGGAGACTGTACGGTAACACCAACATGGAAACAGGAAACACAATTCACAATCACATATGACATCCACACAACTTTTACTGTACACGACTTCAACCCAGGACGTTACATCTGCTAAAAGTAGCGATTAGAATAAAACTAAAAAGAAAGCCCTAGTTAGTGTGCAGCTGTTCTTCCAGAGGGTCTTTTACGTCTTGCCTTCAAATACCCTTTCAGTTGCCTTTTAAAAGTATCTATAGTTGGCAACTCACGTATATCCATAGGCGTATTTTTCCAGTCCTTAAGAGCTAAGTAATGAAAGCTTTTTTAAAGTGTTCAGTCCTATGCTTAGGGATCTGGCGATTTTGGCTATTTCCCGTGTTGTAAGATAAAAAACTTGACTTTGGCTTGTACTTTTCTAGGTAGCTATCTGGGCAGAGTTTGTGTATGATTTTATAGGTCATCACATTCCTATCAATACGAATTATTTTTTCTACACTCATCCCTCGACATGACCAAGTATCCTTAAGTTTAGTATTCTCAATTAATTTCAGAGCCCTAGTTTGGAGTCGCCGAAAGGGCAACCAGTTTTGTATCTGACAAACTACCCCAAACAACATCACCATAGCGCCACGCGTTTTCTACGAGTGCGTGATAGACCATGCATAGTTGTGAGTGTGGTAGTTTATTTTTCAATCTCTTTAATGCCCAAATCCCAGAGTTGATTTTGTCCTTTGTTTGGTTGAATTGACCTTCCCATGAAAGGTTTTCATCAACAATCAATCCAAAGGACTTTGTTTGCATTTCTCGTTTTTGCAAGCACCAGGCTCTCAGGGAGGCTAGGGTATATGGTTTTGAATGGATGTCCTATGACCCTAAAATCGGCTTTTGAGGGTTCGGAGTGAGTTTGTTGAAATCACTTATTCCCATTCAAAGTACATAACTGGGTTTTGTATGTTAGATAAGATTCAACCTAACCACCTTTTCAGTCTGCAATCCTATAAGAATTGATCTTCTTTATAAGTATGTTATGATGCACTGTGTCAAAGGCTTTTCTTAAGTCTAGAAATATGGCAAGGTTCATTTTGCTGTTATCAATATTCTCATACCAGTAATGAGTGCTGCTTATTAGGTATGTTTTTGTGGAGTATAGCTTGTTACTACTGAAATCACTGAAATGGGCCTATGATTATTTAAGTTTGACTTAGATCCTGACTTATGAATCTGAGTAACACTTGCTGTTTTCACTTTATCAGGATAAATTCCATTAGTTATTGAGCAGTTGAATATGCAAATGATGGGATAGGCAATAAACTTAGCTGAATCTTTTACCAGATTTATCGTAACTTTATCCGGACCTTATGCATTCTCATTCTTTAGCCGACCGATAGCAGCTGAAACATATTTCTTATCAATTGTATTCAAAGTCATCTTACTATTAACAGAGAAGACATACTTCAAGCAATTGTTGTGTTTTCTTGTTTGTTACTGATGTTTGTCCGATCCGAGTAGAAGTGAATACAAAAAGAGTAATAACCGTTTCTATTATTTACACTATATACATATACCATAAAATCCAAATAACATCAAAATCTCAAATCATTTATACAAAACTCTTCAAAATCCAATCCAAACGTGTGCTGCTGCTCTCTCTCTATCCAACCTAATCTCTCTCTAAAAATAGATATATCGTAGCCATACAACAATCACGTGATACAACACAATCACCATCTGGTTTTGAGATCATTTGTTTTAGCCAAATTTGTTTGCGATAGAAATAAAATGCTGATTTAATGCTTGAAGCATATCCGAATCCTTTGTCAGGATTTTCCCATCTTTATTGATGTTTGGAAAATACCGTCGATTGTATATCATTGTTAAAGGACTCTGTTAATAGCTTTCCACATCTTCTTAGGATTCTTAGAATGCGGATGTCGGTATGACTCTTAAAAATATGCGACTATCTAATAAAAATAAACTACTAATCGCACACCTGAATATCAATTTACTTAGAAATAAATTTGAAGCATTGAATTGCGTGCTTTCTAGAAAAATCGACATCCTAATTATAGCAGAGAGAAAAATCGATGGCACTGTTCCAACGAATTCATTCTGCGTTGATGATGATATGCCACCCCAAGTAGTCAGTGAGGGCAAAAAAATTTTGGAAAACAGTAATACCCCCTTTTCGAACAAATTTCAAGGAAGTGTTTACTCTTCTTAAGAACCATGTCGTTGAATCTGATGATAGTTGCGGATTGCTGAAATCTTTAATGAATATTTTGTCCATATTGCTATAGGATTAGGCATAGTCTATACAGGGGATGGGCGAGTGGCCAAGTATGGGCGAGTGGCCAAGTATGGGCGAGTGGCCAAGTGGTTAGAGCGCTTGACTGCTGTGCGAAACATCGATGGTTGGAGCCGAACCCTCGGATCATAGTTGGGATGCTCGCTCACTGTTCACCCAGCAGCAAATGGGTACCTGGTGGCAACACTGGGGAAGTTAAAGGTGGCGAGGAAAGGAACTGGCCACCCTACCTCACTATGCCGGCAGCTCAGGATAAGTGTCCCTCTAATGGGCACTCCACCAACGTACGGAATCGTACATGGGACTCACCTTTACCTTTTTTATACAGGGGACACCACAAAAGTAGATACAGCCGCAGAAGATACTTTGCAAACGACTATCCAAAGTTTATCATTCCATCAAATTACGATCCAAGAAGTGTTTGACCAGTTAGTAAACTTAGATCCTAAAAAGGTGACACCTCAAGAAGTTATTCTGCCATAAATACTTCAAGAAAATAGCCGATGTATTTTACTCGCCACTGAAAGAAATTTTCAACAAGCTGGCAGTAGAATGCATTTTCCCGGATGAGCTGAAACTTGCAGGCATTTCCTCACTTTATCCATTACAGTGGCACATTTCTATTTCCACTTTTGGGTGGTTGTCGAAAAGGGCACGACACGCAGCATGTTTTATTGAGCTTCCTAGAGACATGTAAAGAAAGTATGGTTGAAAAGGAACTAGCTCGAGCAATACTAATGGATCTACCTAAAGCATTTGATTGCATAGACTGCGACCTGTTGATAGTGAAATTAGCTGCCTATGGTCTTGGTCGGGATGCTCTTAAACTCATTAAAAACTACTTATCAAGGAGAAGGCAAAGGCTTAAAATTAATGGTTCTTATAGTACATATAGATTTGTAAAGGCAACAGGGTTTGCAATAAATGAAAGTGTATGAAACAACACCCAAGTCTGAAAAAGCTATATTCTTCCGAGGCTCCATCGTGGTTGACGCTGAGGAGTAAAGTTTGAATCTTAGATTCGCTAAGTAGATGGTAAATGCATTTCCCAGGGTTACTTTTCATGAGATTCTTTTGTACTTCGCAGTGATTATCTGTTGCATTTTCTTTCTTCCTACTGAACTGATCAGAATCAAACACTCATGGTTATGTTACTTTTTTAGTGTTAGTTAAATTATCTGAAAACCTTGCAACCTCAGAAAATTTTGAGAAAATATGAGATGTGTTTAAGAATCTCTGTGGAAATCCGAAAACGTTACTACTTCGAGCTTTGAAAAAGACTTGAGTTCTAGCCAGCTTTATCACTAAATTGTATGCTAAATAAACTTAAGAGAAAGCTGTGTTATTGAAGCTGAAGTTGCAAAGCATCTTGAAAGCACTTGAGAAGAAGGAATACCATCTTTTCACATTTTTCATGCAATTTGCAATATCCTTATTGCTTTCCTCACCATCAAAACCTTCCTCAATCTCAATGAATACATATATGTTATTAAGAGGTATGGTGTAAATAGTGCTAAGGTTTCGAGCTGCATCTTTTTCACATGGCTTTCAAGCATAATTAAAACAAAATTTAAGGCACGGTTAATATTATCATGAATATTAAAAGTAACCTTGGCTGGGGCCCACCGGGAAATTTCCCAGTGTCCCTCCTGGCCACAACGCCCCTGGCTCACTTGGAAGTAGGTTACGACTTTTCATCTCAGCACATAGATTGCACTCATACTATAGATGGCTGCATTTAATCTGCTTTCTTCACAACTCTTCCTCGCGCACTATCACTTACTGCTCATGATGTTTCTGCTTTGGGGAGAGTTGATTTTCCCCAACGACACTCAGTGACAACTACCAAAGATTGTGATCTTGCTTATCTCTCATATGCAAGGAAGTTTCTAATAGAAGAAATGAAATCTAGCACCGTCGTTTACTCCATGAAAGATGGAAGTCTATGCAGAGAGAGCTTAAAACTAATTTCTTCGTCTAATTTGTTGGGCTTTTCCTTGAGGAGAAAAGTCACAGATGTTTTAGAGGTTCGTAGACAGCTGACACAGACGGGGGTGGGTGGGGCATTGTCTCACGTTATGAGATAAAAACAGCTATTTAATACATCTCAAAATACAATCTCACAAATTACTGAGGGCTTGCTATGCCCACCCTGCTTCTCAGCTAGTTACGGGCATGATGGTTTAACCAAAGTTACTCTTTTTTGATCCATCAGGCATGTGGTCAATGGAGGATGGAGGCTTCAACAGAGACACATTTCAAGAAACTTTTTACTCTCTATTTTGCTTTTCATTGCAATTTTTCGTGAATCTGCCATTAAGCAGTATACTAGTCAGACTAATTAACCAAGGTTTTTGCCTGACAGATGCTTTTTTGGGCAAATCTAGAGGGGCAAAATTTGGAAAATTTCTTTAGAGTTGGAACCAGACATGTTAGGTCCTCCTATGGCACTAAAGAAAGCATCGATTTTTCCCACAACTCGCCCTAGGCCACAAAGCACACCGAAAATCGTCACGAGTGGAGCAGCTGTGCCACTCTCCCCTGAAGCCCCTTTGGCTACGGACATCATATGTCCGAAAAATATCATTCCAAGCTGTATTCTCTTGAAAGAATATTTGGTGTGCCCTTTTATGCGAATTAGACCCCTGCCCTCGAAAAGTCCTAGTTTTGCGCCTGTCAACTGCAAAGATAAGCTGAATGTTTGCTAAACTAGACTTTCTTGTCAATGCATCAAATCACAAAAGATAATCAGAAGTGTGATTTCCAAAAAGGTTGAACTACTTAAAGACTATAATGACATTTGTGGCATAAACATCGGTGAGGGTGCTAAATCCAATGCACAGAATTAAATCTAGGCTCTGATTATATAATAGGAGTTTCTCTTAAGGACAGGAAACTAAAATCCCATTTACTCAAAATGTGTCATAGATATGTGTATACGTAGACAGGTGTATATTTAATTGGATATCAAAGTTCTTTGATTATCAAAATCTGGCAATATGAACAGTTTCCTCGTGCTTGTTGCTTTCCATGTCAATGTATTCTGATTAGCAAGAGGGTAAAACTTATTTTCTTATTGTTTTTGCGTCTGTTTGCTATATCCATTGTGTTCAAACCATAATGATCACTTTATCCAAAGTATGAGATATGATAGTTCAGTTTGGTTATATAGGCAGGCGCTTAGTTGCTCATATTCAATGGCCTCAGTGGCTAAGTTACTTATGTCAAAATTGTTACTATTTTGCGTGGAAAACTACTTTATTTGTATCTACTGAACGCGAAACTAACTAACTCTCACAACCGTTGTTTACGAAAAATTATATACGAAAATGGCATGCAATCTAGAATATTATTGTGCTTTTTTATTACTCAAAGCTCAATTCTATATTAAGTACATTAGTTTAGATGTAATCAATTGCTCTTAAAATAATGTGAAGGATTCTACAATATTCTCAGTGTTTCTTTACCACAAGAGTGTTCGTTTTCAACAACTATCTCCATCTGTATTTGAATTTTTGATATATCTATAACTTTAACATGTGTAGTGGGAATTGTGTGGCAGGACAACATCATTGCATCATCTAAGCAAGAACTGCGAGCAATCGAAGCTATGAGGAGTGTTATAATACCAAAATTTCTGCATACAAGCGTATCATGAAACACGCTGGGAAAATGATAAAAGACTTCCAAAGACGAGGCCAAACTCCAGTGATATTGGTTATCGTCAAGGGTCTGGAAACAGTAGTGATGACGAGGAAGGTATTCGCAATATCATAAATACTTATTTTCAATCAAAGGCGACCTCTGTTGTGCAATCAAATTGCAAGGAGGAACTATATTTTTAAGACAAAAATTTACGACGAAACTAATTCTCAAGAGAGTGATCTAGAAAGGTCAGAAGTAAATGATAGCCCCCGCGATGTTTGAAGAAGAAGCTTTGAGCATTTGATGGCCTGTTTTGAAAATTCCATGTCGTTTGACAATTTCTCTTGGTGCTCCCTCACAACGCAAATATTTAATCAGATTATATTCTTCAATAGCAGTATGTAATTTCTTGGCAATAATACTAAACCAAATTTGCGTCTGTGCTTCTGGATTCTCTCAATTCCAAAAGTATTTTAAAATGTATTAAAGAAGGATGAATTTTGTTTCTGAGGCAACAGTTCATATTAGAAAGAAAAGTATCATACCTATATTTTCGTATATAATTCTCATCCTCTTAAACATACCATTTAGCTTATGAAATTATCATCAAATTTCTCAGGAATCTTGAAAACCTGGAAAACTTTGAAGAAATGAAAAAGTCAGGGAATATTTTCTGGTCTGGAAAACCTCTAACTCTCTCATTGTCTTCGTTTCCTCATTGTCAGTACATAAGGGAAATCATGTCCTTGGTCTGTCAAAACTGTGCGGAGAAGTGTTGGAAAAGTCAGGAAATTTTTAAACCTTTGATCTGGAATTCCTGAGAAAATCAAGGAATTATTTTGAAACAGCCCTGAGATAATTGATCACTATGAATTAAAAGCACTACCATACTAGTAAAAGTTGTATCCTGTTGTCAAGGTAACTACGACGTCATCTCTTTTTATTCACATTGATTTTTAGCTCCAAACCCTTCCCCGTTCCCCCTAGAACAATGGTGGTTCGTACATAGAGCTCTTAAAGTTGGTGTGCACTTGAAATTTTCCCATTAGCATAGTACTCCAAACAAAGCCATCATTTTTTGAGGGGGTGGGAGATGTAAGTTCGTTGCAGAATGCAAAATTACAAAGTGTCCTAAGACTTTTGGCGACTCTTGTTGCTCAATGTAAAAGTCTCTAATGTAATCGATAACTAATTAGCTAGTTACTGACTCTATAAACCCTGAATATATGTTACCCTTGTGGTCTAATGAGAAAGCGGTGGAGCCAGCCGATGAGAAGTAAGGGGCAGATGGATGCTGGTACAATCTACAGAAATGTTTGAGCCACGTCTTTTCTTCAGATGGAATGCTTTTTTCTTGTTGGGAAACTTCTGTTAGGACATATCTCATTTCTCAGAGGAAATGGTTAGTGTATTTGCACATATATGCGGGTATGAAAGTTATTAAAACAGTTCGATCTGCAATATATTTGCACTATGACTAAAATGTCCTTCCTATGACCCAGGAGTTTAGCAATTGGAAAGCGTGTTATTTTGTGGTAAATTTGCAACCAGATAATTTATAAATCCATAGAAACCTAAATGCATAAACTGTCTAAAGGTTAAGTTCGTCGCATATCTAGTGCAAGAAGCCACTTAAGCTTGAAATTGATAGATAAATTTCTTTGACTGTGTCCCTTTCACCGATTATTTGCTCACTAAGGAAGATTTTTTTGAGATCTTCAATCGTCGTTCCTTGGGGATAATTGCTAATAAGTTTGATGATAGCACCTGTTTCATTAAGTGCTAAGCGGTTGCAGAGGCACTTCTTGCAGCCAAGTAAAGCTTGGATACTGATTCTCATTGCAAACAGGGACAATGAATGTGCGTGCATGAAATTTTACTCTTTTGAGCTGTTTAGCGCACTCTTCTTCCTGACAGAGGTGATTTCTAAGAGGGGCTCAGGAGCGTGGAACCCCTCTTGTTAAAAGTAACTATCATTGAGGGGGGGGGCACAAACTTCATTGCAAGATATTTAGATACCGTATTTTCTTGAATAGAAGCCGCCCTCGAATAAAAGCCGCAGTTTTTGACGAAAAAAAATTATAAAGCCGCCCTCAAATAGAAGCCGCGTTCAGGAACAATAATGGAGTAGCCGCCCTCAAATAGAAGCCGCCCATATGGGGGTTTCGTCCATATTGGCTATATGAGCTAATGAAAGGTTAAATTTGTTTCTCTGCTTCTCACAAAACTTTACAAAGCTTGCTATTTTTGACAGAGCACCGTTTGGCATTGTCTGACCTGTTGTGGTGCGTTTTCTGATGGATAAATTTCCTCGTTTTAAAAACCTGAACAACCAACCTCGACCTGCTTGAAAGTCTATGATGTTATGCTTTTCAGCAATATCTAAAGCCCAAGCAGTAATCAGCTCGCAAAGAACATGCAAATGTCTATCTCGATCACCGATTATTCTTTCCAGCAACTCCTCGTCAAGATCTGTCAACACCGGTTTTTTGCCTCCTCCAAAATTTCGTTTTCGTTCCGATAGTTTTGCCGGACTTTACTGCAAATCACTCGTATCTATCACTTTCCTCCACCTCCGTACCATACTTTAATCAACTGAAAATTTTCTTGCTGTTTCACGATTGGTATTTTTTTCAGCATACTTTACCGCAGCTTCTTTGAACCGAAAATCATAGCACTTTCTTTTGCCAGTTTCTGCCATTGCGACAACACCAAAAAGTTTCAAAAACTAATAAATTTCATTTTTAAACACTTTGAAATTAAAATACGCAGCTTTAAGCAAATTCGAATGCAACATAACTACTGAAAAAATGAACAAAAGCCGCCCTCGAATACAAGCCGCGCTCAAATAGAAGCCGCAATCTAAACAAAAAAAAGTTAATGGAAGCCGCGGCTTCTATTCGAGAAAATACGGTAACTGTATTGTTTGCATCATAGCAGTAAAATTTTTATTATATGTGTGGGAAACTTTGGCGTGGTAACAACATAGCCACGCCTACTTCCTAGCTTTTATTACGTTGCACCTAAAAAGCTCCGCTTGTTAATAATCTTAGAAAAGACACCTGCTTCTTAACGGTTTGTAACTAAAATTAAAGATAACTTAAGGGTAACAAAGGTATTAAAACAGTGCAGGAAAGCTTGATAAAATCATATTTGAGAACTTGCATAATATCTTAGAGTTCATTTCTAATACCAAATGCAACAAAATGCAAAATAATGTCTAGTAATGACTGCAATTTTTAGAGTGTAAGGCCAATCCATCCTTTTGGCAACATTGTTATGCTGAAGCAAACAGATACCTAATATACTAAGTTGTAGCATTATTGCGACTTCAAAAATAATTTCTAATCACTATTGTGGTTTAATTTGCGCGAGAATCCTCTTTTTTCAACATTATTTTTCACGGGCAACTCTTTACTATTTTACAACAAAGTCCAAATGGAATTAGTAATTAGTAACTGTAGTATGGAATGCCAGCCAGAATTTATCTGCTAGTCATACTGCAATATCAAAGAGCCACGCAAAGCAAAGGCTCTCAACCCATAATCCTTGGGTATAGTCCTTCGTATGGAACAGACTTCCTATGAATTTGTGGCTTCACTTGTAGGATTCTAAAGGCTTTGTGTCTACGCAAAAAATATTTGCCAGTTTCTTCATTGAAAAATAATTTTATTCTCCGGTTCATGTTACTTGCTCTAACCCCATTCATTAATGTTGTAGGGATTTCAATTAAGGGAGGAAAGTAGTGGTTAGATGAACAACATTGCACCAAAAAATGAATTTAGGATAAAGAAATATAATTATATATACACATATATGAATATCTGTTGTGCACTGCTGCATAAGTATTGCACTGACCAGCTTTTCGATAATCCGAGTATTGTAAAAAGATTAATCTCTCTGTCTTCCCAGATAAAACTCAAAATGAATTCAAATAGCTATTAAACTTGTTCTTTGTCTACTTTTGCAATTTTTTAGAGCGTGATCTGCGTTCCAAACATTGGACAACAGCATAAAGTATGTAATGTTGAAGTTAATTTTAAGATAACGGGTAGATTTAGGGAAGATTTCCATAAAATACATAAGAAGGTCCATATTATTTGATTATCTTTTGATTTCCATCAATGGGGTGCTTTACAAGGCTCTATGAGCAATTGTTAGCAGTGTACCCCCCTGGATGGCCTCATTTTCTAAAATAATAAGCGGGCCTTGCTGTATACCACAAAGCATTGTTAAATTTCAACTATGCATAGTCTCTTTTTCTTTGCATTGTCAGCCATTATTAAAGAGGGCTTAAGTACGGATACCAATAGAACCTCATCTAGAAAAAGTCCTGCAGCAATGAGTGAAGGTTATTACTCCGTTTGAAGTAAAGGCCATTGTTAGATTTAGGCAATATGAAGCCTTTCTTTCTCTATCTGTTACTCCTATGGCAGTTAGCACTTTATATCTGTAAACCATTACCTCAAGATGCCAGCAATGAAAGCAAGAATGGCAAGCCAATAAGATCTGATGTAGCTAAAGGTGCAGCAGTGAGTATGACTTTTCTTAGTTGTTGACCTTCGTTTTCTATGCTTTGGTGGCTATATGTTACACAATTAGTTTCTAAACAACCATACAGGATTCCATAATCAATCCTTCTACATAATACGACAAGACAATTGTAAGTATAAAAGGGCAAAGAAGATTTAGCTAATAATTATTATATAGCTTATGATGAAATAATAACTGGTAAAAATCTTCGAGGACAAACTTCTCAAGGACAATCCTTGTTTTGTTTCTTATCCTTCCTCAACCATGCGAATCGTATTTGGAGCCAGACCTTACTTTAAATTAAAAGTCTCCTGTTTTTTATTTAATTTCTATTTTACCTTTCTACTTGCACCCAAAAAACCACTGGTTGATTTGATTTAACCCCCTTGAAGACAACTGGTTTTCACAATTATTCGATAGACTAAAAGTAAGCATGAATGTTAAATGAGCAAACAATGCATGGAGAGAACGAATAGCACAGCGTTGATATCCCACGGAGGTACTATTCATATCCCATTGTTAATAATGGATGCATTGGTGGAAAAGATACGATGGCGGAAATGTAAAGAAAGTATTCAAAACAAAACATATGTAAATCAATGATGAAAGAAATCACAAGAACCACAAATCAATTGTACCTTAGCATCTATGGCAACGGGGCTTCTCACTTTCGGTTGTTGCTTTCTGATGAGGAGATTAATTCCAATTGATTTGCTCCATTCCCAATGCCTAACCTGGGGAAAATTCCTCCCTAAGGGGAATAGTAAACTTTTCAGGGAGAATGGCACGCTATCATCATTGATCACAAATGATGTATATTATTATAAACCCTGACAATTACGACCTTTGCAAGCGAACTGCTTCTGTTCTTTTCAGATTTGATGCCGAGGGTACCCAGGTCATGTTGCATATTTCACATTCGCTGAGCTTAATATTATATTGGGTTTCCAATGAAATACGGCGTTTGACTTGATTAAATATGGCTGTTGTATTGTCGACGACTCATTGATTAAATACGACAGAATTTGCCAAAAGCGAATTACTAGCAGTTTTGGTCACTTACTATCACAGAGCTTAACGTCAGCATTCAAAAACACAAGAATTCACAGTGATCATCTTTAAACTTCCCAATCAAACCCCCTCTTCAAATAGCTCCCCATTTATAGAAGCAATAATTTATCTAGCCACCTTAGAAAAGCGAAAAATGCCAAAAATAATTTATCTTGATAAAATGTATAAACATTGTGGCATTGACGATATGTATTTGAACGCCACGTTTCTTTGAAAGGCGACATTATTATATAAAAAGTATAGAGACAGCGATTGCTATACTGGATTGGTTTGGTTGTTTCGGATTTGATGCCGCTGGCACAGATGATCTTTTCATTTCCCGGTGTGGAAAAAATGCTGCAGTGGTGGTGAATAGCTAATGCTAGGCAAGAACATAAATGGAGCTTTTTCAATTCATCAACCCCCTTCCATCGATATCATTTCAGATAATGATGATGATGATGATGATAATGATGATAATAACGATGATGATGATGATGATGATAAGTGTGATTATGTTACTGATCAGGTGATTAGCGGCTGATAATGATTGGATTAACGGGGTAGATAACAGTGTATGTGTTGTTAGTGGTAAGAGTAAAAGAAGCTTGGTAAAGACTGATTTGATTTGAAGAGGCAAACTATGTATATGTACAGCTTTTTGAACGAAAGGGTTGTTAGAGTGACAAGATATATGACATAATGTAAATTCAAAACGGCGGATTTTCAATAGAATGGTGATTTTAGCAATAACTTGAAAGTGCCATAACTCAAGGACGGCAATGAATGAGGGCTTTAAATTTTCACTGTTATCATATCCCAATCATACCTACAATTGGTAAAGTTTCGAATAACATCTGAGAGTTAAGGGTGTCATGGTTTGATGATTTGGCATGGAATCACCCCTACTCATTGGCAAAAGTGTCTCATTTTCACCTCTTATCAATCTGTCAGTATGTTCTTCAACGTCAATTTTGTTGGAGCTGGAATTTTAAAAGGATACCAGTTAGTCAGTCTGGATGTCCAGCTGTTAATAATGTCAGTCTGAATGTTCGGTTGTCCTCTGTAAGCATATAAAAATGAACTGAAGTGAATTGAAATGGGTAGTCAATTGTTGGATTCCTCCTCGTGACAGTGATCTGGAACAGAGGCACAACATCCATTCATTGTATAGGTTAAGAATTGGGACAGATTTTGATGGCAAGCGCAAATTGTCTAAGCAAGCACAAACTATGTTTGGAATGGGTCATCGAATCTACAGCGGTCCCACAAGGCTCTATTCTATGCCCATTGTTCTTCCTGTTTTGCATAAATGATATTATTGATAATGTCCTTTGTAATATATAACTCTTTGCTGACGACACATCACTGTTTTCGTTTTTTGGTATGGTAATAGCAGTGAATAACTAAATAGAGATCAATGCACACTCGAATGCCCCCTTACTTCTAAGAAATCTCGAAATTGACACAAACGAAATTGAGCACAAGCATATTGGCACGGTCCTCAACTCAAAACTAAATTTCCAAAGCCATTTCAGGGAGGCTATCCTCAAAGGGAGGAGAGGGATAAGAATAATGAGGTATATCTCCAAATACGTATCTAGAATTGTTCTTGGTTACGTCTATTAGCTTTATGCAAGGCCCCATCTTGACTATGACAATATTATTTGCCACAGTTAATGACCCAGATATGAGATTAAATGTTGCAAAACAATTGGAAAAAGCTCTGTATCATGCTGCATTAACTGTAACAGGAGTGTGGAAAGGTATAATTAGGCCAAAAATATATAATGAGCTAGGTGGGGAAGATCTTTATCACAGAATATAGTACAGATATGATGTTAATGTCATTTTAACAACCTATGGAAAACAGGTCCACTTTGCAAACTGGAAGACTGTAGATTGAAGGACTAGCAAAAGTTGAACCAGATCCTCTGGGATAAACGGCGAACCAAACGTGAATGTCCTTGAGACGCGATCAATCTTTTGTTCCAACAAGAAATGTCCAAGATAATGTCTTCATATTTGTGCATGTTGTCTTTATCTTAGACATAATTTAACAAAATATAAGTGTTGTTTCAGCGAGGAGACTTTGGTCCTTGCCATTGAAACTTGATGAGTGAAATCGATCCTCTCCTTCCTTTCTTTCTATTCTCTCTATGATAGGGGCCATAATACATGTATTACTACAATAGGTGGTATGATGACATTAGGAATTAATCTTATTCGCAACCCGGAACATAAAATAGTGGAAGTAATGACAGTGATTAATAGAAACGTAATTGATACTTTTAAGATCGAGGACAACCACGGAGAGAGTCCACATGGTTTCAGTATATTCCAATATTCCACAAAACCAGCCATTAAAATTTCATAATTAAGACTATTCCATAATTAATTAAGACTATTCCATAATTAATTAAGACTATTCCATAATTACGACTATTCCGGTGTAACCATACACGTTTCCACTCGACTCGAGCCATCATCAGGGTAAAAATATAAGGAAGGGAAGGGCATAAATACTAAAGTCGGATCACGGGTGATTCTTTATCCGTCCTTTATTGTTTACACCCTCCCTTTCTTTATATTTTTGTACTGATGATGGCTCAAGTGGAATCAAAGCGTCTATACTCACACCGGAATAGTCTTAATAAGGGAATAGTCTTAATTAATTATGGAATAATCGTAATTATGGAATCTTAACACCTGGTTTTGCAGAATATTTGAATATACTAAAATCATGTGGACTCTTTTCGTCGTTGTCCTCATTCTTAAAGTAACTCAGAAGCTGCGTTTTCCAGCCTTAATATCTATAACATATGCAACGGATAACAATTTCATTTTCATTTAATTTCACTTAATCTTAGTTATACACAATTGCTCTTCAGCTATAGTACTACTAAAATATACAGTTCATGTAATTGATTTTAGTTCAAGTAGCAAGAAAAGGGAATGTTTTAATTTGAAAAAAATGTTGTTGTTCTTCCGAGGAGTTGTGTCTAAGACCCCGTTTACACTGTTTTGGATTAATTTCTGATCCACTGCAAAATCTGCTCCAAATAGTTGCGTATACATTGCACCGGTAAAGATTTTGATCTGTGTAGGTAGAAAAGTACTCCACTTTCGAAGCAGGTACTAAAGTTGTATAGGTTAGCCGAACATGTTTTGTATTGGATGATTTGCGCTTGTGTAAATGGAAAGCTGCTCCGACACAACTTTTGTAGCCGATCAGAGTGACCCGATACAGTGAAAACGGGGTCTCAATTGGGTTTCAGCTCATCAAATGTACTCATCAATTGGTAATTCACTAATACAACCCTACGATTCACCTTAACACTTATTATTTCTTACGTCATAGCTCTATGATAAACAATAAGAGCTGTTACCTATACCCTGAGAACTAGCACGGTTCTCTTGCCTCATAATCTCTGGAGCCTCTGCTCTTGCAAGTAAAAACATGAAATGGCACTCCTTATTTACGGCAAAAGTTCAAATACACGTTTTTTTATAAGAAAAAAGTTCATAAGAAAATGAGGCTCAAATGGCCAAAATCTTAAGAAAATCCTAAGAAAATCACAAGGCTCAAGTTCAAGAAAATGCTAAGAAAATCACAGTTCATCTTCTTTACTTGCCAGAAATTGATATTGGCTCATTTGTGCAAACCCTCATGCAAAGATCGAAGCTTTTCTTTAATAGTCATGCGCACAAAAATATCAATATTTCATGACAAAATAATGGAAGAACCATGCAACACACTGTAGATAGTAAAAGTCAGTTCCTTTCAAATAAGATAAAGTTAAAGAAACTCTGAAAACAAGTTTTTGTCCCTATTGCTCATCGAGGAAATCAATCACAGGTGTCGTACATATGGTGGCCCAACAAATACAGAGCTGCCTGTTTCAGCCAGCTTATTCCAACAAAAGTTAAGAATATCTTAAGAAAATCTCAGCCTCAAATTTGTGAAAAGTGAACAAAATTGAGCTTCAGGAAAAAGTGTTTTTCTTATAAAAAAAGATGTGTAGCGTACCCTACTAAAATAGGCACAAGTCCTTCTACAAGATGGTTGATATCTGGCCTATTCGTTGGACGATAGTTGACGAACAAATGTGCAATTTATATTGAAAAGTATATATTTCAAAATTAGCGTTATTACAACCTGGGTACCTTTTCGTTGAAATACTAAAAGAACTAGAGTGGTCTTACAACTTAAGACATCCTAACGTATTCGAACAGTATGTTAGCAGGACAACTCCTTTCTCACATACATATTTCCAAATATTCATTCTTTTTGAATGGAATATTCTAGACTAGGACATCAGAAATTTGCAGTCTATATTTGAGTTTAGAAGAAAGCTACTTGCAGTTTTAAGACAAACCAGGAACCCGTGTTATGATGTCTTTTGTATAGGAGGTATTAAAAAGTTAACAAAGCTACAGGTAAATTTGCAATGCATGGGCACAGATTTAGACACAATTTTGACTGTAGCAGCCCAATGTGTATGCTCCAGGGAGGAATAGAGGACGATAAACACTTTCTCCTGCATTGCAATTAATTTGACTTGATGCATAGAGGCCTCTTTCGCTAGCTTGCTGTCAATGGTTTAGAAATAAAAGAATTCGAACTCAAATATACGGTACAATTTGCTTCTATTTGGAGCAACGTCCCAAGCGTAGTTGAAAATAGAATCAACATTGAAGCGAAAATCTCATCCAGTAAAGAAACTTAACGTCTTGAGTCAATGTCTCCAAATTGAGATATAATCAAAATGGATTAAACAGTTTTAAAGTATTTCATTGTTGTTTTTCTCATAGTTTTTGGCATCAAGCTATCTCGGATTCTACATGTTTTGTATTCTTGTTGAAATAAGTCTCAGGCGCCGATTTAGACTACAGCTAAGCACGTTCGAGTGGCAGTCAGATTCACCATTTGTGAAGAGGAAGGCTTTAAAATGATTGAAATGAATGTGGTTTTACCGAATACTGCTCGCTGTCTTGAGGTCGTTCCTAGTTTCTCACTTTCCAAATGCCAGTCTGGCTCTACTTAGTCAAATTATTACTATAATCATAGGGATAGAATGTAGCTAAAATATTCCATGCTTCCGCTGTCCAAGAGGCAGTCCACTTGGAGGGAGCGGCAATCAGTTTAAATAAACCAATTAGCATTAGAGTTGACATATGCAATAATTTTGAAAGCGAATCAAAATGTCCGTTGACTGCCGCAAAATTATCTAACTAACTTTGTATCAAAAAGTTTTGCTGGAATGGAAGGGAGCCATGTTGTTGATCCCGAGGAGGAGCAAATAATTGTGCCCACATTGTGAGTAATGGCGAATCATCATTGCATGACGTCTTCAGAAGGTAAAGAGCATGTTATGGTCCTAGATTAAGACCTCCCATGGTTATGGTCTTGATGAAATCTCCAGTTTCTTCCTTAAGATTGCAATGCCCGTCCTGGCGGAACCCCTGAGTCAGCTTTTCAATTTGTCATTGTCGGCTGGAGTTTTTCCCGATCAATGGAAAATTGCCAGGATTGCTCCTATTTACAAGGAAGGACACAGTGACATCAGATCAAATTATCGTCCAATTTCTGTTTTACCAGTAATCTCAAAACTTTTTGAAAAGCTTGTAAATGACCAGTATTACAACTTTCTGGTCTCAAATCATCTCCTGTACTCCCATCAGTCTAGCTTTCGACGGCTACACTCAGTACTGACCTGCCTACTCAAATGTACAAATGACTGGTATCTGAATACCGAGAATGGTAAATATACCTCGGTCACATTTATCGACTTTAAAAAAGCTTTTGATACGGTAAATCACGAAATTTTGGCTAAAAAGCTGCAAATCTATGGAATCAGGGGCAAAGAGCTGCTCTGGTTTAAATCATACCTTTCTCACAGGAAACAGTGCTGTAAGGTGAATGGAAAGCTTTCTGATTTTGGGGAAGTGACTTGTGGAGTTCCCCAGGGATCGTGCCTAGGTCCTCTACTTTTTATTATCTATATAAATGATCTTCCATTATCCATTAAACATTCACAAGTTAACATGTATGCAGATGACACAAGTCTGTCGTTCTCCTCTAAAAATATCTCACCTTCAACGAACGAGTTAATGAGGATCTGAAATGTCTAAAAATCTGGCTTTCAGGAAATAAGTTGTCAATAAATGTTGCAAAGACAAATAGCCTTGTGATTGGTAGTAGGAAAAAACTTAAGGATATCCAATGCCCACTAACAATAAAACCATCATTCGCGATAAGTGGTGAGGAAATCTCGATTATAGAACATACTAAATACTTAGGAGTTCAAGTGGATCAATACATGAACTGGGAAAATCATATAAATCATGTGATAAAGAAGATTTCAAGGGCCTTAGGTATGATTCGACACGCAAAAAACTTCCTCCCTCTAACCACCTTGCAGATCATGTACAAAAGTATAGTTGAGCCATATTTTAGATTCTGCTGCCCTGTCTGGGGTTCGTGTGGCGTCACTGCCTTAGGCAAGCTTCAGACGCTCCAGAATCGCGCAGCTAGAATCGTGACAGACAGCTCATTCAAAACTTCAGCGTCTCCTATCATCGAGAAACTGGGATGGCTAACAGTGAATGACCTTATAGAAACAGAAACACTTAAAATGGTCTACAAATCAAAAAATCAACTAGCTCCCGAATATCTGAATAGCATGTTTATAGAATTATCCGAATTTAGAAACAGACAGCTTCGCGATAGTGATACCGATCTTTATGTCCCTTTACTAAAATCGGCATGTGGCCAAAAAAGTTTCTCCTATAGAGGAGCAAAGCTCTGGAATAGCCAACAAACTGAAGTGAAGAAAGCCAAATCTCTTACCCAATTCGTGAAATTATTGAAAAATCACCGACCTTAATTTATCTCCGGACTCATATTTCTTTTTACTCCTTACTTATGTTTATATTATATTTTAGTAGATTCTTTTTAACATATTGTAAACAAGTACATGTTTATATTATTTCTTTTGTTTAACAGGACAGTTTGAAAATCAAATATATTAAAATTTGACACTTACCCTGTATAAAGAAATTGTAAATGAAAAATGAAATGAAATGAAAATGTCATAATGCATAGTTGCTAAGCTTCCCGCATCCCGCCGGAGACTCCAGCATTTCATTTTTATCTCCAGCCAACTTTCAGCAATAGCAGAATGTTCTAAAATTTCCAGCATTTCTTTCAATTTGAAAACACACTCAAATTCGCCTATTTGAACAGATACTGGAACTTAGCAACTTATACTGTTTGTTCTTCATTACTACTAACTCTAAGAGCCATTACTTTTCATGGCTCTGGCCTATTATGGTTTTAGACATTAAATTGTCTATAGCACGAAAAAGCGGGAACATTGCTTTAGCATACTGAAAGCTTTTTTCGTCCGACACTCGTCAGAGTATGAAACGTCGGATAGCGACCGAAAGGTGAAACGAAATATATAGCCAGATACGGGTACACGTGATATGGTGAATAATGCGTCTATTCTATTAATGCGCCACCATATCACGTGTACCCGCATCTGGCTATATATTTCGTTTCACCTTTCGGTCGCTATCCGACGTTTCATACTCTGACGAGTGTCGGACGAAAAAAGCTTTCAGTATGCTAAAGCAATGTTCCCGCTTTTTCGTGCTATAGTGAAGTTCTGTAGTACCAACAGACTTTTCACATTAAATTGTATTGATGGTTTCCATAATACCTACCCGGCAGTGTAAGCATCAGACCAAACCCTACCTCCTAGTGACTCTGCTACACTGCCGTGACCGTTTCTTCAGCATTTTGATATAAACAACTTGACTACTATGTAATGACAGGCTTCTGCATGCTCTATCCATCAATGGCTCTTTCTCAGTTTTCAAAAGCACGCCTGAAGGGAACTGTTCTAATAACAAGGATGGGAGAGAGAGGCTTTGTTCCTGGTTGAGGACAACGAACGCTTTGTAAGGACTAGATCACCTCCGGTGATTGATTATTGAAGCAACTCCAGTTTCACAATATCTAAGACAGCCGAGTAATGACTTTGGTTCCTGTCAGGTATTGAGCTTAAGAAGCATTGGTTCCTGTTAGGTATTGAGCTTAAGAAGCATTGACGTGAAGTTTATTGTAGTAGTATTGGACTTGATAGATGAATGCCATACTATTTGATCTACCATTGTGGGATGGAAAGAGGTGAATGGGGGGGGGGGGGATGGATATTTGACAATGTTATGTAGTGCAGGCCGGAGTTGGAAAATTTGGTATGGATTAATAGTATTTAGGTTATAGCGTGGATCAAGATTATGCAGATATGAATGATCACTGCAATGATGAATATAATAAGTCAAATGTTATTTTCCAGATGAAAATGTCCTGGGTAGAATTAACATTCTGAAATATTCCTAGAAGGGAGTCAGAATAAAAATATGTTGCGTGGCATATTTTCCAAATATTGCTTTGTGGGGAACCATCAAAACCAGAGATTAGAGGAATCAGAATGGACTCTCATCAATTAACACTTTCTATTCAATCTAAAAATCATGCAAAAAGTATTGTCTCCATGCAGGAATTTAGATACATGTATCTATATCACGGATAACTTTCTACTCCATGGTTTTCTGCTGTGGTGCAGTTCTTTGAGCTTGGCATTTTCAGAATAGGAATTCAGCAATATCGCTAAAATCCTAAGTAGGTGATATTCTAATTTTTGAATATGATATTTTAGCCAGATATGAATACTTCTCTTTCAACACTGTTATAGCCTTTCAGATAATTTTCAGCTTTTAGCATACTTCTGCCAGTATGGTTTTCAGTTATGTTGCTACCATTGCTCTATCTGGTTCGAACATTTCTGATAGCAACTGTTTATATAATGCATGCTCGCTTGTACTAGTTGTGTTGAATCTCTTGCAATGTGCCTATCAAGTATTGAGTTGTTCATTAATGTTTAGTAATATCTATCACATCTCATTCTGTTTGAATTGATTTCTTAAGGTCCTGACTGTAGGATTCATATGACCTTCTCTTTTGATTGAAAGAGTCATGTGATGGAGATATTGCCCCAACAATCTTTGAGAAGGGTACACAAACTGTCAAGGTACATTTTTGGCAGTCTTCTAGTGTATTCCATCAAGAGATAGAGTGTTATTACTTAATTGCAACTGGAGGTGACGAGAACTGACATCTTACTATGAATGCAGGCTAAATCAAGCAGACTGTTTCACATGAGAACTTAAGCCCAGCAAAAGATAGTATTCATAGATTTTCGTTTTGCTGGCAAGATTCCAGCCAGCCATGAAAGACTATTGAAAGACTAACTTTTCTTTCTGTCGCATGAAAATGCAGAAGTAAATGGACAAGATAGCTGTACCATGGCGTTTCTGTTTGAATCATACCCTGCTGTGCCCCCAAGGAATGAGATGATCTCTGTCATAGTATCGATCACAAGCTGACACGTCATTTTGAAAAATTGCCTTCAATCATTTATTTCTATCAACAGACAGAGCTCCAAGCACACTTCCCAAAGTAAATATTCAGCAAATTACGTAGCCATGCTAGCATCTCAGAAGTCCTCTTGCATTATTTCTCAATAACAGCAGCAGGTATTGATACTAATAAATCACTATCTGAGATTGGTTTACTTGCAGCAATGATATTGCAAGCTACTAAAATCTTGCAAGCTGATCGTCAAAAATTCAATATGCTCTGTCATGTTTGAAAACATTGTCCTGGTTGTCCGATTCCATTGAACTTTTTTAGTTGTTGGTATCATATAAAGTGTTTTCTTACTATGCATTGCACAATAAAACTTTTGAAAAAGTCAAAAAACTAAGATTCGATGGCTTGTCATAGTGAAAACAGGACTTGAGAGAGTCCTATTCTGCTCATTGAACTCTAGCAAAACCACAACCATACTATACCCATACCACGCCATAATTGCGTAAGTCAATTTTTTTGGCAGGATCGGCGCCTGAAATTGTTGGAATTGTACGTCTCATCCAAGGTGGAGAGTAAATGACGAAGTTTCCTGATTTGGATGAGACAGCTGTTGCAGATCTTTATTCAATAACACAGCGATAAAATTCAATATCCAATCATAGCACAATAATCGATAGCAAAAACTAGTATAAAACGTGATAGCATTGTAAATCGCAAAACCGAATGTAAAAATCATGTGATGGAATTCGAAAATGTCCACAGTCTCAGCTGTCAGTCAAAATGACAAAACAAAACAATAAAAGTTCATAGCGAGTGTACTATTTCAACACTCCTCCTCACTCGCTGTTTGGCTTCTTCTTCAACCCTGCCATTTCTCTTAATTTTGCAAATTGATAAGAGCTCAAACCTTTAGTCAGCATGTCTGCTATCATGTCCTCAGACTTGCAGAATTCTAGCTTGATATCACCATCTTGAACTCTTTGTCTTATAAAATGATGTTTTATGTCGATATGTTTAGCTCTTCCGTGATATTGTGGATTCTTTGCTAAACAAATTGCTGACTTGTTGTCCTCAAAGATGGTAGCTGGTTTCACAATTGTTTCTTTCATACTTGAAAGCAGCTCTTGCAGCCATACAGATTCCTGAGTAGCACTTGCTAAAGCAATGGATTCTGCTTCGGCTGTAGAGAGAGCTACACAACTCTGTTTCTTGCTCCTCCAGCTGATTGCAGCGCCACTAAGCTTAAATACATAGCCAGAAGTTGACTTTCTGTCATTCACGTCGCCTGCCCAGTCGGCATCACTGTATCCAGTGCACTCTTTTTCTTTGTCCTTGCTGTATAACAATCCAAGGCTGATCGTTCCATTAAGATATCTGAAAATTCTCTTTACTGCCGTCCAGTGCTGCTTTGTTGGCTTTGAAGTGAAACGTGCAACACTGCTTACAGCATAGCTGATATCTGGACGTGTTCTAGTAGACAGGTACAGTAGACTACCTACAGCTGATTGGTAAATTTCTTGATCAAACATGTCGTCTTCTTCAACTGCTTTTACAAGATTGGAACCCAACTGAATAGGTGTTGACACAGCATTTGATTCTTCCATCTTGAATTTCTTTATCAATTCTCTTGCATATGTTTCTTGGCCAATCCAAATGCTATTGCTTTCTTTATTTTGTATCACTTTCACACCTAGGAAGTGATGCAATTCACCTAGATCTTTGACCGTGAATTTACCTGCAATTGCATCCTTGACTTCTTTCATGCGCTGATCTGATCTTCCTGCAAGAATTATATCATCAAAGTATACTGCAATCAAGAAAAGTTCTCCTCCTGAAGCAGTGTAGATACATGGGTCACTGTTTGCTTGCTCAAAACCCATCTTTTTCAAGTGTTTATCTAGTGCTTCATTCCAGCACCTGGGCGATTGCTTGAGTCCATATAAACTTTTCTTCAGCTTGCAAACAAACTTCTCTTTTCCTTTGACAGTATAACCCTCTGGCTGCTTCATATATATACTCTCTTTCAAGTCACCATTTAAGAAAGCTGTAGTGATGTCCATTTGATGTAGCTTTAATCCATATTTTGCAGCCAAGGCTATAACAGTACGACTGATTCAAACCGTACGACTGGACAAAAGGTTTCATCATAGTCGTGTCCATATCTCTGTGCAAATCCCTGTGCTACAAGCCTTGCCTTGTATCTTTCAACATTTCCTTCTGCATCAGACTTTTTCTTGAAAACCCATTTGCACCCAACTGCATTTCTCCCATTTGGTAACTCAACAAGGTCCCACACATCATTTTCCGTCAGTGATTTCATTTCACTTTTCATTGCACTTTCCCACTCTTTCTTCTGTGGACTGGCTCTAGCTTCAGCTACCGTTCTTGGCTCACCTGGCTCGCCATTTGCAATGCAAACTCTTTCACCATAAAAATCTGTAGGACGTTTTACTCTTTCTGATCTACGTAAGTGTTCTCCTTCAATTTCGCCTGTCTGATTCTCAAATGTTTGTTCAGCTGAAGCTTCTTCATTTGTGTTTTCAAATTCAAATGTGTACTTTCCACACTCTGCAGCTTTAATCTCTGTTAACTCTGTAGGTTGCTTTCTTAAAGTTGATTCAT
Organism: Mastigias papua; assembly: GCA_964019165.1. NCBI lineage: Eukaryota > Metazoa > Cnidaria > Scyphozoa > Rhizostomeae > Mastigiidae > Mastigias > Mastigias papua. The sequence goes on from OZ025286.1 coordinate 10,065,349, forward strand.
TGAACTTAACATCTCTGCTAAAGAACACTTTGTCATTTTCTATATTAAACAACCTATAACCTTTGGTTTCTGTACCATATCCGAGAAGTACACACCTCTGTGCCTTTGCATCAAGTTTTCTTCTCTCGTCTTTAGGCACATGGGCATATGCGTCACAACCAAAGACTTTGAGATGTTGTACATTTGGCTTTTCTCCATACAATGCCTCATGTGGTGTCATTCCTCTCACTGCAGTTGTTGAGCTTCGGTTTCGGAGATAACAAGCTGTTGAAACTGCTTCTGCCCAGAACTTCTTTGCCAAACCTGAATCAGACAACATAGCACGAACCATTTCCACTAGTGTCCTATTGAATCTCTCGGCAACACCGTTCTGCTCTGGTGTTTTCCGTACAGTGAGTTGGTGACGTATTCCATTGCTTTTCAGGTAGTGTTCAAAGTCCTTTGCAACATATTCTCCACCATTGTCAGAGCGCAGTGTCTTCACTTGTTTTCCAGTGGCCTTTTCAATCATGGCTTTCCATTCAACAAATTTTGAAAATACTTCACTCTTTTGTTTCAGCACATATACCCACGCAAACCTTGACTTGTCGTCAATGAATGTTAGGAAATACTCAGCTCCACTTAGTGACTTTGTATCAAGCTTCCCACAAACATCGCTGTGTATCAACTCAAGGAGCTCAGAGGCTCTTTTCCCACCTGTTGATGGAAATGTGCTTCTCCGATGTTTCCCATCAATACATGGCTCACAGAACTTTGTTTCACTAGATTTCTGATAATCAAAGCCATCCACCATTTGGTTTGCAGCTAAAATTTCCAAACCTCTGAATCCAACATGACCATAACGTCTATGCCAAAGTATTTCATTCGAATCTTTCACAGCAGCATGAGCAACTTCTCTTTCATCAGTAACATTCAAATGATACAAACTTCCGATTAGACTTGCTGTAGCAACAATCCTCTGGTTCCCATTCAGAATTGTGCATTCAGAAGCAATAAATTTCATTATCTTTCCTGTCTGAATTACTTTAGAGACACTAAGTAAGTTGTAGGAGAGCTCTGGTACAAACAGTACATCTTTTAGCTCACACTTTTGAAACTGGCTTTTACCAATGGCAATTTTCAGCAACACTGTGCCTTTTCCAGTAGCTTTCACTATATGCCCGTCACCAAGGGAAATTTCTTGAGGCTGTTTTAACGTACTGTATTCTGAAAACGCATTTGAGTTATTGCACATATGGCATGTTGCTCCAGAATCAATGATCCAGCTGTCATTCTTATTAACAGAACTGAGTGCCATTTCATGCACCACCAAAGCTACCACATCACTGTCTGCGTCATGTCTGCTTTGGAATCTCTCAACAGTGCTATATGCTTTCTGCTGTTTGCCCTTATAAGAAACTTCTTCCTTTTTCCTCTGTAGCTCGTAGCAGTTTCTCTTTATGTGACCAACTTTTCCACAATTATTGCAAATCGGTCCTTTCTTTCTAGGTCGTTGCTTAGATGTCAGCGCTTTCATATCATGAGTTGTTCCTCCGCAGGCTTCCTTTTCCTTAAGCTTTATTTCTTCGCGCAACAGGCGCTCTGTCACCACCTCCATTTTCGGAACATCTTCACTAGCCTCAAGTGCCGTTACCAATACATCAAACGTCGAGGGTAAACTTGCCAACAAATGAACAACACGATCCTCTTCTTTAATCGGATCGCCAACGATTGACAATTCTTCGAATACCTCTGTCATTTCCTTAATATGCTGTTGAACAGATTGACTTTCCTTCAGTCGCAAAGAATATAACTTTCGTCGAAGAGCTAACTTGTTCGCCCATGTTTTCTTTTGAAACTGAGCTGAAAGCTTATCCCAAACAACCACGGGGTCTTGAGGGTCTCCAAGCAGATACAATAGGGGCGGTTCTATCGACAAAACAACTATTGCCAGTGCTCTGTTTTTCTTCGCAACGTATTTAGAATACCTCTCCGCTTCCGCTTGAGGGGGTACAATTTCCGTGCCATCGACGAAACTCCATAGGCCATCCTTCATTAATGCCATACGGCACTGAATTTTCCATGTAGGATAATTCGTTCCATTTAAAGGTACAATGCTAATAGCCTTCGTTTCTGATGCCATTTTGTAATGCAAGAATTAAACGAGTCTGCCAACGAATGTAACGGCGACTTCGATCACTTGCTTGGCAATATCGAATTTCACAAAAGTATACTAACGCTAGCCGTACACAACCTTCGTCGCTGGGCCCATAACCTGTTGCAGATCTTTATTCAATAACACAGCGATAAAATTCAATATCCAATCATAGCACAATAATCGATAGCAAAAACTAGTATAAAACGTGATAGCATTGTAAATCGCAAAACCGAATGTAAAAATCATGTGATGGAATTCGAAAATGTCCACAGTCTCAGCTGTCAGTCAAAATGACAAAACAAAACAATAAAAGTTCATAGCGAGTGTACTATTTCAACAACAGCAGAATATAATACTGTTTGTGCTGTTTGTCTCATATTTTATAATTAAAAATAGTGCACAAAGCTTTAGGTAGTTCCCCTGCATATGTGCTCAGTGTGATAAATGAAGTATAAATTTTGATCATTCAGTATTATCCCAAACAGCTGCTCTTTGTCAGACTATTGAATAATGAAGTTTATCTGACAATAGTAAATTCCGGTCAAATTTGAAAGCTACTGATCCTCTCCCCCCTAAAAGCAATGTCGAAGTAAAAGCTTAGTTGCTAGAGTGCTATCTGAGAGCAAATTGACGTGTCTGCTGCGAGTAACCCCTAATTAATTTAACATTGTTCTGAGGGGGGAGAGGGGGAGTTTGCTCTATGAGTCAAAAAGTAATGTAAGTGTTCCAAGACTTTTGGTAGTGATTGAAGCTTCCTAAAACTGAATCTTGATGTAGGCCTTTCTTCAATCCGTCTTTGTACAGTATGATCTACTTGGCCCCTTGTAATCAGTTATAATATAGCTCTGAATGAACTCAAGTGTATGTTCATGAGTCTGACAACAGTGTTCAGTGTACGTTATCCAGATTCAAAGCTGAAACTATATGTAGAAAGTACAAGCTCCATAAAGGGGCAAGGTTGACCTTGCAAAAATTCTTTCCTACGCTATAGAGAAAGTGGGTAAAGCAGTCAGAGGTCTACAGTCTGTTTAAAATAGGCCCACATCAGCCGTACAGTCACTTTAGATTAAGCGTGTATTATCGGAATTATGTGTATATGTCTGTAATGGATATTCACTTTAGGACACACACGATATTTCTCTCTGTTTTGCTCCTCAGGGAGGACACAAATAACCAAACTGCTGTTACTTAGATTATGAAACTCAACACCTAAATCCAAAAATGCTTTTTTTTAAAAGTTAATCAATTGAAACTTTATCACATCTTGCAAGGTTACGCTCTCAACTTCGTATCTATTCTTAATTTCCATCCTTTCCTGGATTCCGTAATGTGCTACTGTTTTATTATCATTGAACAAACTCCTTATTGCCCAGAAGGGTAATAACTGCAGCACTTTTAATTTCATCTGAAAGCAATGACTTAACAGATATTCCAAATTTTTCACTCTACAAAACAAATCTACTACAAATTACAAGTCACAAATGCCATAATAGCCTCTTTTGGCTTTGCATAGTATTTTGAATACTATTCATTTTTGATCATTTCTTAATGTAAAGTTATCAACTTACTTTATCAACCCTACAACATGTAACCATAAGATACATTAAGTAGGAAAACCTAAAACTGCTAAGGAATTTTATCACTTTAGGCCATTACTTCGATACTTCGATTCAAATTGGAAAATAATTACAATTCAGGAAAGATATAATTTTCTTTTTACAACAATTGAAACAGCACCAACAACAGCGTGATGATTTGAATAGCAAAGTCTTCGGAGTTGGTAACCGACTTCCCACATTATGCTTCCGTAACTAATCTGTTTTGACTTTTGTCTGTTATGAAGCTTAAGTTTATGGAGGCAAATTACAATTCTGAGAGTATTTTCCAAGCTTTTGAGTGATGGATTACGTTTCCTCTTTAGACATTTCTAAATGTGCTGGCCATTCGTAAGAAAATAGTCAAATGGAACTCATGAAAATTATCATCATGAACTTAGTTAAATATGTGTATATAGCAAAGACAAAATTTTTATAGCATGCACTGGCCTAACATTGTACATTACATAGCCATACTTAATTAATCAACAAAAATCATAGGATTGTATCCCTCTATAATCTCAGCTGTCATTCTTGCAATCAAGTCTGTTATTTAACTGAGTTTCCCCGATTGCTATTTTGAAAAATATATGTTTACCATGAACCTTTCTCACAACTCACTATAATTTATAGAATAAAGTTTGTTGATCCATCAGCAGGTCACATTCTGCTCTCAAGTCAAGGCCAATCAGTGAGTGTTTTGCCAACTTAGCCAGATCTCTCTGGTACGCCATCTTGAAATGGGGTTGGTGTTGAGAACAGCACAACTATACATTTTTATAACGGAAAAAATTTTAGATCATATACGAAAACTAGCTCCCAGTTGCAACTACCACTCTTCACGTTTGGTTTTAAGTTTCATCTTGAATGATTGACACAGATCTATTTTGTAAGCTCTCAAGAATTCTGCATGTGCTAGCCCCGCAGTTGCCCCAAATCGAACAGCAAAACCGTAAGCGTGGTTCGATCAGCCCGCAATAGAGCAATCTTAATGATTCCGTGGGAGGAACTTTTTAGCATACTTAATCATTCCTACTCGAGAGACCTTCGCAGATACTGACTCTACATGTTCTTTCCATTTAAACTGATTTTAAATTTGAATAACCAAATATTTCACGCATGCCTTTTGCACAATAAGCTCTTCTGATATCTTAAACTCTGCACTGACTTGCTTTCCATTACTTGTTAGTGCAGAGTTTAGGATATCGAAAGAGCTCATTGTGCAAAAGAGCAAAAGACATGCGTAAAATATTTACCCGGCACCTAGCTATCCGATTGACATTCAACTGATTATCCGGTAGAAAAATGGTCTGCTTTGAAAGTGACACAGAAATGTATCCGGTGCACTTTGCTACGGTATAACGATGCTCTACGGGGCTATCCAATACAATTTCTGCACCGAAAACACCTTGGTGACACCACAGAATAGATAATAGGCAGAAGGGACACTCTCGACTTTTTAGAGGGCACGGATTTTCTCACGCATGCGTCAACTTTTCCACATGGAAACGAGTTTAGAGGTGTAACATTCGAAGGAAAGCTATAGCGTTTGTATAGGGGTTTCAACTAAAAAGGCAGTTTTTGCAAAAATTTCGAGGTCTCCGGTGCAGATGGACAACGAATGGAATCGTAATCGGATTGGGGCTTATTGCGCTGCAGTTAATTGTAGCAACAACTGGAAATCATGGCCTGACAATCAGTTTTACTGAGTCTCATTTGGAGCTATATGGTGAGTAGGCCAAAAGTAGTTCACGTATTTATTCTCCATGCAATCCTCTTATCGTTAAACTCTGGTACATTTGATTATAGTTATTTGGATGTATGCATATTAGAGGGTTCTCTTTATGTTGTTAGGGGCAGAGAATGGGCATATACTGAGGGACGCAAGATCAGAAGATCAGAATACGCTATAATGCAGTTTGCGATCTTCCCACGCCTCAAATATTGAAAAGCTAGAGATGATTGAGAAACAAGACGCAAGACTTGTTTGCAGCAATTATGACAAATCTACCACTTCTATTGCCATAACTAGAAAGCTTGAGTGAGGTCTGTTTGCTGACAGGAAAGCCAGGACAAAAGTAACAAGTAGGCTTGATAACAACACATGATTCATAACCACCTCACTGATATTCCGCATAAAGGCTCACTATGTCAAACATACCCTGCACAAGAAGCCAAAGAATTATCTGAATATCATGTTCTGGCACAAGATCTACAAATACTCATACTTCCCAAGTGCTACAGTGTTATGGAACACTGCATGCCTCTACATTAGAAACAGAAAGACTTGAGTAGCTTTCAAGAGCTCCTTAGATCAGTGACAACTTATTTTGATGCAGAATAGCTTATTTATGGCAAAGTTTTCTTTTTATTTTCTTTTCATACATAACATGGAAAACATGTCAGCATTGTTAAAAGCTTTATCTATTTTTTAAACTAAAATATAATTTAGCCTTACTAATCAAGCATGTATGTAACAACCAAAGTTGGTTCTTGTTCACTGTTGCATAGATAGATAGACAAATCTGTATAACAAGTCACCAATTTATTGAACACACCTGCTCACTGATGCTCAGTATATTTTGAGATGTAGTACTTTTTAATACTTAATTTCCTTTAATGCATAATCATCAAACTATTCAAAGAATAGAAACAAATTAATAGTCTTATGATACAGGAAGGAATTTTTGCTAGGCCAATTCTTCATTTCCATGGTTGCTTGTTTACAATAATGTTGAATATCTAATTCAGTACAAATTACCTATGTCTACTAAATAATTTCAAAAGGGATATTATCACTCACTTTCCACTCACTGAAACTATGCTTTGTATTTCTGTAAGTAGAAAATTGACTGTCTTGTAATGAAGCTGCAATGTACATGAAAATCTTATGTTTTTCCAGCCACTAATGGGTGACATTTGCCAAATAATACATTGATAGTACCACAGACTTCAAGTGTCTTGACATGAATGTACCCCACAAAAAGAATGCTTATACTTTTTAAAACAAAACAAAAAGTGTATCTTATCTTTCATCAAAAATTGTCACTATTGTGTGCCACATCAGTAAGAATTCATAGAGACTTCTGGAAACATTATTCAGTTTCTTAAAATAGCAAATATTAATCCATATGGTGTCGAAGTTTGCTTCAGTTACAAGTTTATTGTTCTAAAGGAAAGTTACAGTCTCTTCTTCCTAGAATTTTTTTCCAGTGATGGATGAAATGCCTCTTACATAATCATCTACTCTATGACATGTCTTCTGATAAGCATCTAGGAATGGAGTATTATACTGATACCAAGATTATTGTTTGTCCTTTAAGCTTTGCATCAATGCACTGCTGAATAGCTGCAAGTAAAATGCTGCCTAATATATTGGTAATAAATCAAATGAAGCTACCGAGCTGAAGCAAAACAAAGTAGGTTATTGAGTTCCTCAAATCATATTGAACCGGGGTTTTGGATTCTGCTGTGATTCCTTGAATCTTGTGCCAGAGTGCATGCTATACAGTATGTATTCGGGCCAAGAGTCCTTGACGCCTGTTAAATCTTCATTTAGTGCGGATTTGATCCCCAACAAACTTTCGGAGTGTAATTTGTTGTTGTACGGCGGCATACTTTAACAAGAAAACAGACTGGGTGGATGAGCGATGCACTCTTCTGAATGAGCGATGCCACAATAAATCTGGAAGCACATGAAAGCGACCAGTGTACAGTTTGCACTTCTACACTAAATTTCCAATGTGCTGTTATCCATTTCTTAATGTTAAATCAGAATCAATGCCATGATTTTGTACTTTTAGTCGAAACCAATTTCATCGCAGCAAGCTGTCTAGGCCTTCGTACGGCTAGTTATGCTATAAGCCTCGAACTGACAACGAGTTTAGAGGTGTACAAGTTTTACAATCCGCGCCTCGAAAACAACAAAGGCGCCGACGCGAGTGTCCCTTCTGCCTATTATCTATTCTGTGGTGACACCTATTTGTTGTGGTGATCTCCACAGGGAACAAAAATGGCCTCGCAGTGCGGAGTAGTAACAGGCACAAAAAGCTACATGTTATCGAGTAACTGAGGCCTGCATCTATCTACTTCAAGAGGATTTCCAATTCAATTCGTCTGGGTTATCAAATGTACCGAGAATGTTCTTTAATGCAGCATCTTTAGACCAACAATTGGTCTCTTCAATCTTCGGTGTCTCCATTGTACATTCCTGGTTACCACCTACCAAACACCCATTCTCTTATGCGATTGATAGATAAAATTTGCCACTAAAGAAATCAGACCGAAAAACTGCCTTGGTTCATTTAAAACGGATGTGACCCTTTCTATAGCAAGGTTCAAAAAATGTGAATGTGTACTGCTTCTTGTGAAATTTTCAGATTTAAGTTATAAACCACTGTGAGCCCCTTATATATTCAGTGCACCATCAAAATAGTCACTCACAAAATTTTCCATCTCAAGACCTTCCCTTTGAAGTGCTTTTTTAAGAGCATTGTGTGGGTTGAAAACGGTTGAAGCACCTTTCACAGACATAATCCTATACAAAGGCTCAAGGACAAATTCCGCCTCAACGTATCTTTAAACTATAACGAGTTGATCTTTAACAAGCATCTTGCCACCCGAGTAATGCAAGGAAGGGACGAAGTGAACATCCATTTCTCTGTCTTCCGTTGTGAAATGTTTTTGTAGAGAATGAAGGGCCTGTGAAAGCAAACGGTTTTTGGGCCTGAGATGCGATCGTATCCCAGCATCACTTGCCAGTCCACCATTGCGCTAGGGTCAATTATTTTCTCGCGCTTTCACCTTAATTTCCCGTAAACCCTACTGTCTCTACAGATTAATGATTGGAGGTCAATTCTAAACTCTAAAAAATATACCCTAAAACTTTTTCAGGAAGAAGCACCTCAGTATGAATGTTAAATCATGAACAGTTTCCTGCAAATTGAAATATTAAAGTGCATCACATTTAATTAAATTATTATCATAGGATAGGATGGAGCTATTTCTGTTTGTTAATATCTGTGAAATGAAACAGAAAGGTTCCACAGCGAAATGCTAAAACTATTCTGATGGTATGAAAATGTTTAAGGGCAACTACTAATTTGAAATAATGAAAATCTATATGAACAAACCGCTTCCATTTCAAAAAAATTCCATTTCAGTTTGAAATTGTTTGTGTATGGTTGCCCCGTCAGTCAGTAAGAATGATCTTCAGATAAAGAAATTTACTAATTCTACTTACAAAAAGAGGAAAACTAATTATAATACATAAAATATCTATTATCAAACTATAAAATGTTAAAAGCTGTTATTTACAAAAAGTCTCTAGCTATTTTGCTAATAGCAAGCCAGCAAGATGCAGATTTTCTTTTGGCATGTTAATGTATGAGATTTTAAAAGCCTTTGAAATTTTGTCCACAAAAACAACGTTAATAATACAATGAATTTTAAGTGATACTTTTTCTTCAAAACAGAAATATTTGGCAAAATATGGCTATGCTACGAAAGATTTCGCAGATGGTGATCCAACTGAAAGTGATATGAAGGATTTCCTTACTAATTTTCAAACATTTGCACACATCCCGGTAACAGGTTTGTTTATATCTGCTTTTATAATTACTTATTTGAAATAGAATGAATTTAAATTTTAGCTTAAATTTACAGTTGAATCGTAATGATAATGAATTGTAATCATATATGCACCGCTAAAATTGTAGAAGTCACCTTTTAGCAGCGTCAAGCTGAGATACATTACTTCTTTTATAGGAAGACTTGATGCTACTACTTTAACTAAAATGGAGCAACCACGATGTGGGATGAAAGATCCAAAGCTACAATTAAAAGTAAAACGTAGCAAACGATATGTTCTGTATGGAACAAGCTGGACAAATGAACTCAAATCTGATGTAAGTTGGCGTTGTTCTTTATTCTTGTACAATCTTAGAACTTGTTCAAATGGGGCCGAATTTAAAATATTTTTGGCATTTATATTGGCTGCTAATTTAATTGTCGGGAAACTCTATAGGATTTCGTTTACTTTGCTCTTTCATAACTATTGCTACACTGGCAAATTATGAGGTTTATGGAAAGTCGATCGAACTTAAGTGTTTCAAGTTTGTTTCCTATGTTCTTGGTTGAATTTCCATTTTTTTCTGCTTTTACATACCCTTTCATCAAGCAAAGCACCCACTGTCATCTAGTATCTATGCATCACACCCCTTAGTGCTAATAATCAAATTCCGTCCTGCCCACCAAATCATTATATCCCATATGAAGTTTGATTTCTGTTCACGAGAGAGAGTAGGCTGACCTGCCTATCTGACTAGACTTCACATGAATACTTGTCAATGTTTATGTAATTGAGCAAGAAATTTCCCACATGAGCTCGTTTACTGGGCTACATGAAAATACTTGCAAATGCAAAGTTATTTCAAAAAGCAAAGATGTAAGTGTTAACATTAGTGCTAATGGTTCTTTGTTCTCCAAGGCAAAAGTTTGGAGGATGAGGCTTCTCATGTGACACATCAGAATGCCCTTATAATTCTTGCTTTCATATAATTGTTTGGGGTTTTAGAAGGTCGTGTAGAGTCATTGAGTGTCATACTAAGCCTCCTATTCACGGTGAACCGCATGGGTAGGGGGTCTTTAAACAATATTTCTACTTGGCCATTGCTCTAAGTGACCTTCTTCCGCGAAAGTTTAAAAGTAAAGTTAAGGTGTTTGGCTTATTAGTGTGGGTCCTTTTTCTGAAAATGTTTTATCAGTTTTCTTCATATTGTAAACAACCACAAGCCAGTTTGTTGATTGTGGTAGCTGATTCTCTTGTTTTTTGTTGTCAAAGTCATAGCAAGCCAAAGTGCTTTATTCCTGACAATCAAGGAATACCAGTCAAAGTCTTAGCTATAACCCAGAAGTCACGAGGTCATTCAGTAGTTCCAAAAATGAAAAAAGCAGCAAAAAGTGGATACGGGAAACGCTTGGAGAAAGAGCTTAATCTTTCTTTAAAAGGAGATGCCACAGTTTCATTTCATATACGTATTTTATTCTATAAACATATTGCCGAATATAGAGATCAGAGTTTCTGCATATAAAAGCGAAAAGGTTTAGATAAAAGGCTTACTATAGTGCAAATTCTTTCAGACTTGTATTTCTTGCTGGCAAAATTTTTCTGAAATTCAGAAACATTTATAATTTTCCCTGTATAGTTACTGATGATGCCTAGGAGGTTAAGGGTCATATAGACGGAATTTGGCTATGTATGCAATTTCATCCTCTTAAAAGCCTGGCCCTAAGGGCCAGGTCAGGTCAGGTCAGGTCAGGTCAGGTCAGGTCAGGTCAGGTCAGGTCAGGTCAGGTCAGGTCAGGTCAGGTCAGGTCAGGTCAGGTCAGGTCAGTTTCTGTTAGTTTCTGATTTGTAACTTGTAATATCTGGTCCAGTGCTACCTGTTTCATGATCGGGTTGTCAGCGACTAAACTGGCTCTCCATCAGGCTTGGCTTGGTGAGAAAGTTGTGTGGACACCCTGCAGGAATAAAGGGTCGATGAACTCTTTATGAGTCAACGGTCATCCATACCTGGGAAGGAGATAGACACCATCTGGTTACTCTTGCCTTTTGAAACAATCATGATGACTCAACTCAAAGGAATTGGAAGGAAGAGTTGAAGATTCAACAGTGCTTCTACAGTCTTAGCAGACTATGGAAATGAAGGAGAAGAAAGGCTTGGCCCACTAATCAAAGTTCCTGTCAAGGTCCTTTCCGCTATGGGGTAGTTGCTAATCACTCCAACGAATCAGCTGTAGCCGTTCTTTATTCGTCATTGAGGAATATTTCCAATATTTCACTAGAGTATGAAACATTGGATAATGACCGACAGTAGATCTTAAATAAATAACCAGATGGGGATAGATTCTTGTTACAAGATGAATAATCCGTCCGAATTGCCGTATGCTTGGTAAATGGATACCTACTTTTAGTAACCATCCTGTCCTGTTTAATGGTTGGAGTTGATGCAGCCTTAGTTAACGTGCAGAGAACACGGAGCCAGAGACATGCGATGTTGTGTGAATGAACTGATCTACTGGCTAACTATATAACATAAATTATATTCTTATATACTTAAATATTGCTTACGAAACATTACGCACGAATCACTAAATAACCATAAAAGAAGGCAGTGGGCTTGAGTAAGCGAAATGGCTAGACGAGATAAACAAAAGTAAAGGAATGACCAGTGTGATGTGATGACAGGAATGGCGTAAAGTGACGTCCAGATATGGGGTGACAGTGGATGACATGGCAAAAATAGAAGAAGGCATAAGTTGAAGATGTTACCTATTCATGTTTAGGGTCACTGCATATTCACTATTGTTCAGTTGAAGGGTCCACGGGATGAAACGAGCAATTTTTGTTACTCAAGACAGGGTTTGGGTCGTTTTGTAAACTGATTCGAAAAAACTTAAATAAATGAACGATCTTGCTCGTCCAATAATCCGAAAATTATCTTCTGTTAATGTTTTGGTACAGTCTAGATTTTTGATGATATGCTATCCTATGGGTTCCAGCTAGATGAAATAAACCAACTACATATTTACGATGCGTATCCAAAAGATGTCCGTCTGTCTTTTATTAAGGATAGACTAGCCAACTTTCGAGAAGTGAATAGTTTGGTCCTGAAAAGTGCCTGGTTTACCTAAAATTGGCCTGGATCGGAAATATTTCATCAAACCTTGAAAACCAAAAAAGAAAGCCATTACATCTAGTTCTATAGAGTGAAACTTCGTGTGGTTCACAATACTTGCGCCATGCTCAGAGTTTGATTTCAAATGATCATGGAGGGTCATTTCGAACTTGCAACAACCCTTCAACGACTTCCGACGACCATCAAAGACTGCCAGCGACCATAAGCGACCACGAATGACTAGCAACGAGACACAGCGACCACATGGAAGTAGGCTATATGAACAAGAATCTGAAAGTCTTTTGTTCGGTTTGCATGCTCATACAAAAAGTCCTTTAGGCAGAATACAAATAGTAGCAACCCTAATCGATTTTTTTCAGTTGTTTTCGTTTCAACATTTTAACATTACATCGCACCACATTGGCAATCTGTCATGTTCATAAGGCTATTTTGGCATAACTTGCGTCTTTCACCTCATTTCATTACGTGTATTTTTATCATCACATTCATTATTGTTTTTACTGGAGAGTTCAATCAAATTTCGGATGAAATGTACTGTTTACAATATTTAATAATCCGATATTAGCTTGTAATTGATACTTCTGTTTCAGAGAACCCTCACATGGAAAGTGGTTAATAGTGGAAGACATTTTGATGTACCAACAGTACGTCGAATTATGTACTACGCACTTCAAAAATGGTCAGACGCTGCTAACATCAACTTTAAGGAGTCGCAGTCGGATGATGCTGATTTTCTCGTCTCATTTCGATCTTCTTACCATAACGACCCTTGGCCATTTGATGGCCGAGGTGGCACATTGGCACATGCATTCTATCCATTTCCTGGAGCAGGTTTGTAACTTTCCACTCTTAAAGCAATTATTGTTGACAAATTATTAACTTCCTATGATAAATTCATGAAGATAGTGCATTTAAACATGTCTCAGGGTCTATGTACATTGCTTAACCTGAAGCACACCTTTGATATATCAAGTAACTAATCATATGTTTTGCAAGAGAGAAGGAAAAGACAATTACGTCAGTAAAGAGATTCTTCCAAGAAGTATAATTGGCTATTAGTTATCAGAACATAACAGTAATTGAACCGTCATTTAGGTTCATTTATGCAACTGGATCGTCGTGTCTATTGTGCAAAGTTCTATCTTTAAGTCATGCAGGCTAAATTGTGTTGTATTCACCTGAGCTAAGCAGCTTGTACTTAAGATTTGCATCCTTGTTGGTTCAAAGTGTTTAGAAAGTGATGCGTGGATGCAATGTAGATACGAAAATTTACTAAGCACAGATATATAAATGCATTGATCAAATGGGACTCTATGCGGATTTATGTAAATTTTCAATGTTGGGAGATTCAAAAGCTCGGAATATACAAAACCTCTTCAGCTGGAAATAGGAAGACTTAGTTGTTAATGAAAGACATGATGAGACGATTAGAGAGCTTGTGAATATTGGTATGTAATGTGGAAAGAAAAAATATTAACTCTTAATAACTGGCACTCCTCTCTGCTTCGCAGTAATTGCATATTTCATATTACAAAGTACCCCATACCTCTAAAATGCAACAACAGCGATAAGGAAACATGAACAAATATATAAAGAAAACAGCAGTGAAAATTAAAGGTTTGGAAACAAAGGAATGTAGACTGTTGACATAGCTCTTTCGTTGTCTTTTCTTCTAAGATCTGAGAGAATAGTGCTCTGTCGTGATTTGCAAGACTGCAAGGCCCTTTTTATATCGTAACTTATAACTATGAGGCTCGAGACTTAAATTTTTAAACAGTGGATCACATGATGGTCTGTGGTTTTGCTTTTGGTAAACGTATAGTTAAGTCTGTTTGCAGAGAAATGATCAAACAAGGATCTATATGTCCTTGTTTTACCCACAAAGTTTAGAGTGCATTTAGCTCTATTGTAATCTATGATAAGTGCTCAAACTGTAGACTATAATATATTCAACAGTTTTTTCTGATTTTGCTTTCGTTTGGTGTTTTATAATCACAATTAGTGCCCTAATGATGATTATTTCTTTTCCCTCTTAATACATCTGTTTTAGAAGTTCTCTAAAAGCTTCGAAAGATACTATATCTACCACTGAAGTACTGCATCTTGATGAAAGATAAAAACAGACTATCATGGAAATTATTCTTTTGTTTAGAAGTGGCTCAAATGCCTACCATCCTTAAATTGGGGTCTATGATGTCGCATCTTGCTAGATCCTTTTGCTAGGTTACGCCATACCTTCAGGTGCCCCTACCAGTCGATAAACTTTCCAGCCTCCAATACCTTCTTCATCCTTGACCAGTCAATCTGATCTAGTTCTATTACATCCAAGCATTACATCCTAGTTTCCAAGTTTTCCTATATGAATTATAGCTAAAGAGTCTGATCCAGGGGAGCATCCATACAGTCATACCTGCATGGGCATTCAGAGCACATATCTTTCATAGTCAATCTGGACCCCTTGATTGTTAGGCTGCTTTTGGGGGCCAAGTTCCTCGCATGGTAATGTCCAGATATGCATCACATATCAGGTGCCATAGAGCTACAATTTATGCAGTATAAATTACCAACTCGACAAAAAGACACTTGCAGTCCTTCAAGAATTGTTTGCTGCTCTGCCAGTGCCTATTTTAGTGTGGTCTTTGACACACTTTTTGGCCTTAGAGAAGGAGAGTATTTCCATTAATCTTTAAAAGCTGGGTCAGCTTTGACAAGCCTGAAGCTGTTAAATGTTTTTTTGACCTACTTGATCATGACTCTATACCTTGTGACAAACTTTTGTAGCACTTAGTGGTAACCAGAAAGAATGTTTAAGACCATTTATGATAACTTAAAAGAGCACAAGGTAATACCTTTGAACTTGAGATCTACAGGGTGCGTTCACCAAAAATATTCGCACATAGCATGGCCTAAGTTATCAAAGTATGGTGGGGTCTGGGAAGTTTTTCTTAAAATTGGCACTGAGCGAGCACCTCTTCTGACTACATTACGTTATCGAATCAAGATATAAGAGATGGGAGAGGGATAAAAGCGAATACACATGGCTCATTCGTTGCACTGAGTATTTTTGTGTCGACTAGAAATCTCTCTTCTAGGCTCATTTGGAAAGAGAGCATCTTTGTAACTCATGAGGACTTCTTTTTTTTACTAAAATCATAAGCACATCCACCTTAACTATGCATATTGAAATCCCTTAGCTTCAAGTGGCGATATTCATTTTGATGATGATGAACAATTCACTTTTGGAAAGTCTTATGGGACAGATGTATTATGGGTAGCAGTTCATGAGGCTGGTCATAGCCTCGGTTTAGAGCATTCACAAGAGCTAGATGCTGTTATGTATCCATGGTACAGAGGTAGTACAGGAAAAGATTTTGATCTTAGAGCAGATGATGTTCAAGGAGTTCGAGCTCTGTATGGTGAGTTATTAACGCAAATTTCATTTACAGAATTTTCACATCTCTTTGATCTGCAAGGTGTCAGTTGGTGTGGTGTAATTTCAAAGTAGCAAAATACGAATAAGAATTTCACACAAGAAAATTTGAAGATCGATAATGCCAGACAAGACGCTTATCGCATTGTCTAATCCACCTGAATGAACCATTTAAACATTTTGCATTTCTTCAAACAACAAGAGCAGAGCCACATGTTTTCTGCGATGGCTATGCCTATATTTAAGTTATTTTGGTTTTTTTGTGTGTACTCTTTTCTCATTAAGTTCGGTCAACTAATTTTTCAGTGCCTCTTTAAAAATCAAAGTCAACTATAATTCACTCCATTTCGGTATTCTATCATTTCAAATCGATCGGCATATTGACATGTTCATGCTGCTTTGATAGTTTGTAGGCCAAGAAATTATGCTCAATTGTCCGTATTTATAAATCTAATCTTCTCGACAGTGCAATAAAAAATTAAGAATCAATTTTCAGAATTTAAGTTTAAGTTATAGTCTCTAATACAACTTAGAACAAAACGATCTTTATAGATTCTACAGTAATGGTGATAGGAAATTTAGCAAAACTTCGATTGTGATTCAGCCCTTTAAATGCACATCGGTTTTAGACATAACTTTGATTGCCAGAGCCCCTTGTGTATTTGTTGCGTGGGTGATAAAGACAATGAGCATTTTTCTTGTGCTGTCACTTCTCCCAAACAATGCGGATTGAGCTGCATGATCTGCATTCTAATATCCCCGCACTTAACATTTCACATGTATATGCTGCGGTAGTCTGAAAAGTAATAGTTTATGGAAGCCCTGCACTTAATGTGCTTGCTAATATAATTCTTATGGAGGCCAAATCTTAGTTTATCAAAAATACCAAGAGATTCTGTTACTGGAAAAGCAGAGCACCAGAAACCCATTTTGTGCAGTTCAGTTCAGTCCATTCAATCTTTTTGCTGCAGCAGTTTTTTTCTTCTTTGCTACCTCTGTTACTACCTCTGAAACATAATTTTTTCTATATTCTGTTAATATGTAGATTAATTTCAAAATTATTACATGTCATTCATGGTGTAACCCAGATGATCTTGTGTCCTTCACCGCTATGAATGGTGTTTTTTCACACCTATGAGCGGTATGTATGTGAGTAGCCATAGATCATTTATTTAGGTGAATAAAAAACAATAAAGAGGACAGATCTCATATTATTGAGTATGAATCTGTAATAATTATAACCTTTGACCATTCCAGTTGATCATTACTGAATAATTGATTTTTTGCGTAGCCAATCGCAAGTGATGTTTTCTCTGTTCAGCCTAATGTCTTTGACATATTACATACAGTATCTACCTTATTATGGGAGATCAACTGCACTCAAACCTGATGTAAAATCATGCAATTTCAATATCGTTTTATACTTTGAATTATTTGAGCCATGGGCGTACGACTAGGAATTGTAAGGGGAGGAGTCTAAACAACGCTTTACAGCTCCAAAACTCTGCAAGACAAAGGCACTTTTAATTTTATGAGAAAAGAGGCAAGGTTCTAGATCCCAGAGGACAGACTCCGCAGTTGAGCGCATTTGAATAACAATGGATTTTGAATTTGACTGTAAGACTTGCATTGTAGATATTCTGTTGCTAGGTAAGAAAAGTAATGAAATCGCCAAAAACATGTAAATTTTAGATAACAAATTAGAAAATTACAGATCAAAGTAAGTATATGCAAAATAAATTGCTCACATATAGCTATAGCTGTAAAAGCCACAAGCCTTTTGATAAAGATTTTGAGGAAACTGCAGAAGGGAATATATTAAATCCACAATATTCGAAGTGAATAAAAGTAGCAGTTGCATTTTGTTATATACAACACCAGTGATTTCCATTTGATTATCTGTTAGTGTGATATTTGGTTATTAAATATATTAACAATACTCTCTTGCTAATACAACATAATCGTGTAACAGTCAGACACTAAAAAATGCATAACGTTTGAAAAAGAATCCCCTTAATTCCTGTTAATTACTGTATAGTCGATCATCGATATATTCTGCTGAGTTTGTGTTGCTCTTCTGCAAGTTACTTCAATCATGGTGCCATATTACTGAGATGTCAAAAGTTAACTTATTGCTGCTACCTTGAACCTTGTCATAATGATTTGTGGAAAAGGCAGTTTCAAAGTCAGAATTATACCATGCAAAACAACATGTACCCACGAGCATGTGGACGAAAAACACTATAATAGGAGAACAACCACCTCGTATGTGTAAAAGCTTTAATTCTAAAATGAAATGTGATTCGGTCATAGGACAACATCTCATCAAAAATCCAAAATGCGCTAAAACAGATTCAGAAGCAAGCAAGATGTTTTGGAATCAGTTTACATAAAGATTCAAAATCCAGTCTTGTGTAAACAAAAAGAGTTCATCTTCTTACTTGGACTCTTCAAGTAAACAATGGTGAATAGGTGCCAAGTGGCCAATCATATGGCTAACTGGGCACATTATTCATCATATCACGTGTACCCGCATGATAGCCACTAAAATACTCCACAAAACCAGCTAACTTCTCATGTCCATGAGTCCAGATAAAGAACAAATTATCGATTCACCTGTACCAGACCCATGAATTAACCTCAAAAACATTCAGCATCTCTTCCTATAGACTGACCATAAACAAATTAGCATACACTGGGGCAA
Source organism: Mastigias papua (assembly GCA_964019165.1). Classification (NCBI taxonomy): domain Eukaryota; kingdom Metazoa; phylum Cnidaria; class Scyphozoa; order Rhizostomeae; family Mastigiidae; genus Mastigias; species Mastigias papua. The sequence continues at coordinate 10,083,914 of OZ025286.1, forward strand.
ACGTAGTCCCTATGGCTGTCCCTAACACCTGTTTATACACCTTACCATTAAACTCAAAGACATTGTTCTCCAAAAGTCTTCTGCCAAAACTAGCTAGTGTGTCTGTGGAGAGAGGTGAATTTCTGTCTTGCATTAAGAGCTTGCCTCCAACCCCTCACTATGAGGAATGTTGGGATAAAGGCCTACAACATCAGCCGTAAACAGCAAAGCATTATCTGGAATAGCGCCTAACTGAGTTATCAACAATAAAAATTGATATTGATTTGTATCCCTAACATATGACCTTGTATTGCTAACTAGATGATTAAGATGGAAATCTAGATATTCTGAGATATGTTCTGTAGCTGCCTCCAGTTACTAATAATTGGTCCACCCATTATATCCGATAATCCCTTAGGTATCTTTGGTGACAAATAGAAGCGACATAACTTAGAGCCCCTAACCTGCAAATATTCCGGTTCCTTCTCTGACAAATTCTGCTCAGAAGCTTTATTACTAATCGCAGCGTCCAACTGAGAAATGGGACTTCTACTACCTAACCCCTTATAAACTACACAGTTCTCTAACTGTCAAAAAGCCTTTATTTTAGAGACCACTTTGGTAGTGATGTTAACGTATATAACTTAGCTTACATAAAATGTGCAAGGCCTTAGTAGTCTCGCGGTAATGGCATGTGTTAGTATGATTGGCCATTTGGCACCTATTCACCATTGTTTACTTGAAGAGTCCAAGTGAGAAAATGAACTCTTTTTGTTTACACAAGACTGGATTTTGAATCTTTATGTAAACTGAATCCAAAACACTTAAATGAAAGGACGATCTTGCTTGCCTTATGATCCGAAAATTATCGTCTGATTATGTTTTGGAAAATTTTGATTTTTGATTGGATGTTGTCCTATGGCCGAATCACTTTTCATTTTAGAAATAGAGTTTTTACACATACAAGGAGGCTGATCTCTTACTATAGTGTTTTTCTTCCTGATGCTTGTGGGCACATTTTTAGCAGATGGTAGCATGACCTTAGTATTGTAGACCACACGAGGTTTCACAGCATAGAAACAGGATGTAATGGCTTTGTTAACCTGGCTTTCAAATTTTGATGAAACATTACCAATCCAGGGCAATTTTAGGTAAACTGGGCACTTCTCTTACACTCTATATTATAGTGTCTGGACCCCATCTCTCCTGCTCTCTTTTCAATAAATGACTTTTCAATAATAGTCTAAATTAAGGAGTATGATAACAAGTTCCATTTATTTTCCGTCAAAATTTTTAATGGTGTCAAGCTACCTTTCAAGTTTCTTATCTTCTGCCTATTTTTTTGTTGCTTAGTAAAATGCTAAAATGGAAAGTGTCATCCAAATTGAGGACCAGATGACCTTGTCTCTTTCTACTTTGGATGGTACAGTTGAATTCAATCCTTTTCGTCTATGTTGCCTTTGTAATAACTCTTACGCATAATCTCTACAGTAGAATACAATGGAAGAAAAGCATATACTGGCTAGTGCACTTATATTGGTACAAATCTGATCACTACAGTTTTCATTTCAAAGTCTATGACTTCTTCCTATGAGTTGCATTTTTCTAGGATACAGACTTTTTAGTCTTTTTGTTTTGTATTCGCATAACTATTATAAGCATGTTATAATCTACTCTATAATAATTGCAGGCACTCGTCCCGTAACAACGCCTCCTACACCTCAACCAACAGAGCCAGTCAGACCACCTCTTCCCACAATAAAAGCTACCACTACTGAGCTTCCAACAACAAAAGCTACAGAACCAGTCCGACCACCTCTTCCGACCACAAGATCTACCACTACTCAGTCTCCAACAACAAAAGAAACAGAACTAGTTAGACCACCTCTTCCGACAACAAAAGCTAGCACTACTCAGTCTCCAACAAAAAAAGCTACAGAACCAATTACAACACCTCTTCCAACCACAGAAGCTGCCACTACTGAACTCCCAACAACAAAAGCTACAGAACTAGTCAGACCACCTCTTCCTACGACAAAAGCTACCACTACTCAGTCTCCAACAACAAAAGAAACAGAACTAGTTAGACCACCTCTTCCGACAACAAAAGCTACCATTACTCAGTCTTCAACAACAAAAGAAACAGAACTAGTCAGACCACCTCTTCCGACTACAAAAGCTACCACTACTCAGTCTCCAACAACAAAAGCTACAGAACCAATCACAACACCTCTTCCAACCACAGAAGCTACCACTACTCAATCTCCAGGAACAAAGGAAACAGAACTAGTCAGACCACCTCTTCCGACAACAAAAGCTACCACTACTCAGTCTCCAACAACAAAAGCTACAGAACCAATTACAACACCTCTTCCAACCACAGAAGCTACCACTACTCAGTCTCCAACAACAAAGGAAACAGAGCCGGTCAGACCGCCTCTTTCGACAACAAAAGCTACCAGTACTGAGTCTCCAGTAACAAAGGAAACAGAACCTATTGAGACCACAGAAACTATCACTTCTAAGACTCTAACATCAAAAGCAACAGAGCCAAGTAGACCACCTGAAACTACCTCTGCATCTATGACAACTGCAGTCACAGATGACCTCTGTCCACGAAAGATAGATGCAGCTGTAATTCTTAGGAGTGGGTGGCTTGCTGTATTCTCTGGTAAATCGTTCTATTTGATTTCAAGGCAAGGAAAAGAACACGGCCCAATCAATGTGAATAAATACTTCCAAAGACTACATGGCAAAGTATCAGCTGCATACAAAAGAAAAGACGACAGTGTTGTTCTTTTTACTGGAAACAAGTAAATCATCCATTTTCATTGGTATTTATCTTGTAAGCCCTATGTATTGTTGGCCTGTTTCCTCAACCGTATCAAATATCAAATTTTTAATTGTTTGACAACAGCTCTAATTACAGACAAATGGATATTTAATTGTATTTTGGCAGTTTCATACCTTAAGTAAGTTAAGTAAAACCATATTTATACTAACACACATAACCACTTATATTAGTTAATAAGTGTTAACTAATATAAGTGTTTAAGTGTGTTAATAAATATGATTTTACTCAACTTACTTAAGGTATGAAAGTGCCAAAATACAGGTTAAGTTACAACACACGGGACCTATTTCATTCACTTGCAAAAAGCATCTGTGAACGGAAATGAACATTTAATTCCACCATCAATCGTGACGCTATACATCTGCTCCCCAGACAGTCCTGTCCCCAGAGTGTAATTCTTGTGCTGTAGATCGAGATCCCGGAACCACTCAACTATAGCCAGGAAGGGATAATTGAACCTCATACTATAGAGTTCCAAGTAGTTATTGCAGATATGAGATTGTGAAAGAGAATGACAGAAGTCGTACTAATCAGGTTAGATATATGATGGCCAGCTAGGCTTGTGTTTATTAAATTATGTCGAGGAAAGACCATGGAGCCTATAACAATGCACCGACGAATGAAGAAAGTGAAAGTTAAGTATATAGGGAAATAAGATCAAGTTTATTGATGTTAAATTTGAAGCAGGATAAGTTGTAGAATTCAGGGAAGGAAATGGGAGGCAAGGTGTTTCAAAGTTGACAAGTTCTAGGAATTAAAGATGATTTGTGGGAAAACGTTCATGGGTTAGATTAGATATGACTTGGAGAGGGTGTGATTGAGTAGAGTTTGTGGTGGATGGAACATGCCGCAGTGGGTCAGGAATAATATTCTTGATTTCCCTTGAGCAATTTCCATGAAAATATCGATAGAAAGTGCGAAGATCAGCAACCTGACGATTATGAGAGAGACTGGAGAGACCTAGTGAAATTTGGATTATTGATGAGACGGATACTTTTGACTGGACTTTGTCAATTATACGTGGAGAAAAGTTAGGAGCACCACCCTAAGGATGGGCCAGTACTCCAGAGAAGGACGAATATGAAATTCGTATATAGTCAGCTGCTGAGAAGAAGAGAGAAGCCATGGGTTCTGGAAAGAAAGTCAAGTTTCTAAGTTGCATGCTTATGAATTGAGTGGATGTGGGGCTTGCAAATGAGATTAGATGACACTTAGATGACACTGAAAGACCAAACTGAGTGAAAGACGATGAAATGTCTAGTTCATGACCACTCATGAATACAGGGGGGGGGGGATCTTGGTGATGTTTGCGTAAAATAACAACCTGTTTCGTCTTTCATTGATTGAATTAAACAAGATTGTCATTGCCCCACTTCCCTATACTTGACAGGTCTATGGTGAGAAGTCAAGCTGAGGTGTTGCGATAGGGTGAAACACTGGACTGGAAAGGTGTTGTGGATTAACATTGCTAAATGAATGAGAGTGAACACGCCTAGTCTCAATCCCTCAAAAACAGAATATATGACCATGGGTCATCCGTTGAAAGCAAAGGCTACCAATACGTCGATTGGGATGAAGATGAACAGCTCGGAAATTAAGCGAGTTTCCAGTACCAAATCAATGGGAGTAATGGTTTGATGAAAAACTGAATCAGGGGGGGAGCAATTTACAACTGTCAAGAATAAGATATGCAGAACTTGCTTCACTAGAGAAGTTGAAACACTCTCCCTTACTCGAAGCTAAGTAATGTATTTTACGCTATTGTTGAAAGTCACCTTCTCTACTCAGATGTGACTTTGGGAAGTTTTCCAACGAGAACAATAAAAATTCTCCAAAGGTTGCAGAATAGAGCCCAATTGATAATCGACAGTGCTATATAAAAAGACAACTGGTTCTTGTGATTGGCTGAGCGTCAGTAATCTTATTTCCTTTAAATTTAGGGTTATTGAGCTGGAGAAGGGATTTAGAGTCATTGTGTATTATCATAGTCTTGTAGGTCACCTGAAACTAGCCGAATTGTTTTCAAATAAAATCAGAAGTGAGCTACACGCAAAAAGGTGAGACAAGCAAAATATTTTTCAAGCGTTCTGAAAGATAAGCTGACAACAAATACAGAGTTGAAGGATCTGAAGATAAGTAAATTAAGAGTACTGGGACTAGGGCAGTATGAAGAACTATGAGATTGTATTCTACTTTCTATGATTTGTAGAAAATAGTAATGGCATATCTGATATATAATTACATTGTTACTAAAATATGAATTGCTGTTCGTTTTTAATACTTTCTTTGCACATCTACCTAGAAAAATAGTTTTTGCAAACACCATTTTTGTCTGCATTATAATAACAGATTGTGAAATAAGGTTTACAGTACTTTGCATATCAAGTCAACGTAAAAATAGTGATTTGATACCGTAAAACTATAGATCGACAATATACAGCACAAAATGCTTTGAAAATATAGAAATATTTGTAAAAATCGTTAAAGATGAAGCCTAGGTCACAAGCCAAGTTGCAATTTCCAATGATGATGCATTTTAGTAAATTTTTTCTTTGTTTTTGATGTTGTTTATATATTTTTTTCAGATATAATGTTTACAATAACTTCCAACTTATTGAAGAAGCACAACCTGTGACAGACTATGGCTTACCTGCTGATTCATTTGTTGATGCTGCTCTAGTATGGCCAGGAAATAAATATGCTAGATGGAGACAAGGTGACAAAGTGTATTTGTTTTCTGGTCTATTGTATTACAGATACGACACAAGAGTGAAAACTATTGACAGGTAAGTACCAATAAAGTAATTCCTTGTAGTGGTGGACATTTAGCTGTTTATTAAGAAGGGGAAACAATGCGATCTAGGGAGTTGGTGGTGACTGCTATAAATTAAACATACTATCGTTCTTGAATATTACAAGGGGACATATCATACCGGTGTAACTTCTTTTCTTGGCCCAAAGCGTCTGCTATTGCTTTCTGGAGGACAATGCTTTTTTGTACCATAGCAAAAATATCCTTAAAAACCGAACGATCAGCACAGCTACTCAATGTAGTAAATAATGTGCAAATACATCTGTCGTTTTCAATCAAAGTTTGATTTTATCAGAGGATTTTTGATACCTATACTCTTAGGAATGCAAATCCTGTCTTTTTCCTGTTGCCATGTATAGTCCATAGCTATTTACTCAAATCTTGTATGTAGTACACTCCATATGAGCCTTCATACTCCTTCAACACACTAGTATTATTGCTTAACGGCATTTTTATAAAAAAAATGCTGCGACGCTCTGGTCCTCATCAGTTTATAAAGATGAAAAGGTCAGTAGAACAGTGCTCTTAAAGTTGGAATGTTCAATAGAACGGCTATCTCGATGTGGATTATTTAACTGCCACATGTAGCAAAGTGATGTGATTTCATTCGTTTTTGTTGTTCATGACGTTTTCCTTTTTTGTTTATCATCACTGCCTCTGAAACTTTCCGTAGCACAGCATCATTTTTGAATTGCCATGTAAATGATATACAAAACTGTTGTATACGCCCATTATGGCCCATTGTGTTTGTCCTTCCTATGTTTCCAGAGAAAAGAGATCTCCTCCTTCCTCACTAGAGATGCTAAGTGTTCCGCTGTAAGTTATTCCATGAACATCACAGGGGCCTTTTCCCCCATTAAGTAATACCATACAGTCAGCTTTCCCATAGATTTTACTCTTAGAGGGGTTCGATCGTTGCAGGAGTCTCTTTAAGGAGATGCCTGTCTGTTCGATTACCTTGATTTTGAGCCCACTTGCTTTTATCTCTTCCATGTATCTTCTCTGCAGCTCTGATCTTGGAGTGGCAGGTGTAAAGATCACCGCATCATCACCTCTTGTTTTATACCAATCATTTTTCTTTCTCTGCTTTTCAATTGCTCTTTCTTTGGTTTTCCATTCTCCCGGTCTGTACAAAGGTCTTATTCCACTCTCATCAGCTGATACTTTATCATCGTATGCTTTCAAGGCAGATTTCACTACTTCATACCGGAATTTCTTACTATACCCTGAACATTGTGATGCGGTGCGTTTTGGCACAGGGGCATGTACGCGTCTCATGCAATCTTTTTGCAATCGGCTAACATGATATGTGAAGAGAAAGCAATTTTGTCAATCTTTCCTGCCGGTTATAGCCTCTGCATGTTAAAGACTATTGTAGATCGGCCTCGAGGAGCATCAAGGTAACTGAACTCTCGCGAGTTCAGGCCAATCTGCAGTAGATCTCGGAGGAGTTTGGTCCCCTAGAGATATTGTGTGTATGGCCCACCGGTGTGTGGACATGATCTGGCACTTTTTCAAACCAACCGCACACCTGCTGCCTTGCAGGTAAAGCTCGTTTGACGCAAAGGCTACTGGAGACAACAACGAATGAAAAACCGTGGAAGAGGATTAGGGGCCTCATCATGTATTACCTAAGTATAGTCATGAATAATAAAGAAAAGAGAATAAATGGGAACGACGTGAATGGGAGCTCTGCTAGAGCAGTTGCTCTCTCGTCCGGCCGGCATCAGTATGTGCGACAGGTACCAGCCGTCCGATATCAAGCTACTGTACACACAGACAAGTAACTAAGAATAGCTACGTGGAATGTTAACACATCGTTCCAAACTGGAAAATTTGATAATTTAGTAAAAGAAGCAATGAGACTAAACTTAAATATACTAGGAGTAAGTGAAACAAGATATTCAGGAATTGGAAGGTGTAAAAGAGAATGTTACGAGTTCATATATTCTGGACGAGAGAAACATGAAAAAGGAGTAGGAGTTTTACTATCATGTGAAGTAGCAAATTGTTTGGCTGGATATGTATCTATTTCTGATAGAGTGTTAATGGTGAAGATTAATGCAAAACCAGTGAATCTAAATGTTATTCAAGTGTATGCACCAACATCAACTCATTGTGGGGTGAGTGGCCAAGCGGTTCAGTTGGCTTCCGTTAGCTAGCTGAAGTTAAACTTGGCTGTGCTAGGTCAGAACTGGATGGGCGACTATCCAGAAAAACGACCAAAGCAACTCACTCCGCCGTCCTTCGGAAGGGACGCTAAACTAGGGGTCCCATGCCTGGATGTGGCATGCACAGTAGGCCTAAATTAGCTGAAAATGCTAGATGTAACAGCCTACTCAAAATAAAGTAAAACATTCTGATGAAGACATTGAAGAATTTTATGGAATGATAGAACAAGCAGGGGCACATTGTAAAAATCATGAAGTGACAGTAATTATGGGTGATATGAACGCCAAAGTTTGAGGTGAAGGGTGAGGTAGTGTGTTGGGTCCATTTGAGTTGGAGAAAGGAATGATAGAGGAGTAAAATGGATAGATTTGTGTGAATCTCAAAATCAAAGTATTTTGAATACATGGTTTCAGCAACCACCTAGAAGATTATGGACACGGAAAAGCCCTGGAGAAAGATATAAAAATCAAATTGACTACATCATCATTAACAGTAGATTCAAAAGATCTGTGACACATGCAAAGACATATCCTGGTGCAGACTGCGGTTTAGATTGTGACCATGTCCCAGTAGTAGCGGTAATGAAAGTACAGTTACAGAAGGTAAAGAAGAGGAAGACATGTAAAGTTAGGAAGGAATGGAAAGATCTCAATGGAGAGCAATTGAGAAAAAAGTACCTAATTGATGTGAAGAACAGGTATGAGATTCTAGGTGAGGGTGCTCAGAAGATGAAGAGGAAGGGGTGGAGCATGAATGGAAGAATTTACAGAAGGCACTGGTAGAAACAACTGAAAACGTCTTACCTGAGAAGGCAAGAACAACACGGCAACCATGGATGACACAGGATATACTCAGTTTGGTGGATGAGAGAAGAAAATGGAAGTTAAACACTTTAGTGTATAGAGAGCTAGATAAAGAAATCTAGAAGAAGTGTAGAGAACGGGAAGAGGAGGGGATTTTGCAAGAATGTGATGAAATTGAGGATTTGGAAAAGACTAATTCACCAAGAGTATATGATAAGATGAGAGAATTAGGAAGCAAGAAAGGGATCTCTAGGAATAACATCATAAAAGATAAAGATGGTAACATTTTGGTAGATGTAGATGAAATAAAGAATAGAAGCGAAGAATATGTCAATATGCTTTATAAGGATAATAGAGGAGAGATACAAAAATTTGATGGTGCTTTATCAGGCCCTCCAATTATGCAAGATGAAATAAGAGCAGCAATAAGGGCTATGAAAAAAGGAAAGGCAGCAGGAGAAGATGGAATTGTAATAGAAATAATAGAAGCTACAGAGGAATTTGGAATAAGGAAGATAACTGATTTAGCAAACAGAATTTATGAGATTGGGTATATACCAAATGCTAAGAGAGAATCAGTATTCGTTGCAATCCCAAAGAAATCAGGTGCTTTAGAATGCTCTACACACAGAACTATAGGCATTTTGAGTCAACTGGGTAAGGTATTGGTAAGAGTAGTAATGAATAGATTGAGAGGAAAGATCAATAAGAGAGTCTTGGAGGAACAGTATGGATTTAGGAAAGGGAAAAGTACCACCAATGCAATAATTGCTTTAAGAATGATAATTGAACGGTCTGTTGAAATATAGAAGACTGTTTTTCTCTGCTTTGTGGACTTTGAGAAAGCAGTTGACACTGTGAAACACGAGGAGTTGGTTAAGATCCTAGAGAGCACAGGAATGGACGGGAAAGACACCAGGTTAATAGGCAACTTGTATTGGAATCAGAAAGCTGCAGTGAGAATAGAGAATGAAGTGACACATTGGACTGAAATAAAAAGGAGAGCAAGGCAAGGCTGCGTATTGTCTCCAGATTAAGTGGTTATGGATGCGTTGGAAGACTTAGAAGGTATCTCAATCGGCGGAAGGAAAGTGAACAATATCAGATATGCTGATGATACAGTATTGATCGCTGATTCTGAGAAGAAGTTAAAAGCGTTAATGAACAAGTTAAAGGACGAATGTGAGAGTAAAGGACTGAGAATAAATATAGATAAAATCAATACTTGACAGTTACAAGGAGCAAAGAGAAAGTGAAAGTGAAGATAAAAGTGGGAGATACGGGAGTAAAGCAAGTTGAAAGTTTTGTTTATTTGGGAAGCACCATTGCTGACCAAGGAAATAGTGAGAAGGAGATTGTAAAGCGGATTGGAATAGCAAAGAAGGCATTTGGTAATATGGAAAAGACGTTGAAGAATTTGAGTATGAGTATAAAGGTTAGAGTAAGAATATTGAAATGTTTTGTGTGGTCAAAGTTGTTATACGGATGTGAGACATGGACAATAAGGATTGGAAAAGAAAATTAGATGCATTTTAAAAGTGGTTTGTAAGACGAATGTCAATGATACAATGGACAGACAAAGTTACAAATGAAGAGGAATTGAGAAGAGCGGGATTGGAAAGAGGATTGAAGAGAAGTATTGAGAAGAGACAGCTGCAATTTCTTGGTCACATACTAAGAGCACAAGGATTGGAAAGTGACTGTTTGCTGGCAAGGATAAATGGAAGGAGGGCTAAAGGACGACAACCGGAGAAATTCATGGACTGTTTACTAGAAGCTTTTAGTGGACATTAAAAAGTAGCGGAGTTAGTGCACTTAGCAAAGGACAGGCAGATGTGGAGATTCATGATCGCTAACGTCATATGACAGGCACCACGGAAAGAAAGAAAGAAACCCTGAATACTGCATTTTCATTATCATGTCATTGAAATGTTGTGTTGGAACATCCCAAGGAACCCTTTTACTGCAATTCAATAGAACACGTAGTATTTCTTGTGTTAACACTGTTTGCTTTGCACTTAACGGTATAGCTGACTTGGCATTGATAACATTCTTAGATGCGACTTCTTTGGAGTAGAATTCATGCATGATCACAGTATGGGTTTCATGTTTCTCTATCCATACCTTAAGATCAAGTATGGGCATCTTGCCATCCTCATGGCTAGAAGGAAAGTCTACTTCTAATTGTATGGATGAGTGAATATCATTTCCTATATCTTGTATCAGTAACATTGTTCGTTTGTCTGCACTTATTGCTCGGTCCTCACAGATGGCATTTTTGTTTAGATAAGGTTTCTTATTTTTATACCTCATTCCCGGTGGAGTGGCGCTGATAACCATATTAATGTCATCCACATACCGTTTATAGATGCTACACTCTATTTTAAGGTCTCTCAACTTGGTTCTAAACTGTCTGTCCCACTACAACATAAATATCTGTGCCAGTGTCCATGTAAGATCAAGTCCTATAGGTCCCCCTATGAGTTGTAACTTTATGTTATCAAATATGTATACATGGCTCTCCATTACTACTTTCAAAGCAATTTTAAGTTCTTCCTGGAGCATTTTACATTTGTAGGTGCCATCAGGCATTTTATCTTGCTTCTTCCACGATGTAAATCTCTTTTCTTTTCTATCTTCTACCTCACTCGCTGTTATAGTTGGTGGTCTTCCTCGCATGGTTTTTCTTTTGGGACATATGCCTTCCAATCATAATTCTCTTAACTCGTCATAAGTTCTATTGAGAGGTAAGTACAGTCCTACTTCCTCATAGCTCACACCATCAATTTTGATATTACTGTCATAAAATACCTCGTACACTTTTTCTATGATAAATGGAATGTCCAAGCTTGGAGATATAGTGCTTTCACATCAGTTGAGCCTATGATCAAGCCAATAAGTGGCTGGTTGCAGTTAATAGTCTCAATTTCAGCCAGCATCTCATCTGTGTTCATGCAGACACTATGAGCATCCTCACTCGTCCATACTTGCCCAAGTAAAGTGCTTAGTAAATAGGATAGCTTGTGGTTCAATGATGAATGGGAACCACACAAAGGTCTCATAGGTGGTCCCTTCACTGAATGACCATACCTTTTATGGTATTTTCTGAGCGTATACAGAGGTGCAATCGGACTGTTGGTATTAATCATATTGT